>OZ012739.1:84338591-84926091 GCA_963859935.3 Lathyrus sativus | reverse complement strand
TGTTGAGTTGCATAATTGCATTATAATATGTTATATTGTAATTTGAACAGTAGGTTCGTTATATGGTGTTGTTGGGGTGAATAATTGATGTGTTGGTGTGTTTTACTGCCTTATTACATGTATTACATTACCATTATATTTTTGATCATGATTTCTCACCCCTTGTTGTTGTTGTGGTCTGTGCTTCTTCGGAAGTACAGATAATCCAGGTGCTTAGCTAGCTTGGATATTGGTGTGACTGTCGAGTCTAGGATGCTCTGATACGTAGCACGGGACTTGGGCATTTTTATTGTTTCATGTTGAACTCCTATTTTTTTCCTGCGAACGTATCAAAATTTTTATTTAATTGTATTATTTAAATATTCCGCTGTATTTGGAGAAAAACCTTTTTATAAGGAAACGTGATTTTTATGTGATATCCCACTTGGGAAGGAAACTCTGATTTTTATTATGTTATTCATATTTTATTTGTTTTGGGAAGTGGGGTGTTACAATTGGTATCAGAGCAGGTCGGTCCGTCCGGCCAGTGTTGTTGAGTCGAGTTGAGTCTGTCCGTTATGATGTAGTTGAATATCTTTTAACCTGGTGTTGTTATGTTTTGAGCAGTATGGCAGGAAGGAACGATGCTGCATTAGCTGCTGCTATGCAAGCAATGGCGCAAGCTGTTGCTAATCAGAATCAAACTGCAGATGCCCAATTCAGGAGTTTGGCGCAGTTTCGGAGCAACAAGCCGCCAACGTTTGAAGGAGGAATTCTGGACCCAGAAGCTGCTCAGAAGTGGCTGAAGGCAATTGAGAAAATCTTCAGAACTATGGATTGTACTGATGAGCAGAAGGTGAGGTTTGGTACTCACGTGCTGGAGGGTGAGGCTGAAGCTTGGTGGGACAATAGTCGCCAAAGATTGGAAGCTGCTGGAACTGCCATTACTTGGGAGGTAGTTCGGAAGGGTTTTCTGGAGAAGTATTTTCCGGAAGATATTCGGAGTGCTAAGGAAATTGAATTCTTAGAGCTGAAGCAGGGTAGTATGACTGTAGCAGAGTATGCTGCTAAGTTTGAGGAGCTGGTGCAGTATTGTCCTCACTATAATGTGGAAGGGGCAATGACTTCTAAGTGCTTAAAGTTTGAGAATGGACTGCGTCCAGAGATTAAGCTGGGGATTGCTTGTCAGAAGATCAGGAGCTATCCTGAGCTGGTAAGCAGGAGCAGGATCTATGATAACGATAACCGGGCAAGGATTGCACACTACAAAGTTGTTAATGACCGTAAGGGTAAGCAGAGGTTTAGTGGTACTCCTTATGGTGTTGCTGCTGATAAGGGAAAACGTAAAGCTGTTGTTGATAAGAAGCCTAGAGATGGGAGAGCATCTGCTGAAGGGAAATGTTTTCGGTGCGGTGGTATGGGACACCGTGCTAATGATTGTCCTAATGAAGCCAAAAAGTGTTTTAAGTGTGGAAAACCAGGTCATGTGATAGCTGACTGCAGAGCAACTATGCCGACCTGTTATAACTGTGGTGAGAAGGGTCACATCAGTACCCATTGTGAGAAGCCGAAGAAGCCTCAGACGTCTCCGGCTGGTGGAAAAGTGTTTGCTTTGGCAGGAACTCAAGCTGCCAGTGATGAGCGTGTTATCAAAGGTACTTGTATTATCAATAATATTCCTTTAACTGCTATTATTGATACGGGTGCAACACACTCGTTTATTTCTGTGGATTGTGTGGAGAGGATAGGATTGGTGCCGTCTACTCTGGAGAGACGAATGACTATTGAGACACCCTCTATAGGTTCAGTGACTACTTCTTTGGTATGCCTGAAGTGTCCGCTGACTATTTTCGGTAGAGAATTTGAAGTGGATTTGATTTGTCTACCACTTGGTAAATTGGATGTTATTCTGGGTATGAACTGGTTAGAGTTCAACCGAGTCTACATCGACTGTTTTCGGAAGGAATTGTTGTTCTTGACCCCTGAAGAGGAAGCTTTAGCAAGTTCTTTGTCTAATAAAGAATTGAGGGCCTTGTTGGAAGATGAAACTAGAGTGTTTGCTTTATTTGCAACTTTATCGGTGGATAGCAAAGTGTCAATGGAGGAATTGGCAGTGGTGAATGAATTTCCGGAAGTGTTTCCTGACGACATTACGGAATTGCCTCCGACGCGAGAAGTGGAATTTGGTATTGATCTTGTTCCTGGTACGAGGCCTATTTCTATGGCGCCGTACAGGATGTCTGCAGTGGAATTGGCTGAGTTGAAGTCTCAGATTGGAGAATTGTTGGATAGAAAGTTTATTAGGCCAAGTGTATCGCCGTGGGGAGCTCCAGTGTTGTTGGTGAAGAAGAAGGATGGTAGTATGCGTTTGTGCATCGATTACCGTCAGTTGAATAAAGTGACGATTAAGAATAAGTATCCTCTCCCGAGGATTGATGATTTGATGGACCAGCTGGTGGGAGCTCGTGTGTTTAGTAAGATTGACTTAAGGTCGGGTTATCATCAAATAAGAGTAAAAGAAGGTGATATTCAGAAGACTGCTTTTAGAACTCGATATGGACATTATGAATATGCTGTAATGCCGTTTGGAGTGACTAATGCGCCGGGAGTATTTATGGAGTATATGAACAGAATTTTCCATTCTTATTTGGATCAATTCATTGTAGTGTTTATTGATGATATATTAATTTATTCTAAATCTGATGAAGAACATGCAGGACATTTGAGAATTGCCTTGCAAGTGTTGAAGGAAAATAAATTATTTGCTAAACTGTCAAAGTGTGACTTCTGGTTGAAGAGAGTGAGTTTCTTGGGGCATGTAATATCTGAAGATGGAATAGCGGTGGATCCGTCAAAAGTAAGTGCAGTATTGCAGTGGGAACCGCCGAAGACAGCGACATAAAATTTGGAGGCATTACCTGTATGGTTCAAGATTTGAAGTGTTTAGTGATCATAAGAGTCTGAGATACCTGTTTGATCAGAAAGAGCTGAATATGAGGCAGAGAAGATGGTTAGAATTTTTGAAGGATTATGACTTCAGTTTGAGTTATCATCCGGGAAAGGCCAATGTAGTGGCAGACGCTTTGAGTAGAAAGACAATTCATATGGCAGCTCTGATGGTGAAAGAAATTGAGTTAATTGAACAATTCAGAGATTTGAGCATGGTTTGTGAAACTACTGCAGAGAGTGTAATGTTGGGTATGTTGCAGGTAAATAATGACTTCTTGGATATGATTAGAGAGAATCAGAAGTTGGATGTGAAATTGGTAGATTTGATGCCTGGAGTAGGAAGTGACTCCGATAGTGACTTTAAATTGGATAGTACAGGTGTGTTGAGATTTAGAGGCAGGATTTGTGTACCAGATGATGAGGAACTGAAAAAGCTGATTTTGAGTGAAGGACACCGTAGTAATCTGAGTATTCATCCCGGAGCTACGAAGATGTATCATGATTTAAAGAAATTATTTTGGTGGTCTGGTATGAAAAGAGACATTGCTCAATTTGTTTATGCCTGTTTGACGTGTCAGAAATCGAAGGTAGAACACCAGAGACCTTCTGGATTTATGCAACCGTTGGAAATTCCGGTTTGGAAATGGGATTGCATTTCTATGGACTTTGTTACAGGATTGCCAAATACGGCGAGAGGTTTTGATGCTATATGGGTGATTGTGGATCGGTTAACGAAGTCTGCACACTTTGTGCCAATTAATATTAGTTTTCCGTTGACGAAGCTGGCGGAGATTTATATTCGGGTAATTGTGAAGTTACATGGTGTTCCGTCCAGTATTGTGTCGGATAGAGATCTGAGGTTTACTTCAGAATTTTGGAAGAGCTTGCAAGAAGCTTTGGGTACTAAGTTGAAATTAAGTTCAGCTTATCATCCACAAACTGATGGTCAATCGGAAAGGACTATTCAGTCGCTTGAGGATTTATTAAGAGCTTGTGTATTGGAAAAGGGTGGTGCGTGGGACACTCATTTATCATTGATTGAATTCACGTACAATAATAGTTACCATTCGAGTATTGGAATGGCACCCTTTGAAGCTTTGTATGGGAGGAGGTGTAGGACTCCTCTGTGTTGGTATGAGACCGGTGAGAGTGTGGTGCTTGGACCAGAAATTGTTCAGCAGACTACTGAGACGATTCAGATGATTCGTGAGAAAATGAAAGTGTCTCAGAGTAGGCAGAAGAGTTATCATGATAATCGGAGGAAAGAGTTGGAATTCTGTGTAGGTGATCACGTATTCCTAAGAGTTAACCCGATGACTGGTGTGGGTCGGGCGTTGAAGTCCAAGAAGCTGGATCCTAAGTTTATTGGACCTTATGAAATTTTGCAAAGAGTTGGTGCTGTGGCCTATAGGGTGGCGTTGCCGCCGGAGTTGTCGAATCTACATGATGTGTTTCATGTGTCGCAATTGCGAAAATATGTTTCTGATCCATCTCATGTGATTCAGAGAGATGATGTTCAGGTTCGGGAGAATCTTACTATTGAGACGATGTCGTTGAGGATCGAGGACCGTAAGATGAAACAGCTCCGAGGGAAAGAGATACCTTTGGTGAAGGTAGCTTGGGGAGGTGCTGCAGGAGGCAGTGTGACCTGGGAGTTGGAAAGCAGGATGCGAGAAGCGTATCCGGAGCTATTTCCATCAGGTAATTTTCGAGGACGAAAATAATTAAAGTGGGGGAGAGTTGTAACACCCATTTTAATTATTTAGTCACTTTATTATTATTTTAAAAATTATATGTTGGTGTGCCCTTTGGTGGGGGTGTATTTGATGATGTTTGGTGGGTGTCCCTAATGTGGGAGGACTATTGGTGATATTTTGGTGTGAAATATAGTAATATAAAAATAATAGTAACATTGGTGGGGGTGTTATTATTATTATTATATTTATTATATTTGTTACTATTATTAATATTATTATTATTTTGGTGAAATAATAATATTAGTATTATTATATTATTATTATATTATTTTTATTAATATTATTATTATTATTGGTGTGATAATATTATTATTATTATAATTATAATTATTGTTGGGTGTATCACTATTATTATTATTATGTTGAATATTACTATAATATTATAATAGTATTATATTATATTATATTATTATTATTATTATAATGATTATTATAATTATTATTATTAGAATTATTATTGGGAATATTAGTGGTTGGAATAAGTAAAATAAGAGGTGAAAGGGTTATTGGGAAGTTAGAATGGAAATATGAAAAGTCACGATAGAAACCGTGAGGAAGGAAATATGAAGGGGTAGCAAGGAGATATTAGAAAAGTTGGAATGGAGAGGAAAGGAATTACCATAGGCGTGGGATATTGGTGTGATAATAATAATAGTATTATTATTATTATTATTATTACTATTATTATTATTAGTGTTATTATTATTATTATTATTAAAAGTATTATTATGATTATTGGAGAGATAATAATATTATTATTATTGTTATTATTAATAGTATTATTATTATTAAGATTATTATTATTATTATCATTATTATTATTATTAGAATTATTAATATTATTATTATTATTATTATTATTATTATTATTATTATTATTATTATTATTATTATTAATATGTGGTATTATTAATATTAGTAAGATTATATTAGTATTATTATTATTATTAAGATTATTAATATTATATTATTTTATTAGTTATTATTATTGGGATTAGAATAATTAAAAAGGGAAATAGAATATGAGGGGTTAGGAGAGTTACGATACATTTTAGAAAATTGAGAAAAAAGAGCGATAGAAAGAGAGAAGAGGAAAGAACGAGGAAAGTGAAAAAGAACGAAGGAAAAAGGGAACGAAGAACGGAAGAGGAAGGAGAAGGCCAAGAGACCAATTCTAGGAGGAATTCTATCGATCGACCAATTGTCAAGGTAAGGGGGGAGAAATTTGATTGGGAATGGTTTATACATGTATAGGGTAGAGGGGATTCCTTAACCCCGTAGGAATTTATCGTTATATAAAGTTTTATATTGGCATGCTATGATTATTGTTGATGTTGGGGGATTGATGAATGCTGATGATGCATTTTGGGGTATATATATATATGGTGATGATGTTACTGTAGTATTGATCCATTTTGTTGGATTGTTGATGTTACTGTAGTGTTGATAGTAACTAGGAATATAAAGCTGATGAGATTATGTGTTGTTACCGTAGTGTTGGCAATGACCGTGATTATAGCTTTGGGAAAAGTTATGTGTTGTTTCCCTATAGCGTCGTTAATGACTATGGTTAGGACCTTGGTGAGATTCAGAGTGACTCTGAAATGTCGGTAATGTACCGTAATGTCGGTTCTAGAGTAGAAATTATAGGATAATTGGTAAGTATAATATCTATTGGCATGTTTGTGATTGTGGATTGATGTTGATGAATGATTGATTTATATGGTGTTGGTGTAATATATCTATACATATGCATTGTTGTATGATGATATGATCAGGAGGATCGTGTGCACTTAGCGTGCCAGAATATAATAATTATGCATTGGTGTCTTGCATATCATGGTGTTTTGGTGGGATGAATCATGTCTCAGGAGGAGCGTAAGTGATTCATCCGTACTCCTTTGTGGAGAATGGTGGGGGATAGATCATGTCTCAGGAGGAGCGTAAGTGATCTATCCAGGTTCGATTGAATGAACCAATGAGTCGGTACCGCATGCATGGTGTTGAGTTGCATAATTGCATTATAATATGTTATATTGTAATTTGAACAGTAGGTTCGTTATATGGTGTTGTTGGGGTGAATAATTGATGTGTTGGTGTGTTTTACTGCCTTATTACATGTATTACATTACCATTATATTTTTGATCATGATTTCTCACCCCTTGTTGTTGTTGTGGTCTGTGCTTCTTCGGAAGTACAGATAATCCAGGTGCTTAGCTAGCTTGGATATTGGTGTGACTGTCGAGTCTAGGATGCTCTGATACGTAGCACGGGACTTGGGCATTTTTATTGTTTCATGTTGAACTCCTATTTTTTTCCTGCGAACGTATCAAAATTTTTATTTAATTGTATTATTTAAATATTCCGCTGTATTTGGAGAAAAACCTTTTTATAAGGAAACGTGATTTTTATGTGATATCCCACTTGGGAAGGAAACTCTGATTTTTATTATGTTATTCATATTTTATTTGTTTTGGGAAGTGGGGTGTTACATACCGTCCCCGTGAACAACACCGCATCTGCTCGGCATTTGGAAAAATTCGGTTCCCCATGTACAAATTTTGTTTTCGGGAGGCCGGGCTCAGGCTACCATTCACGGACTTTCAGTTGGGGGTATTCGATTGGTTGAGGTTAGCTCCCTTGCAACTGCACCCCAATGTTGTAGCATTCATCTGGGCATTCGAGCTCGTTTGTAGGTACCTGGAGGTCGGGGCTACGCTCCCACTTTTCTTCTGCCTTTTTCATCTGCAGAGGCAGACGGTGAATGGTCTACATAGATAGGTCTCGCTGAAGCAACCGAGGAAGATCTTCCGGACTTACATGGACTCTATCTGGGATTTCAAAGCACGCTTCTTCGTTGTTCGTCCGGTGTCTCACGGGGCGTGTTCCTCGATGTATAGGAGAGAGGTGCACGTAGTGAATGGGCAACGAGAGGACGTCTTGATACCGAAGGTGCCCTTGGAGTGGACAGAGGAGCATTTCACGAAGGCACCGACCAATATATAGTGCGGGCGGGGACTCTGAACAAGGAGGACCTGGCTGTTAGACTAAGGCACGGATCTAGAAGGGGGGGTTGAATAGATCCCTTTTAAAAATTTGAGTGGCGCTACCAATAAAATTGGTTTTCAAAATTGTTTTCAAATGCGGAAGCGGCCTTGGAAAATATAGTCTAAAACGAACAACTATTGGAGAGCCGGATATGCGTCAAGCAGATGAATTTAAGACGATAACGGATAGTAAATCACTACACACTTTTATGCAAAACTCAGATGTGATTCACTCATACTATTTCCTTATTCCAATGATCAAAAATTACACCAAAACTAGCAGCAAAATTAAGGCAATTTTAGTTCAGCACTTTTGTCGAACAGTTGGTGTGCACAAAACTAGCAGCAAAATTAAGGCAATTTTAGTTCAGCACTTTTGTCGAACAGTTGGTGTGCACAAATACCTTAAATGATATTTGTGTTGAATGAGTGATTGAAAAAGCCTTAGTACAGTATTTCTATTGTACTTAGTAGTTAAAAAACAGTGTTTCACCAACTCACTCAATCAATACTACAATTTGACAAAATCACTTATTCTAGAATCACTTAATTTTTAAGCTGTAATTGAGAATGCAGAAAATAAAGGAACACAAGATTTGATGAGGCAGTTCCCCCAGTCGTCCTCGCGTTGGGGTACGTCTGCCCTCAATTCTACAAAGAGAATTGAGATATGTATTGAATAGATATCACCTGTTTGGTAGAACAGTTATACACAAGAATCGATAGACAATTGATACAAACAATCTTAATGTTGCTGATAATTTCTACCACTTCTTGCCCCTTGATTCAAGATGAATCAAGTCCTCCAATTTGATGTGAATGACCTCCGATTGCAGCCACCTTATTGACAACTCTTCCGTTGATCAAACCTTCGGCACGGCTGATCTTAGACACACCCAAATTGAACCCGGAACGTCTTCAACCTTTCAACGCCCTAGCTACTAGATTGATCAACCTTCCGCTAATCAATCACCTTCGCACTCGCTTGATTGTTGAACCAACGATTCCGTAACAAAAGCCTTCAAAACCTGTAGTCTTGATAGGTAAAACCTCAAAGGTTTTCTCCCAAGAAACACCTGCACCAGCTTCCACTCGAACCGGATCTTCAATCACGCGTTCGAACCTTATCACCGTCGAGCAAACCACAAACCGCAACAAAAAATTGATTATCTGTAATTTGAGGATTTGTGAGTTGATTGAACGATGAAGATGAAGAACACTGATGCACCTCTTTCACGTTTCTTGACCTGAACACTTTCTCACAATGCTTTCAAAAATGTTCTCAAAAAATGTTAAAATTGAAAAGACAGCTATTTATAGTAATATACAAAACAGACAGTTGACAGATCAAAGAAACATAGCAGAATTTCTGTTTCTGCGCGCGAACGGTCGACCATAGGGTCGGCGTGCGCTGAGCCGTGTGACACTCAAACTGTCATGCGCCGAGTCAGCGGTCGACGCATGATCTTCATGCGCTGAGCCGTCTGATTCTTAAACCTGCATGCGCCAAGTCAGCGGTCGACGCATGGTTCCATGCGCTGACCCGTGTGAACTGAATGAAACTGTGTGCTGACGGTATGGTCGGCTCATGGTTCAAAAATCTGCAAAAACATAAATATGTTTGTTGTTTCGTGCATCTTGTCACGACCAAACATTAGTCACATATATTGCCAATTAAATATGATGATTTAAAAGGATATAGGAAGGATGTAATATGTTAAGTATTGCATGACGATTCTGATTCATCTGAGGTTGTACTTTGTTATCATCGTAAGTATGCATGACGACTCCGATTCATCCGAGGTTGTACTTTGTCATCATCGAAACTTGAGAACGTATGTTGTGAGACAGTTTTCCCTCACATTCTCCCCCTTTTTGATGATGACAAACCTATGCGAAGCTTGGTGAACACAACATGCGATATCTTTAACATAGTAGTAAGCTCCCCCTTTCTTTTACAGTCATAGCTGTTGTGATCTACAATCTACTTGTCTTTTCTCCCCCTTTGACAACATCAAAAAGAGATGGAGAAAGGTAAAGTTTTGGCATATTAACAATTAACAAAATACTCAACAGGCTATAAGTAATCATATACCAATATCCACACAAAATATTGACAATGAGCAAAATATTAAAAATAGATTAAACCAAATTAAGGACACATAAGTCATAACATTTTATAGGAATCAAGACTGTAAAACAAACATTAGTGTGCACTTAGGAGAGATAAAACAGAACATGATAACAAAAACAACATGGAGAATGAGCAAATGCAAAAACAAATGACTAATATCCTTGTCCCTTGCCCATATCAAAGGAAGACGGATAACGATATGGATCAGCCATATCAGTGAGGTAATCCACTGCTTGATTCAGGCGATTGATGCTGCGAGAGACGACTGTTTCTTGGTATCCATGGGCAGTTGTGAAAGCTGCAAATCTTTCATTCATTCTTGTTGAAAAAGAGTTGAACTGTTCAGATTTGGTGTGTAGCTCAGTTCGGATGCACAAATGTAGATTTGCACTTAATGTCACATATCAAGCCATATTTGATGCCTACCTAAAATGCCACAAAACAATTTGCATCCAAACAGTTTATCATACAAAAAAAATTTCATACATATGCAACATAGGTCAAACGATACAATTGTTGATCATGAGAGTTATTAGAGAGAGATAGAGAGAGAAATGGAACAATATCACCTTAATGCCGGAGTAGCTTGATAAACAACATACTTGTACTTGCAAAAACGTCAATTTGTTAGAAGTACAAAAGTATGGTTTTAAATGAAATAAGATAGAGTAAGCAATTTATGACTCCCGCTCTGAAATGTCGAGAATGCCAAGTTCTCGGCGGATATGAAAGAAAGGTTCCGTTGCTAGCGGCTTTGTGAAAATGTCCGCTAGTTGGTTTTTAGTGTCAACGTGTTCAAATACAACATCACCTTTCTCAACATGGTCCCTAAGAAAATGGTGTCGAATTTCTATATGTTTAGTGCGAGAGTGTAATACGGGATTTTTGGTAAGGTTAATAGCGCTAGTGTTGTCACATAGGATAGGAATACGTTCAAGTTTAAGATTGAAATCTAGTAGTTGTTGCTTAATCCACAGAATTTGAGCACAACAACTACCAGCGGCAACGTATTCCGCCTCGGCCGTTGATAAAGCAACTGAAACTTGTTTCTTGCTATGCCAACTAACCAAGGAGTTTGAAAACAAATGACATGTACCACTAGTGCTTTTCCTATCCGATTTGCACCCGGCAAAGTCGGAATCGGAGTAACCTACCAACGAGCAATCACTACCCTTAGAATACCACAATCCATACTTCGGGGTACCTGACAGGTATCGAAGAATTCGTTTAACAGCTTTTAGGTGGGATTCTTTGGGACATGATTGGTATCGTGCACACATGCACACACTAAACATAATATCAGGACGTGACGCAGTAAGATAGAGAAGTGAACCAATCATACCTCTATATCGTTTTACCTCTACGTCCTTGCCATTTTCATCTTTATCCAAATTTACGCATGTAGGCATTGGGGTGTCTATGGCCTTGGATTTTGCCATGTCAAATCTCTTGATCAAGTCCAAACAATATTTTGTTTGGCTCACGAATGTCCCTTCTTGGAGTTGTTTAATTTGCAGGCCGAGGAAGTATGTGAGCTCCCCCATCATACTCATCTCGAATTCGCCCTGCATGAGGTCAGAAAACTCTCTCACGAGATTCATGTTAGTGGATCCAAATATAATATCGTCAACATAGATTTGCACCAAAATCAAGTGCTTTCCTTGACGTTTAATGAAGAGTGTAGTGTCAACCTTTCCTCGTGAGTACCCCTGATTAAGTAAAAACTTACTTAGTCGCTCATACCAAGCTCTAGGAGCTTGTTTGAGACCATATAAAGCTCTTTTTAACTTGTAAACATGTTCAGGGTATTCATGAGATTCAAAACCGGGAGGTTGAGACACATATACTTCTTCATTTATGTGACCGTTAAGGAACGCACTTTTAACATCCATTTGAAATAACTTAAAATCCTTTGCACATGCAAAGGCGAGTAAAAGGCGTATAGCCTCGAGTCGGGCAACCGGCGCATAAGTTTCCTCATAGTCGATGCCTTCCTCTTGGTTATACCCTTGAGCGACCAATCTCGCTTTATTACGGGTTATTACCCCGTTTTCGTCCAACTTGTTCCTAAACACCCATCGGGTGCCGATTACTCGATGGCCTCGCGGAGGAGGGACAAGGTCCCATACCTCGTTTCTTTTAAACTGATTTAGTTCCTCTTGCATCGATAAAAACCAGTGCTCATCGAGTAGGGCCTCTTTGGGGTTTTTAGGCTCTATTTGTGAAACGAAAGCGAAGTGATAACAAAAGTTACTTAGCTTAGATCGAGTGGTGACTCCCTTTGTGATGTCTCCGAGAATATTGTCAATTGGATGATCTTTACACGACTTCCAAGCTTGAGGGAGATCATCGTTTGTAGGCGGATGAGCTTCCTCAGTTACCTCATGGTGTGCATCCTTATCCTCCTCAATTTTGACTCTATCGGGTTGATCAATCCCCGTTTCGCCACCTTTGAGTATGTCTTCTGTGGATGTACCTGCACCATGAACAACACTATCCTTTCCGACATTTCTCGGATAGGACTCATCAAACGTAACGTGCACAGACTCTTCAACAGCTAGTAATCTTTTATTATAAATCCTATATGCTTTACTTGATTGCGAGTACCCTAGAAAAATGCCTTCATCGGCTTTTGAATCAAACTTGCCCAAGTTTTCCTTTCCATTGTTTAATACAAAGCACTTGCATCCAAAAACATGAAGGTGAGAAACATTAGGCTTTCGCCCTTTTAAAAGTTCATACGGAGTTTTGTTTAGAATGGGGCGGATGAGTACCCTATTCAAAACATAACATGCCGTACTAATGGCGTCGGCCCAAAAGTATTTTGGTAAACCACTATCATTAATCATTGTTCTTCCCAATTCTTCTAAAATTCTGTTTTTACGCTCCACAACCCCATTTTGTTGAGGAGTTCGTGGAGCCGAGAAGTTATGATCGATGCCATGGTTACCGCAATATTCTTCAAATAAATGATTTTCAAATTCACCTCCGTGGTCACTTCTTATTGACACAATGTTTGTATTTAACTTATTTTGGGAGAGCTTGGCAAATCTCTCAAAAGCGGCAAACGTGTCACTTTTACTCACTAAGAAGATGGTCCAACAGAACCTAGAAAAGTCGTCCACTATTACGAATCCGTAATAGTTTCCTCCTAGACTTTTGATCCTAGACGGCCCAAACAAGTCCATATGAAGTAGTTCAAGAGGTCTCGTTGTTGAAATAATCTTTTTGGATTTAAAGGAGATCCTCGTTTGTTTTCCTTTTTGACAAGCATCACAAAGGTGATCCTTGGTGAACTTAATTTTGGGAAGTCCTAGTACTAGATCTTTTGAGACAATCTTATTGAGTAAGTCAAAGTTGACATGCGCTAAGCGCCTATGCCATAGCCATGAGTCTTCACTCATAGATATGAGACATTGATCGCTTGTTGGGGATACCACATTCAAGTCAAGCATATACACATTGTTTACTCTAAAACCAATAAACACATTCTTCTTATCACTTTCATGCACAATTTTGCAGCAATCTTTTGAAAAGGAAACATTGTAACCTTTGTCGCATAATTGGCTAATGCTAAGGAGATTATGTTTAAGGTTTTCGACAAGCAACACATCGGAAATTGTAGTAGAGGAGGGATTACCTATACTACCTTTACCTAGTATCGCTCCGCGGTTGTTATCACCGTATGTTACATACCCTTTCTTCTTAGCCACGAAGTCTATGAATAAGGATATGTCTCCAGACATGTGCCTTGAGCACCCACTATCAAGAACCCATCTTCTCTCGGTGGACTCGACACATTTCACCTGTCAAAATATAACTCAGAAAAGGGAGGTACCCAATGGCATATTGGGTCCTAATAGGTTAGCGACAAGACGGTTGCGTTTGGGCAACCATTGGTAGATGCCTTTAGGAACAAGAAATCTCCTAAATCGACATTTACCAATGGAGTGGCCTTTCTTGCAACAGTAAAAGCATACAAAGTCGACATTAGAATCACTTTCACTTGCTTGATCCCTAATTACATATGCATATTTTTGATATGGGTTTATCATACTTTTTCTAAAATCCTTTTTATCGATTGCAAATGTAATTTTAGGTTCAAGTGCCTTGTCTAATTTGGCCTTAAGGTTTCTAACCTCACCTTGCCAAATATGACAAGTATCACAACCAAAGTTGAAAGGATTACTATTGTCCTTACAATCCGATTCATTATCTTTCACAATGGAAGCCTTAAGGTCCTCTAATTTCTTTTCGGACTCTAAGACTTTGTGCTCTAAATATGTAAAAATTCTTCTATTAGAAGCAAGTTTCTTAAAGGCTTCAGTTGCTTCCTTGTGTAAAACATCGAATGCGGTTTGTAATTCGGAATGAGACATATTAGATGACATATTATATCTAGAGTGACGTACCTGTTTCTTTTTCTTTTTCTGATTTGCGGAGAGACATAGATTCACGGACTCTTCTTCATCACTAGAGCTTTCATTAGAGGAGGAAGAATCACTGTCGCTTTCCCACGCGATGTACGCCCTCCTAGGCTTTGATGCTCTCTTATGTGACTTCGATTGTTCCTTTTCTTCTCCCTTGTTGTTCATTGGACAGTCCGGTTTGTAGTGACCGGGCTTTCCACATTTATAGCACGTTCCTCTAGTCTTTTTGCCTTTTTGATTGTCATCTTTGGAGAACCTTGATTGCCTTCGGAAATTTACCAGGTTCTTCTCCGAATGTTGGATGCCGTTCTTTCTCACGTACCGGTTATACCGTTTAACGAACAGCCCCATGTCCTCATTTATGTCTTCTTCTTCGTCGTCGCTTGAAGAATAATCACTTTGCTCTTTTGCTTTAGACTTCGAGGAAGAAGCCTTAAGAGCTATGGACTTCTTTTCACTCATCTTTACTTTGTCCTTCTTTTCTTTCCTTTCATGTTGGTCAAGACTCAAGAGTACCTGTTCATGCTCTTGTAGTTTGCCAAACAATGTAGTCAGGTCTAATACCGTAAGATCATTTGCCTCTTTGATGGCGGTCACTTTCGGCTGCCATTCCCTGCTAAGACATCTCAAAACTTTATTAGTAGCAAGATCATTGGAAATAGGTCTTCCTAGTGAATGTAATCTGTTTATGAGATGAGTAAATCTCTTTTGCATGTCAGCAATGGTTTCCCCTTGCTCCATGAAAAAAAGATCAAACTCTTGTATAAGAGTGTTGATTCGAGCCAACTTAACATCGTTTGTCCCCTCATGGGCAATTTGTAGTGCATCCCACATAGTTTTAGCCGTAGGGCAATGGGATACACGGTAGTATTCATCTACACCTAATGAGGAGATTAGAATGTTCTTAACTTTCCAATCGTAATTATACTTTCGCTCATCGTCGTCGGTCCATTGTGCTTCGGGCTTTGGCACAACTTCGTTATTCTCATTTGTCATGGTTATTTCAATCGGACCATTGAGAATAACGTTCCATATCTTTCTATCTATGGAATTAATGTGCACCCGCATACAGTCTTTCCAATAGCTATAATTTTCACCGTTAAAAACGGGAGCTCTATTGTACGCCCCTTTTGGTTCGTTAGCCATTATTCTATCAATGTTGTATTTGAAGCACCGGAGAACCGGAGCTCTTGATACCACTTGTTAGACTAAGGCACGGATCTAGAAGGGGGGGTTGAATAGATCCCTTTTAAAAATTTGAGTGGCGCTACCAATAAAATTGGTTTTCAAAATTGTTTTCAAATGCGGAAGCGGCCTTGGAAAATATAGTCTAAAACGAACAACTATTGGAGAGCCGGATATGCGTCAAGCAGATGAATTTAAGACGATAACGGATAGTAAATCACTACACACTTTTATGCAAAACTCAGATGTGATTCACTCATACTATTTCCTTATTCCAATGATCAAAAATTACACCAAAACTAGCAGCAAAATTAAGGCAATTTTAGTTCAGCACTTTTGTCGAACAGTTGGTGTGCACAAAACTAGCAGCAAAATTAAGGCAATTTTAGTTCAGCACTTTTGTCGAACAGTTGGTGTGCACAAATACCTTAAATGATATTTGTGTTGAATGAGTGATTGAAAAAGCCTTAGTACAGTATTTCTATTGTACTTAGTAGTTAAAAAACAATGTTTCACCAACTCACTCAATCAATACTACAATTTGACAAAATCACTTATTCTAGAATCACTTAATTTTTAAGCTGTAATTGAGAATGCAGAAAATAAAGGAACACAAGATTTGATGAGGCAGTTCCCCCAGTCGTCCTCGCGTTGGGGTACGTCTGCCCTCAATTCTACAAAGAGAATTGAGATATGTATTGAATAGATATCACCTGTTTGGTAGAACAGTTATACACAAGAATCGATAGACAATTGATACAAACAATCTTAATGTTGCTGATAATTTCTACCACTTCTTGCCCCTTGATTCAAGATGAATCAAGTCCTCCAATTTGATGTGAATGACCTCCGATTGCAGCCACCTTATTGACAACTCTTCCGTTGATCAAACCTTCGGCACGGCTGATCTTAGACACACCCAAATTGAACCCGGAACGTCTTCAACCTTTCAACGCCCTAGCTACTAGATTGATCAACCTTCCGCTAATCAATCACCTTCGCACTCGCTTGATTGTTGAACCAACGATTCCGTAACAAAAGCCTTCAAAACCTGTAGTCTTGATAGGTAAAACCTCAAAGGTTTTCTCCCAAGAAACACCTGCACCAGCTTCCACTCGAACCGGATCTTCAATCACGCGTTCGAACCTTATCACCGTCGAGCAAACCACAAACCGCAGCAAAAAATTGATTATCTGTAATTTGAGGATTTGTGAGTTGATTGAACGATGAAGATGAAGAACACTGATGCACCTCTTTCACGTTTCTTGACCTGAACACTTTCTCACAATGCTTTCAAAAATGTTCTCAAAAAATGTTAAAATTGAAAAGACAGCTATTTATAGTAATATACAAAACAGACAGTTGACAGATCAAAGAAACATAGCAGAATTTCTGTTTCTGCGCGCGAACGGTCGACCATAGGGTCGGCGTGCGCTGAGCCGTGTGACACTCAAACTGTCATGCGCCGAGTCAGCGGTCGACGCATGATCTTCATGCGTTGAGCCGTCTGATTCTTAAACCTGCATGCGCCAAGTCAGCGGTCGACGCATGGTTCCATGCGCTGACCCGTGTGAACTGAATGAAACTGTGTGCTGACGGTATGGTCGGCTCATGGTTCAAAAATCTGCAAAAACATAAATATGTTTGTTGTTTCGTGCATCTTGTAACGACCAAACATTAGTCACATATATTGCCAATTAAATATGATGATTTAAAAGGATATAGGAAGGATGTAATATGTTAAGTATTGCATGACGATTCTGATTCATCTGAGGTTGTACTTTGTTATCATCGTAAGTATGCATGACGACTCCGATTCATCCGAGGTTGTACTTTGTCATCATCGAAACTTGAGAACGTATGTTGTGAGACAGTTTTCCCTCACACTGGCCGGTTACCAAACCTGGTGACGCCCAACGGTAGATATATCTGTGACAATAAGGGGCGTGTTTGCCAGAGGAAGAGGTTGATCAATATGAAGGCTCTGCTCGAGTGTTCATCGGAAGAGGAGGCCCTTGTTTACCTAGTTGGTGGCCGACCCCCTTCCCTTGACTTCACCGTTTTCATTTGTTTGCTGACTTCTTTCTTCCTTTTTTTTGCAGGGAATATGTCTTCTATCGAGGAGAGAATGAAGAAGCTGGCCGCCTCGAGAGTCGCGACCAATGCCAGGAAGACGTGGGTTGCCCAGGTGGTTGGGCAAGCTTTTGCCGACCAGGGGGGAATGGGTTCTTCATCGTCGCTCCAGAGCAGTCATTCCCCACTGTCCCAGGGGGCTTCCAAGGGGCTCAAGATTCAAACGCCCGAGAGTGTCGTCGACTTGACGGAGGGGTTTGCTAAGGAGGGGTTTCTAATCCTGCCATGCCATCAGCATCCCGGCTTTTTCCACGGCACCAGGTCGCCAGCTGTGCCAGTCGGGGAGGCAAAGGTGGTTCTCAATACGGACCGGGCTTCACAGAGGCAGGGTTTGACCGAGGATCTTGCTGCTATGATGAGGGTCTTCATGACGGCCTTGGTTCTGAGTGACGAGAGTTGTTCTGTTGTCGAGCTGGCTAAGTTGTAGGGCGATCTTGCTTTCGTGCAGTCGAGGTTAACCAAGATGGCTGGGGAGTTGGAGAAGAGTCAGGGAGACGTTGTCGCGCAACATAAGAGAGGAGAAAATGCTGAGGAGAAATTGAAGGCCGCAGAGGCGGAGGTCCAGACGCTAAAGGCTCGGGTGGAGGAGTTGGAAGGTTCACTCCGACCTGCCGACAATGAGACTGAAGAGGACAATCTTATGGTCACTCGTGCATATCTACTGAGGAAGATCCGAGAGTTAGAGAATGATTGTTTGGAGGCGGTCGGGGTTGGCTTTTCCAGTGTTGTGGACCAATTCAAGGTGGTCAATCCCGAGGTCAGCCTGGTCATAGTCGGGATCGGGCCCTTCTATCAAATAGTTGATGGACGGGTGGTTGAGCCCGATTATGAAGCTGCTGGTAACTTTGCCCCTGTAGACGAGCCTGAGGTGGACGGTTCAGAAGACATGTAGATTCTTTCCGGGCCTGCATGCTCGTGGAGTTTGGGCATGCGCGCCAATATTATGTCGTTTTCTACTAAGTGTTTTTGCTGGGTCTGCGTGCCCATATATGTTGTAATCTGACTACCGGGCTGGTACCCGCCTTTTATAATACAAATGTTTTGTTATTATTAAGTGTGCGCTCGTTTGTGTTTGCATGATGGTATGCCCGTTTTATTTCTGCACGTCTGTATGCTTAAAATGTATGTTTATTATGTTGTCTTGTAGGTTTGGGGGTAGTAGCTCGATGATATTTGTGTCCGGTAGTGTAGGGAACTGTCCGGGTGACCGGTGTGGTTACCTGGTCGGAAACGAGGGTGTTTATCCCCGCGGTGTGAATGTCCCATTGCGAGCTAGGTGTTCTGTCGGGCATGGTACAGCGGCGGGGAGTCTCGATCGAGGGGTTCTCCGTCGAGCAGAGCCTTCTGCCTGCGTATACAAAGGTAGAGGCTTGCTATTTCATTGGCTTCGAGGAGACGCGATGGTCCCGTGTCGCGCTCCTGTGGTCGCGGCGATTGTCATCGCGAGCGGTGTTTAACTGTAGCATTTCTTTAGCTTTTAAGCATTTCATGGTCGAGCTATCTGATCCCCGTGTAAGTTTTCGAGGTAGTAGGCCCCATGCTTCGTCTTGTCTCGGACACAATAGGGGCCTTCCCAATTTGCAGCGAGTTTGCCCTCGTGTGAGTCCTTTTGGTTTCTTCGAAGGACCAGGTCACCGACCTGTAATTCGCGCTTTAGGACTCTGCTGTCGTAGCGAAGGGCAATTTTTTGTTTTAGCCGGGCTTCGCGAAGAGCTGCCCCTGATCGGATCTCCTGGACTAGGTCGAGCTCCTCCCGGAGAGCTTCGTCGTTGGTTTCCTCCTCGAGGGGGCTTCGATCCTCCTAGACGGATCTCTTATCTCTACCGGGATCACCGCCTCGGTTCCGTACGTGAGGCGGAATGGGGTCTCTCCGGTAGTCGAATGCGGCGTTGTTCGGTAGGCCTAAAGCATGCTGTGGAGCTCCTCGACCCATGCTCTCTTGGCGTCGCCGAGTCTTCGTTTCAGTCCTGGGAGGATTACTCTGTTCGCGGCTTCGGCTTGGCCGTTCATTTATGGATGCTCGACCGAGTTGAAGTGGTGCTTGGTCCCGAGTTTGGTGACGAAGTCATGGAAGTTCCTGTCGGTGAACTGTGTCCCGTTGTCCGTGACTATGGTTGTCGCATCGCTGCGAAGAGGGGGTGGGAAAAGACAGAAGAGTCGCCACCGTTATCCAAAAAGAGGGAAAGGAAACGATCAGAGAAAACCTACGAAAAAGGGAAAAGACAGGTCATCGTAACCAAATCTCGGGTTCAGGAGTCGGTTACGCGAGGGGAAGGTATGAGCACCCCTCACGTCCGTCGTACTCGACGGGATCCACGCTTGTTATCTATCTAAAGGGTGTTAATCTATCTAAGCTACAGGCCACAGGGACAAAAGAAAAGAAAAGAGACTCGAAAGAGCATCTCCGCTCTATGCCTACGTACTCCCTTGTGCAATGGGAAAGTCAGAGTCAACGTATCCGCGTCTGGTACGAGAAATCAGAGCAAACATAGTTCGGGCTGACACGACCACAGGTTGGTTCAAGTGTTTTAACCGAGTAGGGTTAAACCTTCGTTCTAGCAGTTAGGTGTATTGCTGCTCGACCATTGGAGACTTAGGCGTTACCTGTTTATGGTAGAACCAAGAGTTATTAACACTCTTTTTATGAAAGGGTTTTCAATTAATCCCGAAGGATAAAAAAAGCTTGATGTTTGTTTTTGAGTCTTTTACGAAGAAGAAGTGAACTGAATTGTGTTTGTAATTCATGTTACACTAAAGACTATGAGAGGCGGCCCCCCAATCATCATTTCTCAAATGCTTAAGGCTCGTAGTGTACAACACTCATTATCCTTTATTACATGTTTTGGAGAAGTTTTAAGATGAGAAGAGAGAAGACACAACTAAGGGGAAACTAACTCAACCCTAATGTTATCATGCATTATGATCCTATGATTGAGATTGAAAAAGGGAAAGACTATCCTAATGTTATCATGCTTGGATTGAACACTTAATGTCTCTCCTACTCCCAAGAGACTAGGAATCCTAAGGGATCATGACAAAGAAAACCAAGTAAACACAAGATAATATCAATCACAAGTGAGATGAAAGAAAGAGATGCAAACATGAAATGCAACACAAAAGATGTGAGGATGAGATAAAATGGGAGAAGCAAGCTCCTACAACCATTACCATCAATTATCAAAGAAAAGTGGGAGGAAAAAGTGTGGGACAACAGCCACCACAAGCACATCTCAACCAAGCAATTCTTCAAACTCAAGCAAATGCAAAGGATCCTCACTTGAACAACATATACAAGAGTATGCATTCGAGTGGAACAACACGTGTCGAACAATCAAGATTAGTCGAACATGAACAACAACACATATCCAAAACAACTCACTCCAAATGCATCATACTGATCCATGAAGATTCAAAGTGAGTAGCTACCAAAACAAGCTTGAAATCAAATAAAAATAGCATTCTGGTTCAGTGTTAATCGGTTAACACTATGGGTTAACCGATTAACCACCTTAAAAATTTTGAAAATGCGTATTGGTTAATCGATTAACCAGTTTGTACTGCAACTGGTTAACCGATTAACACTGTACCAGAAGCAAAAAAATAGCAACTCAAAAGCACTTATAACAATTAATCAATTGTGCAATAATCCAAATGATCATATAATCAATTATGCACGAAATTAACACCATAAAACAGTGATCCAAGAACATGTAAACACATTCAAACAACAAGATCACAAATCACATGGATCAAAATCAACAAAATCAATCAAAAATGAAGATCAACATGATGATTATGCAAATAAGCTCAAAAACAGAATCGGATCTTGAATTTCCAACCTACAAAGCGGAGATTTGCTTTGATGAGTGTTGATTTACTCTAAATGAACAGATCCAAGCAAGAAACCTGGAGATTCTTCAAGATCCAAGTGATTGCTTGTAGTAGAAATGAAGATCAACCAAAATTAAGCAAAAATAATCCAAATAAGCTCTTCTAGATCCACTTCCAAGTTCAGATCCACACTAGCACGAAAATTGAATGGAGAATTGGAGATAATATGAATGAAGGATGAAGGTTTAGCTCTAGAGTTCAATGATTCCAATGGAGAATCAAAGAATTCCAAGGTGAGAGCTCTAATGGAGTTTGGGAGTGAAAAAAAAGTTGAGAGAAAATTGGGAGAATTGGAGTGAATTCTGAAAATGAAATGAAACTATGAGGATTTATTGTGTGAGGTTTGGAGCAAATCATTTAAATATGCTCTAGGTTAGGAGTAGAATGGTGGTTTGGAGTGTGGTTATAAAATTTGGAATGAGATTAGGAGCGGGAAATTGGAGGGAATTTGAATTAATTTGAAAACTAATCAAAATTCAAAGTGGTTCTAGATCCTTCTTCTGGTATAAAATCAACTTCACAAGTGATTAAAATGGACCCCAAAGTGGCTGCCTTTTGAAAATTCACGTGCAGAGGAAAAATTTGCCTTGGTTAATCGGTTAACCATTTGGGTTAATCGATTAAAACCTTTAAAAATTCAAATTTGGCTTGATTTTGCCTTGGTTAACCATATTGGTTAATCGGTTAACACCTTGAAAATTTGAATTTTGGCGCCTTCTGGAGGGAAAAGTGCACATTCGCCCGTTTTCATCCGTTCTAAGCCCTGTCCAGCCTCTGAAACTTGCTCTTGAATATTATAACCGTGAGAATGCTTGAGATAGCTTGAGTGTTGCCTCCTGAGCTAGAAATATCCTGCAAAATAAAATAAAGTCGGTCGCTCGACCGCCGGGCAAAATAAATGTCGGAGCTTCTGATGCTCGTTGTTTAGACTCTTGCACTAAAAGCGAACTCTGAGCCACAGAAAAATCGTTGATCCCCTGTCTCGAGAACAAATACTATAATATGTAGAAATGCGAAAATGCAAAGAAAACATAAGCCAAGTACAAGAAAAGGTTGGTCAAATTTTGGGGTACAACAACTGCCCCTATTCAAGCGACTTGGACCTGAAGGGATGAAAAGCGAACAACTTTCAAACATTCCAGGTAGAAGACAGTTGAATACCAAAGAACCCGCAAATTTGCCAACCGTAAAAGTAGAACCGCAAACCTGTTATTGGGAGCAAAAATCTCCGAAAATACTGAATCTGATAGTTTCAACGGTAACAAGCTAACTGATTGCCAATTAGAAGCCTCGACACGCAGCCGGAAAAATATCTGCTAACGCGCAGGAAACAACACTAAGTCGGAAAGATCATCTAATATCACCATCAGGCATCTGTTTGAATGAAACAGGCATCGAACCCAAAGGTCGTCTCAACACGAAGTTGGGAACAACGTCTAATATCACTGCCAGGCATCTGCTAAATAAAAACAGGCATCGAACCCGAAGGTCGGCTCAACACGAAGTTGAGAAGAACATCTGACATCGCCGCCAGACATTTGTTAAATCAAAACATGCATCAAACCCGAAGGCCGACTCAACACGAAGTTGAGAACATCTGCTAATCCAAGCAGGCATTCGCTAAATAAAAGCGAACATCGAGCCCGAAGGCCGACTCAACACGAAGTTGAGAAGAACATCTGACATAGCCGTCAGGCATCTGTTAAATAAAAA
This sequence comes from Lathyrus sativus, assembly GCA_963859935.3. Classification (NCBI taxonomy): domain Eukaryota; kingdom Viridiplantae; phylum Streptophyta; class Magnoliopsida; order Fabales; family Fabaceae; genus Lathyrus; species Lathyrus sativus. Next base: position 84,902,872 of record OZ012739.1, on the reverse strand, counting down.
CAGGCATCGAACCCAAAGGCCAGCTCAACACGAAGTTGAGAAGAACGTCTGACATCACCGTCAGGCATCTGTTAAATAAAAACAGGCATCGAACCCGAAGGTTGGCTCAACACGAAGTTGAGAACATCTGCTAATCCAAGCAGGCATTCGCTAAATAAAAGCGAGCATCGAACCTGAAGGCCGGCTCAATACGAAGTTAAGAACATCTGCTAATCCAAGCAGGCATTTGCTAAATAAAAGCGAGCATCGAACCCGAAGTCCGGCTCAACACGAAGTTGAGATCATTTGCTAATCCAAGTAGGCATTGAACCTGAAGGCCGGCTCAATACGAAGTTCAGAACATCTGCTAATCCAAGCAGGCATTCACTAAATAAAAGAGAGCATCGAACCTGAAGGCCGACTCAACACGAAGTTGATAACATCTACTTATCCAAGCAGGCATTCGCTAAATAAAAGTGAGCATCGAACCTGAAGGTCGGCTCAACATGAAGTTGAGAACATCTGCTAATCCAAGCAGGCATCGAACCCAAAGGCCGGCTCAACACGAAGTTGAGAACATCTGTTAATCCAAGCAGGCATCGAACCCGAAGGCTGGCTCAACACGAAGTTGAGAACATCTGCTAATCCAAGCAGACATCGAACCTGAAGGCCGGCTTAACACGAAGTTGAGAACATCTGCTAATCCAAGCAGGCATTCGCTAAATAAAAGCGAGTATCGAACCCGAAGGTCGGCTCAACACGAAGTTGAGATCATCTACTAATCTAAGCAGACATTGAACCCGAAGGCCGGCTCAATACGAAGTTAAGAACATCTCACCGATTCACCAGCTGAAAGAAGAATTCCGCTGGGGAAAAGGAACTTGAACAAACAAGCTCTGTTGGGGAGAAAATGATAAGATGAACACATCTATCAAAGATTTTTCTAGGGTCTGGATACCACACAGGCTCGAGAGAAACATGAATATATCTGTCGTGGTCTAGATACCGTATGGGCTTGAGAGAACATGAATATATCTGTCGTGGTTTGGATATCGTACGGGCTTGAGAGAACATAGTTGTCTTCTGGAGATACAACTGGAAATAAGAGGTAAAAACCTGACTTATGTTTCAAATGCAAATGTTTGAATATGGCGTAATGCTCCATACGAAATGGAAATGCTACGTGTTTGGGAGGATTTTATGCACAATGCAAATGCAAAGGAACCGCTCTAGCAAAGTAAATGCTGAAGAGACGAAAGCAACTTCACTAGGGATAACTGGGTATGCCAAGTACGATTGGACCTTTGCTGGGGAAAACAAGCTCTAGATCTGAATTAGATAGGTCAGGTGAGAATGGGAGTTCTGAAAAAGAGTCTTTCAGACGAGAACTGAATTCTAAAACGGGTCAGGCGAGAACTGACTACCAGGCGAGAACTGGACTCACCAAAAATGGGTCAGACGAGAACTGACTACCAGACGGGAACTGGGTTCTACAAAACCAAGTCAGATGAGAACTGACTACCAGTCCAGAACTGGGTTTTACAAAGCAGGTCAGACGAGAACTGACTACCAGACAAGAACTGAGTTCTTCAAAACATTTTTTACCAGACAGGAACTGGTGTTAAAGACAACCGACAACCAGGCGAGAATTGGAGTTTAAACCGTAGGCTAAAGAAAAGGTGACCGGACGGGTACTGGTTTTAACAGTTGACATTTACCAGGCGAGAACTGGACTCAAATTCCGTCTACCAGACGAGAACTGGTATTCCATGAAGGCTTATCATACGGGGACTGAGCTTCGAAAGAAGGATAGGCCAGACGAGAACTGTACTCTGAAATGGTTTTCCAGACGGGAACTGGGCCTTGAACAGATGAGTGCTGCTGAGTTATAAGGTACTCCGATGTCATCCCAACCTGCTGAGGAGAATTGCACATCACTGCTGGTGGGATATTCCTGATTTATCAACATTACCCTAGGGGATACAAAATCTCTACTGTGAAGAAGTGAAATCAATCGAGCCTCGTGTCGGGGAATGTGATAGCATGTAAGACACTGGGAACCTTTGTGCCAAGTACACTTGGGATTTTGGTTTATAGATAGGACCAGGTTTATGGTGATTGGATTTATTTCAGGTTACCAACAAAAGTGGATATAAACGGGAATGACTAGACGAGAACTAGTATTTGAGGGTGGACAACCAGATAAGAACTGGTGGCAAAAGGTTAAGTTGTCAGACAGGAACTGACTTCTAGTTTTAAGTATCAGGCGGGAACTGATTTCGGGTTTGCCAGACAAGAATTGGGCTTTGAAACTGTGCTAGCCGGACGAGAACTGGTTAAACAGTAAGTTTAAAGAAAGGGCACCAGACGGGGACTGGTTTAAAAACTGACAGGTACCAGGCGAGAACTGGTGTTTACTGAAGGGTTGACCAGATGAGGACTGGTTTGAAGGCTTGCCAGACGAGAGATGGGCTTTGGAAATTGATTTCGGTTACAAAGCTCTGACAGATAACAGGTTTCAGGTTATTTGATGAGGTGATGGCACGATTCCCCGACACTCAACTCTTGCTGACGAGAATGAAACCGCTTGCGTAAATGCCCTAGTGTAATTCAAATTGCTCCATTCTGATCTCTGGGACAATTCATCTTGAAAAGAAAAGCTTTCCTTGAGACGACCTCGAGATGGCTTTCCCCAGAATTTGTACCATGAAAGGATTCGTCCCTTGTTGACTAACTCTGATAAACTCTGAAGATATGGAGAGGAACAACTCCTTTGTTTCCGATCTTGCCCCAGCCTGTGGGATCTCTGTAAAACCTTCCTCGAAAGGAAATCTGAAATTTCTGTACCCAGGTGGTTTGATATGCCCTGCTTAAGCACTCTGAACTTTGAAGAGGTGCTTTAAGTTAATCGTCTTCAGGATAAGAATAGCTCTTGTACTCTTGGGGTAGCCTGCCCCAGCCTTGCAATGACTTTGCTCTTGATTGCCTTCAAGAGATTCATCGATTCTCGACCTGATTGTCCTCCGATTAACTGACTTTAAGATGGCTGACTCCCCTTATATGATCCTTTGATATAGCTTGTCCCGGTTCAATGGAGTACTCAGGTGCTCTGTATCTTATATTGATCAAACTTTCCACTGTGGAAACTTTCCTGATGTCAAGTGCTTATTCACAAGTAAAACAAATTGTTCTGCACAAAAGATATATTAGTGCAATGCATATGACAGTTTTGAAATCCAAGTCTGTTCACTGGGAAAAATTTGTGACATATAGTGAACGAATCACTTATCAAAATGTCAACCTTAGTACCAACATGGTAAGAGGAATCCTTTTAGAAGTCAGTTTCAATGCGATCTTTACCGAAGTATGCTTTCGAAACAAACCCGCTTCAATTAGAACTTTTGAAGGTTGTAACGTGGTCAGGTTCACGGTTTGAAAGAAAGGATATAAGGCTCAAAGATTATTTTAACCCACCCACTCTCCTTGATGTTCTCCAATCCTACATTCAGCTAATTCAACACAAGCGCTCACTTTTCAAAGGTTGAATGTCAGGAGTGATGGTTCAGGAAACCACAAGTTTTTGGAGTGACAGTCACTCGCTTTTCGTCTTTTGGTGCCTGGAGTCACACGACTTGTTTTTTCCTCGAGGATTTTTCTTTTGTAATCCTTTTCGCTTATCTGCTTTTCGTTCTTTTATTTGTTTTCTCCCTAACTTTTGCCTGGACTGATTCTTTTGAATTTTCGATTTTGAAGTCCAGCGGGATACCCTAATTTTTGCCTAAGTCGCTGGTTTTCAAGATTCGACTTAGCGGACTTCTTCTTTTGATTCTTTTTTTTTCCTTTCTCCTCTTTTTTTTGAAACAAGTCGTGTGACACTGGTTGCCTTGATTTCTCCGAAAGGGTTATGACTGTCTCACTCCTGATTGGTGAGGTTTAACCACTATGGTTTTTTAGGCACGACCTATAGAGGCGTGACTGATCCTCGAACGGGAACACTCCTTTTACAATTTGGATGCTCGGTCAAATTAACTGACACCTACCCTGCCCCAGGTTAAGATTGAGAGTTTTTTCGTTTTCCAGAAAGAAACTCCTACTACTAGGCTCAAAGGGGTTGACGAGGGATTATCATCCTTATATCTCCGGTGTTTAGGAATTTGAAACAATGCTTGTACATCATCAGCAGGTTTTATTCAAAAGCATACAATCGAAAGCTTGCGCGTCTTTCAATTTCGTCATCCTCCCTCGGATTCTGCTTAAACAAGCGTTTGATATCAATAAAAAGCAATTAGTGAACATAAATAGATTTAATCAAAGAATTGTATATTCATTTCGTTATCATTATCAATAGAAAACAAACAAGTTTTACAAATGAAATTTGCACTTAAATAGAAAAGAAACTACAAATGCAAAGAAATGACATGACAAAAAAGATCGCCAGCTTCTGGGAACTGGGCTTTCAAATCTTGACTTGCTGCTGAATCAGCCACCTTCAGAATTGCTCGTCGAAGTCAATCTGATACCCTTTTGAACTTCTACCTTCGTAGGATCCCTCCATAACATGAACTGATGAACTCACATGGATGCACGAAGGAAGATTTTTGACTTGGATACCCTAAGGTGTGATTGAGAATATATTGGAGTCCAGCAGAGTTTGAACCTTGCTTTTAAGCACCTTACAGTCTTCGGTTGAATGCCCATATGCCCCAGCATGGTACTCACAGCGGGAATTGACATTAAAGCGTGGTGGATACGGAGGAATCTCTGAATTGATCTTCTTTGGCACTATCAATCCACCTTTGATCAGCTCTGGAACATCTGATTGTACGACATTGGCAACCGAGTGAAATGCCTCTCGGGCTTCTTTGGTTTTTGTCGAGCGTGTTGACGCAGCTGATGATGGTACAACCGTTGACTCCGGAGGGGAAATGATGTCTGATACAAAGACCCAAATGATTGTTGACTCTGAATGGGAGACTGAGTCTGAGGTATCAGGGACTCCCTTTGTTCCGGTACTTTCATCCTCAGGCTTGGCCTAGGAACAAACAACAATTGTGGGCATGGAGATTCTGAAATTACAGATTGTAAGACACACTCCTGACCTGATGCATCTTCAGGGGAAAGAATAGGGACATCCACCTCTTTTGCAGTAAGTGGCATAAGACCACCTGGTACGCTCACGCTGCTCGACGCGAATTCAACTTCCTTTGAATCAATTAAGTCCTGAACTTTGTGCTTAAAAGCTTTGCAGTTCTCAACAGTATGCCCCGGCGCCCCAGAACGGAAATCACAATGGGCACTTGCATCATAACCTGGTGGTAGCTTGTTAACCAATGGAGACAGAATCCGAAGTTCAACCAATCGAAGTTGAAGCAAGAGTTGCAACAATTGAGTATGAGTCCTAGGGATTTGGTCTAAGATTCTGTCGGGCTGCTTCGGCCTCTGAGCATACCTCCTACTACTAGAATTGTCTCGGGAAACAGGAGGTAGCCGCTGACGAGGAAATCCTGGAACCTCAGGTTGTGCAAAAGATCTACGAGGCACATCATGCTTTAGGAGAGGTTCCACAGACAAAGGTGGAATAACCATTTCTGCTGCAACTTCAGGCACATTATCGCCTTCCTTTCTTAGCACATTTCTTACCACTTCTATGATCAGGCCCATCTGAGTTTTCAGTTGATGAACCTCCTCCTTAAGGATCTTCTGATCCAGACGCAAGGCTTGCATGTCCACGATGAATTGTCCCATCTGGCTTCAGACTTCCCTCAACTCTGTTTGAATCTGATCTATAGTCAACTTCTGTCTTCTCTACAAGTTGACGTCTGAAATTCTGAAGAAAAATCGGGTCAGGATAACAAACCCAGCCTCGAACACCTGTTATGCCAATGAAATGCAAATGTCATGTTCGAGTATTTCCAAGGAATCTGTTTGCTTTGATTCATGTTTTACACACACAAACCACAAGAAAAAGATTTAATGCTCAACAGCGAGTCTCAAAGTTAAGATCCTTGGAAATACAAGAACATGTATGTCAAAATGCAAACATGCTATGATGATACAGATGCAAAGACAAGGGATCAAGGCTTCCACAAAGCTATGAATAACTGTTGTGCTGCTGACTGAGCTGAACCAGAGCTTCGCTTCGGCGAGAAAATACCAGAATGAACAGAATACCACAACATTGAGATACTGGAAACTCACAATATCAAGGATCAAGAGTTCACACTGACGAGAAAACCGGGTAGGTTGAAGATCAAAGTTTCCTGCATAACCTTCGCCACTCACAGGTATGGATCTATCTCTAATAAGGTCTGACATCCTATGCGGTCATCAGCGTCACAGACTTTCAAGAAACGATGATACATTCACCATTTCTGGTTTGGCATCTTAGTCTAACGAAGCGGCCTCACTTAGCTGACTCTCAAATGAACGGTCTCCAGAGTCGACAGTTTCCAGATCCAACACCCCCTCCCGACTAATGAACAGGATAGGATGCCTTTAAAGAAAACCTTGTCTGAACGCGAATTTCATGGGGACTAATGCATGCTAAAACATACAGGTCCATCACTAATTTCCGCTCTAATGCTATGTGTACACTCAAGCCTGGTTTTTGGCTTATCTCTCAGTGGAATATTCCCACCCAACAGCACAACAATAATGATATATAAAAATGCCGAAAGTAAAATGCAAATGCAGTAAAAGTACAAATGCAACACATATACACATATGTACACACCCAAAGATAAAACACGCAAGCGCTAGGATTGACTCGCATAAGGGATGGGAAGATTCCCAACAGAGTCGCCAGCTATCGCATCGCTGCGAAGAGGGGGGTCGACAAAGACAGAAGAGTCGCCACCGTTCGTCATTTATCCCAAAAGAGGGAAAGGAAACGATCAGAAAAAACCTATGAAAAAGGGAAAAGACAGGTCATTGCTGTTGTACCCCAAAATTTGCCCAACCTTTTCTTGGCTTGGCATATGTTTCTTTTTGCATTTTCACATCTTTTCATATCATAGCATTTGCTCTTGAGACAGGGGATCGAGGTTTTCCTGTGGCTCAGTTTTCATCTCAGTGCAAGCAACCAAACTGCAAGCATCCAAGTCCCTGGCATTTATTTTGCCCAACGATCGAGCGGTCGATTTTACTTTGTTTTGCAGGACATAATTTCAACTTAGAAAACAGCATTAAGGTTATCGCAATCATTTTCATGGTTATGATACTCAAAAGCAAGTTTCAGAAGCAGAACAGAGCTCCAAACAGTTGGAAACAGACAAACGGACGGATTTCCCTCCAAAAGGCACCAAGATTCAAATTTTTGAGGTGTTAATCGGTTAACCTATATGGTTAATCGATTAACCAATGGAAAATCAGCCCAGATTCAAAAATTCAAGGGTGTTAATCGATTAACCTATATGGTTAACCTATTAACCAATGTAATTTTGCCTCTGTACGTGATTTTTCAATGCAGAGCCATTTGGGGTCCAATTTTGATCACTTGAATTCAAATTTTGCACTTGGGAAGGATCTAGAATCATTTCATAATTTCATTTTCCCTCCAAATGTCCATTCCTCATTCCAAACCATATTTTCCATACCACATTCCAAGCCTCACATTTGGATCCCAACCTAATTGGTATTTAAGTGATCCACTCCAAACCAACAGAAGCTAACCTTCATTTTCTCATTCATTTTTCAGAGTTCCTCATTTCTCTCTCAATTCTCCAAATTCCCTCCATAACCAAAACCTTCACCAAAGCTCTTCATCTATTGGATTGATTGATTCTTCATTGGAATCAATTAATTCTTGAGCTTAAACCTTCACCCATCATTCACATTGGAGCAATTTCTTTATTCCATTTTCGTGCAAATCTGGATCTGAACTTGGAAGGTGATTTGGAATAGCTTATTTGCTTGGATCTAGCTTCATTATGGTCAATTTTAACTTCTATTTCAAGAATTGGATTGGATCTTGAAGTTTTCCGGAATTTCTTGCTTGGATCTGTTCAATTAAGGTTGAATCAACATTAAACAAAGCAATCCTCCGGGTTTGTAGGTTGGATTTCTGATCCGATTTAATTTTCGAGCTTATTTGCATAATCATGTTGATTTTTATATTTGATTGATTTGATTTTGATCCATTGAGATTTGTGATCTTGTTGTTTTACATGTTGAGATGCTAATTGTATCACTGTTTGCTGGTGTATTTTCGTGCATATTTGATTATGTGATCATTGGTATGTTTGGAGAAGTGATAAGCTGTTGAAAAGTGATTCTGCTTTGCTGTTTTCTGCTGTCAACACAGTGTTAATCGGTTAACCTCTGGCGTTAACCGATTAACCAATTCAAATTTCAAAGTTTTCAAGCATTTTCAAGGTGTTAACCGATTAACCCCTGGGGTTAATCGATTAACATGAATGAATTTCCAGATTTCCAACTATTTTTCACAGGTTAACCGATTAACCTCCTATGTTAACCGATCAACACTGTGCTGGCAGGCCTGTTTTACTGTTTTGTTTGATTGTTTGCATACCGTTTCACTTCGAATCCTCATGAATTGATATGATGTATTAAGAGTGAAATGTTTTGGATGTTTGCCACTGTTTGTGATTGGTTGATCATGATTTTGTTGACACTTGTGTTCATTTTCCCCTTGGATGCATACTTATGGATGTGGTTCAAAGTGACGACTCTTTGCATGTTCGTTTGTTTCCATCTTTGGCTTTCCTTTCCATGTTTGCATCATTCTTGCATCGCTGTTGAGGTCGAGACGAACTTATGGCGGATGCTGCCCCACACATTTTTCCTCCCTCCCACCATTCTAAGTGTTTCATTTTCATGTATGCATCTTTTACTTGCGATTGAATTTACTTGGTGCTTTCTTGTGCTTTTTGCCATGATCCCCATAGGGTTCCTAGTTCCTCCATTTAGGATGGGAGTAGGAAAGACATTAGGTGTTCAATCCAAGCATGTTAATATTAGGGTATATGTTCCCCCTTTTAATCCTAACCTTAGGACCACTTTGCATGACAACGTTAGGGCCGAGTTTCCCTTAAACCGTCTGTGCGTCTCTCTTCTCATCTGAAAACAATTCTAACTCATCTAATAAATGCGATGAACGTTGCACACTACGGGCCTTAAGCTACATGGGGAATGATGAGTGAGGGGTCTCCTCTCGCTTATCTAGAGTGTTTAGTATACGTCCCGTTTGGGGGCGATACACGACGCATTCGCCTCCATGTCATAGTCTTTAGTGTAACGTGAATCACAAACCGAATTAATTCACTTCTCTAAAAAACACATAAACAAATCATTGAACTTCTTTTGTCTTTTGGGACTCTTAATAAAGGAAAATATTTTCAGATAAAAGAGTGTTGTTAACTTTTAGTTCTACCGTAAACGGTAACGCCTAAGTCTCCAATGGTCGAGCTGCATACACCAACTGCTAGAACTGCTTGTTAACCCTACTCGGGCCTAAACTCTTTTGAACTAATCGGTGTTCTTGTTAGCCCGAACTACGTTTGCTCTTATCTTTCAAACTAGATGAAAGTACGTAGGCACAAAATGCGATGTCTTGGCGAGCAACCTTCCCCCTTTCGCCCGTAGTTAGCCGAACTACGTTGACTTTGACTTTCCCATTGCACGAGGGAATACGTAGGCACAGAGCGGCGATGCTCTGCCGAGTCCTTTCTTTTTTTCTTTTGTCCCTTGGCCTTTAGCGTAGATAGTTTCAACACACCCTTTTAGATAGACAACAAAGCGTGGATCCCGTCGAGTACGACGGACGTGAGGGGTGCTAATATCTTCCCCTTGCGTAACCGACTCCCGAATCCAGGACTTGGTTGCGATGACCTTGTCTTTCCCTTTTTCGTTAGGTTTTTTCGATCGTTTCCTTTCCCTCTCTTTGGGATAAAAACGAAAGGTGGCGACTCTTCTGTTTTCCGCTGGGTGTTTTTCGCAGTTGCTATAACTGGCGACTCTGCTGGGGACTCTGGTTCCCTATGCGAGTCAATCCTAGAGCTTGTCTGTTGCGTCTTTGGGTGTTTATTTTTTTGTACATATCTGTTGTATATTATTACATTCGCATTTTATTATCATATTATGCTGCTACTATGATGTGGTTTGGGTTGTTCCATTGAGAGATAAGTGGGACCTGGGCTTGAGTATACACACAGTATTAGTGTGGAGAATAGCGGGAGCTTGTGTGGCGTTTGGCCATGCAATAGCTCGCGCGAAATTCACGTTCAGACGAGGTTTTTCTTTGGAAATATTCTATCCTGCGCATCTGGTGCAGTTGAGGGAATATTGACTTAGAGAGACTATCGACTCTGAAGACCGTTCATTTAGGGGGTCAGCTAAGTGAGGCCGCTTCGTTTGACTATGATGCCAAACCAGAAATTGTGAACGTATCATCGTTTCTCAAAAGTCTGTGACGCTGACCACCCGCATAGGATGTCGTACCTTTCAAGACTAGAACCCACATGTAGAGGGGATGGCTTTTGCAGGAAACCTGGCCTTCAACCAACCCTGGTTTTTCTTGTCAGTGCAGACTTTTGATCCTGTGTACTCCAGTTTTCTGTTATCTCAGTGTTCTGATTAGAGCGGAGCTCTGGTTGAGTTCAGTCAACGGCACAACAACGAGTTTGAGCATTGGATACCTTGATCCCATGGTTGCATTGGCATAATCATTTTGCATTTAACATTGCATGTTTGTGTGTGTTACAGGTTCTCATCTTTCCCTTGATTCTGGTACTGGTTTTCTTCAAAGATGGAAGTTAGCAGAAAGAGGATTGCTGTGTACAAATTCCCGGCACCTGAGTTGGGACCTTTATTTGGTCTGATTTCCATGGCCGATCCTGGTGTTCTTGCAGCTTTCAGAGAACAGTATGGTGGAATTCTGAAGTTTGTCCGTAAGCTTACGACTTATGAGCATGGAGCTATTCATACCCTGTTGCAGTTTTATGATCCTCCGCTGAGATGTTTCACATTTCCGGACTATGTGTTGGTTCCGACGTTGGAGGAATTTGCTTATATCTTAGGGGTTCCGATTCTGAACAAAGTGTCTTTCTTCAGCTCTGAAGAAGAACCTAATTTCGAGAAGTTGTCCTCCGCTCTTTATTTGAGCGCCTCTGACTTGGCAGATCATGTTATTAGAAGAAACGGAGTTCCCGGATTTACTTTACCCTTCTTGGTCGACAAAGCCCGAGAGTATGCTGAAAAGGGTTGTTGGGTGGTTTTCAGCGCTATCTTGGCTCTGTGTGTCTATGGCATTGTGTTGTTCCCCAATGTACCGGACTTTGTGGGTTTTGATGCTTTTCATATCTTCGCTTCCAAGAACCCCGTACCTACTCTTCTAGGAGACTTGTATCATTCAGTGCATTACAAGAACGAGAAAAGAAGAGGAAAGATGGTTTCTTGTTGTGCACCGCTGTTGCATAAATGGTTTGCTGATCACCTTCCTCGCTCTGGAGCTTTTGTGGATTCTGCGAACTCATCTGAATGGTCGAAGAGGCTTATGGGTTTAACGGAGAAGAATATTGTTTGGTTCAACCGAGACTTGCTGGGTCGTGAGCTTATCTTTAGTTATGGTAGCTTTCCTAATGTGCCCTTGATAGGGAGGAAAGGCGGTATCAATTATAATCCTTTTCTTGCTGTGAGACAATTCGGTTATGCTTTGAAAGGACTTCCAAAAGAAGAGGAAGTGCAGGAATCTCTGTACTTCACAGGTGTAGTTGATCCTTGTATCTCAGCCCGATTCGTGGACGCTTGGGGTAAGATTCACAAAAAGGGAAAGCTTTCTTTAGGCAAAGGAGATTGTAGAGCCTATGATCCATACTTGGATTGGATTCAGAAGAGGGTTGAAGAGGTACTATTGTCGTTTCCTGTTGAAGAACCACTGTATCCCTTAGTCATTGAGCCGCCTACAACCGTCAATATCCTGAGATATACCAAGATTTAGGCAGAGAAGGAAGAGCTGCGCAAAGAGAATGAAGAGTTGGAGCAGGAAATCAGTCAGTTGAAACATGATAAGGGTGAAGTTGTTTATTTGGCCAAGACAAAGTCAGAATCCTTGATCAAGTTGGAGAAAGAACTTGCTGATCAGGTACAGGCACGGAAGCAAGTCGGTCTTGATCAAAAAAGCACTTGTGACGTTCTGAAGAGTAAGAAGGAGGATTTAGACAGAGCATATCTGAAGATATCCAAATTCAACGAGCAGTGGAATGCTACTTTGACTGCCAACAAGAGTAGGGAAGACCAATGTTGTATTCAGGTTGATAAGCTAAAGGCGCAATTCAAGGCTAAGGAGAAAGCAGTATTGTTGGAATCATTCAGCCGGAGCACGTTTGAGCAGAAGTACCAAGAGGCATCATTAGCACTTGAAGAGCTCAAAGCACGCGCAGGTGTGAAGAACCCTAGGCTTGAGGATGCTTTTGGCGAAGGTGCCTGGGAAGATCATTGTCATTATCTCTGGGATGTGATACGCAAGAGAGATGTCCTCGTCAGAGAGTTGATTGAGAGACCAGACCATCCAAACACAAGAAAGATGCTTAAGGAGTCTCAGGACTGGAGTAGAGATCATGGCTACTAGAGAGTTTTATCTTTTGTAGTTTTATGTGCTTTTGTATCTTGATCATCACCAGGGATGTTGGATAAGATCAATACCTCTTTGTATGCGGATATTTCTCATTCGATTATATCATCTCAACTTTACTTGATATATGGGAAGATTTATTCTGGTGTTCTTATCCATCTCTGTTGTTCTTGTTATTGAAACAGGAATCAAGGGAAAGATCTCCCTGTACATACATAGACATATTTGCATTTCGCATCTTGGATTCTCATCTGCATTGCAGGTTGTTCTTGGTGGCCTTGTGTCCTTAACTCTGTTGGGTTTTTGAAGGTAGAAGGATTGAGGAGTTCAGTTTCCACTCGGGGAATCAACGAAGAGGAATGGATCAGATTCGGGAAGAATTGAGGGAGCTCCGAAGCTAGATGTGGCGATTTACGGTGGACATGCAGGCTCAGAAGATGCTAAGCGAAGAAGTTCATCAGATGAAGACCCGAATGAGCCTGATCACAGAAGTGATACAGAATGTGTTAAGGAAGAAGGGTGATCAGATGCCTAGGGCTGCAGTAGAGATGCTCGTTCCACTTTTTCCCATGGAACCTCTCCCAAGGCAGGATGTGCCTCGAAGACCTGTTGCACAACCTGAGATCCCAGATTTGCCACATCAGCACCTCTTGCTCCCCAAGTCAATCTTAAGACTAGGAGGTATGCTCCAAGGTTGAGGCAGCCCGACCGAATCTTTGACCAGGTCCCAATTACTTATACTCAGTTGTTGCAAGTCTTGCTCCAAATTCGGTTGGTCGAACTGCGAAAGTTGTCTCCGCTAACTGGTGAGCCACCGCCAGGCTATGATGTAAGTGCCCATTGTGATTTCCATTCTGGAGAACCGGGGCATAACGTTGAGAACTCCAAAGCTTTTAAGCACTTAGTTCAGGATCGAATCGATGTAAAAGTAGTGGAATTCGCGTCGGGCGGCGTAAGTGTACCAGGTGGCCTTGGACCATTCACTGCAAAGGAGGTGGTTGTTCCTCTTATTTCTCCTAAAGCTGCATTGGACCAAGAGGATGTCTTGCAATTTATGACTTCTGAATCTCCGTGCCTACAGCTATTGCCGGTTCCTGGGCTAAGTCTGAGGACGAAAGTGTCTGAGCGTGAAGGGATCCCTAGTCAACGCCAACAACCTCATGCTCCTCGGTAGAAAAATTATCGGCGCCAGAATCAGAACAAACCTCGTAACAATTTGGAAAGAAGGGATGCTTTTTTTCATCCAGTACCGATGTCGTACAGTCAAATTCTGCCACATCTGATTCATAACTCATTGGTGGAACCCCAGACTCTCAAGCCGGTGCCAGAGTCGTACCCTCCTGGATATAATCCCAGTGTTCAATGCAGATATCATGGAGGATCCATAGGACACTCAACTAAAGATTTCCAGGCCTTTCAGGCTAGGGTGCAATAGTTGATCGACAAGAGGCACATTTCCTTTCCGAGAGGAAGATTGAGGATGCATGTCGATCTCTCATCTGATTGATTTTGAAGATGGTTGACTCAGCAGCAAGTCAAGATTCGAAAGCCCGATTCCCGAAAGCTGGCCATCTTTGTTGTTTTATCATGTCATTTCTTTGCATCTGTAATTTCTTTCCTGTTTAAATGCAAATATCCCTTGTAAAACTTGTTGTTTTCAATTGATATTGACAATGAAATGAATATGCAGGTTTTTGATTAAATCCATTTGTGTTCACTTATGTTTTTAATTGATGTCTAACGCTTGTTTCAGCGAAATCCGGGGAGGATGACGAATTTGAAAGACGAACTTCCGATTGTATGCTTTTGAATGAAACCTGCTGATGACGTACAGGAATTGTTTCAAATTCCTAAACACCGGAGATATAAGGAAGATAATCCGTTATCAACCCCTTTGATCCTAGTAGTAGGAGTTCTTTTCTGAAAGACGAAAAAACCCTCAATCTTAACCCGGGGCAGGGTAGGTGTTAGCTAATTTGACCAAGCGTCCAAATTGCAAAAGGAGTGTTCCCTTTCGAGGGTCAATCACACCTCTAGAGGTCCTGCCTAAAAAAACCACAATGGTTATTCCTTTGCCGACCAAAGAGTGAAATAATCACAATCCCTTTTCAACAAGTCGGACAAGTCGATGTCACACGATTTGTCAAAAAAAAAAGAAAAAAAATCAAAAGAAAAAGTCTGCTAAGTCGAATCTTGAAAGCCAGCGACTTAGGCAAAAATGAGGGCATCCCGCTGGACTTCGAAATCAAAAGATGTACTCAAAAGAGTCAGTCCAGGAAAAAATAGGGAAATCAAAAAAATGATGGTGAAAAACAAGTCGTGTGACTCCAGGCACCAAAAGACGAAAAGCGAGTGACTGTCACTCCCAAAAACTTGTGGTTTCTTGAACCATCACTCCTGCCACTCAACCTTTGAAAGGTGAGCGCTAGTGTCGAATTAGTTGAATATAGGATTGGAGAACATCACAGAGAATGGGTGGGTTAAAATAAATTTTGAGACTTTATCCTTTTCTTCCTAACCGTGAATCTGACCACGTTACAACCTGTAAAAGTCCTAATTGAAGCATGGAGGTTTCGAAAGCATACTTCGGTAAAGACCGCATCGAAAATGACTCCTAAAAGGATTCTGCTCAACTTGCAGGTTTTGAGGTTGACATTCTGATAAGTGATTCTCTCGCTTTATGTCACAAATGTTTTTCCAGTGAACAGACTTGGATTTCAAAAATTGTCATATGCATTGCATGAATATATCTTTTATGCAGAATTTTGTTTTACTTTCGAGTAAGCGCTTGACAGCAGGAAAGTCTGCACACTGGAAAGTTGGATCAAGATAGAATGCAGAACGCCTGGACATTCCGTTGAACCGGGGCAAGCTATATAAAATGATCATATCATGGGAGTCAACCATCCAAAAGACAGTTCATATGAAGGCAAGCAGGTTAAGAGTCGGTAAACCTCTCGCAGCCAAAGATATCATCCCTAGTGAAGTCACCAATCAGGGGAAAAGTCATTGCAAGGTTGGGGAAGATTACCCTAGAAGCATCGAAGTTATTCCAGAGGGAAATTAATATGAGCACCTCTTCGAAGTTCAAAATGCTAAGGCAATTCATACCAAACCGGTAGGGTACAGATAGTTCAGGTTTCCTTTCGAGGAAGATATTGCAGATACCCCACGGGCTGGGGCAAAACTGGGTACGAATCCTTTCATGTTACGAATTCAGGGACAAGCCATCTCGAGATCGTTTCATGGCAGGTTTTCCTTTTCGTCCTAGAGATTCGACTGGGGCAAATTGAACTACACTGGGGCAGTTACTCAAGCAAGGTTATTCTCCACAACCAGAGTCCGTCATCAGCGATGGGAGGTTGTGTCTCTCTCCCCAGTAGAGTTGTGAGCCAGTAAATGTATATGCTTATACCCGGCCGTTGGTCGGTACACCTTTAATCCTCGCAGATTGCAGATATGTGCTTACTATCCGGCAAGTGAGGATTGGATTTCCTTTCCAACGAGTAGATGTGGAATCGTTCCCAACAGTTGGTCAATACACATGTAGCTCTAGCAGATTGTCTGTGTGCATTCATTCCTCAGTGGTGCAAGATTGGCTTATTCAACAATCCCCATAGAGTCTGAGCAGATAATTTCGTATCCCTTCCGAGGTCAAGTTGTCTTTAATGAGTCCATTCCTCATCTCCCCAAGCAGAGGTTGATGTTGATTCCCTCATTGCATTATCCCTAGTGGAGTCGAAGGGGAAACGTGTCTTCCCTAGCTTCAGTATTGGAGTTAGGTCTTCGCAGTTGGCGTCGTTTCTCCAGCAGAGGTGCCTGTTCCCCATAATGTTATATTCTGGCAGGATATTTAGGGCCGATGTCCCTGGTAGAACGTGGTTAATCTCGGAAGGAGGATCGTCATTCCCCGCAGAGTCGTTGATTCCCTAGCAGGCAGACGGGTTCCCATGTGTGGTTATTTTATTCCCCGGTAGGGTCGCCTATTCTCCAGAAGGTTGGTATTCTGGAAGGCCATTCATGGCATTTCCCTCAGCAGGATTAGACATAATCCCCAGCGGAGTAGAATTACCATCTGGCAGATTCGTTCTATCTTCAGCAGGTTCGTTTGCTATTTAGGAGATTTCGGTCAGGAAGCTACTCGAGGCTTGCTTCCCCGGCTTAAGTCCAGTTTACTGCCACGTGCTAATTATTCCCCAGCAGGGCCATTTTCTTTTCCCAACAGGGTGGTCACCGTATCTCCAACATTTATTTTGCTGATTTGGTTCCGTTGCATCTGCATGTGTGCATAGCATCCTCAGAAACGCGTAGCATTTCCATTTTGTATGGAGAATTACGCCATATTCAAACATGTACATGTGAAACATAGGCCAGGTGGTTGTATTCTTGTTTCAGGTGATCTCCAGAAGGTTGACGTGTTCGGAAAGGATCTGGGATAATGGTGTTCATGTTACCTGGTGCTTCCCAGTGAAGTATCGACAGAGTTACTTGGTTCCCCATCAGGGTTACTTATTCAATTTCTCTCTTTTCCCCAGCGGAGTTCCTTTAGGAGTTCTCACCAGAAGTTTGTTGACTTCGTGTTGACCTGACGGCGAGGTAAGATGCTCGCTTTTATTTAGCGGGTGCCTGACGACGATGTCAGAGGTCTATCAACTGGGTGTTAATCTGACGGCAAGGTCAGAGGCTCGCTTTTATTTAGCGGGTTCCTGACGGTGATGTCAGAGGTTTATCAGCTTCGGGTTGATCTGGGTCTTCGGGTTCAAGGTTTTGTTCTATTCAGCAATTGTCTACTTGTTTGTGGAGGTTTATCAGCCGATCTTTCTCAACTTTGTGTTTGTATGGTGGCGATGCCAAGGGACTTTATCAGCTTTGTGTTTGCCCGGCGGCGATGCCAAATATTTGTTAACTTCTCGGTGATCCTATTTTGAGTTCGTTGTTTATGGGTCGTAATAGATGTCTGGCAGCGATGTTAGATGTTTCCTAACCGCACAGAGTGCTGACGGCGAGGTCAGGTTGTTTTATATCCCACAGGTGTCTGATGGCGATGTCGGAAGTTTTCATCTTCGGAGTTGATTCTCGCTTTTATTTAGCAATGACGATATCAGAAGCTTTCACCTTTGGATTTGATGATCGCTTTAATTTAGCGAATATCTGGCGGCGATGTCAGATACTTTACCTCCTGCAGAGTTCTGATGGCGATTCCGAATCATTGTATTCCTTGCAGATTCCTGGAAGTGATGTCAGATTCTCTTGCCACCATTATGTTTGTCTGACGGCCATGTCAGATGTTATCAACACCACAAGTTCCTGGCGGCGATGTCAGATGTAAGTGGATTTCTGGCGGCGAAGTCAAAGGTTTTATTGATTGGATATTGATGTTTGGCGGCGATGCCAAATGTTTTGTAATTGCATGGGTTAATCTGACGGCGAGGTCAGGTTGTTTCTTCATTTGCAAATGCCTGGCGGCAATGTCAGGTGTATTCCCTGCAAATTTCTGACGGCGATGTCAGATGTGTGTGGATTTTTGGCGGCGATGTCAGATTTGGGTAGATTTCTGACGGTGATGTCAGATGTTTGTAGATCTCTTGGCAGCGATGTCAGATGTTCACCGACTTTGTGGTTACTTGGCGGCGATGTCAGGAACTGTATCTACTCTATGGAAGCTTGGCGGAGATGCCAAGTGATGTTTACCAAGGGGTTGTGGCTTCTGGCGGCGATGTCAGATCTTAATCAATCTTCTGGTTGCCTGGTGGTGATGTTAGGTATTTTTTCAATATTGGGTTTGTTTGGCGGTGATGTCAAACGTTTTTCTGGCGGCGAGGTCAGATATTCATCAACATGGTGTTGTTCTGGCGGCGAAGTCAGATTTTTATCAACATGATGTTGCCTGGCAGCGATGTCAGGTATTTTCTTAATATTGGGTTTGTTTGGCGGTGATGTCAATCGTTTTTCTGGCGGCGAGGTCAGATATTTTTCAACATGGTGTTGTTCTTGCAGCGATGTCAGCTGGTTTATCAACATGATGTTTGCTTCACGATGATGTCAGGTGCTTTTCTACTTGGTGGTGGTCTGATGGCGACGTCAGACGTTTATCTACTCGGTGGTTATCTGGCGGCAATGTCAGATGTTTATCGACTGTGTGGTTACCTGGCTGCGATGCCCGGTATTTTTATCTACTTTGTCGAGGCTTGGCGGAGATGCCAAGTGATGTTATCTACTTTGTGGTTATCCGGCAACGATGTCGGATGTTTGTTAGGATTGGTGGACTGGCGGTGATGTCAGACGTTTACCATGTTTATCAGAGGTTTTGGTTTTCTGGCGGCGATGTCAAGATTTGTTATCCCCTACAGAGGCTTGGCAGTGAGTCTAAGTGATGTATATCAACCTTGTGGTTATCTAACGACGATGTTAGATGTTTATTGACTTGGTGTTGTTCTGGCGGCGAGGTCAGAAAATGTTATCTTCAGTGTAGATACTTGACGGCGATGTCAGTTGATCTTCCCGACTTAGTGTCGCTAGCTGACGAAGATGTCAGATGATTCTTCCGTCAGCGTGTCGACGTTGCAACCATTATTCAGATATCTCCGGAGATTATTATCCTAATCATATTTCGCAGTTTATTTCTGCGGTTGGCAAATTTCTGGGTTTGTTGGTATTTAGCCGTTCGCTTTCACCCAGTCAGGTCCAAGTCGTTTGAATAGGGGCAGCTGTTGTACCCCAAAATTTGCCCAACCTTTTCTTGGCTTGGCTTATGTTTCTTTTTGCATTTTCGCATCTTTGCATATCATAGCATTTGTTCTTGAGACAGGAGATCGAGGTTTTCCTGTGGCTCAGTTTTCATCTCAGTGCAAGCAACCGAACTGCAAGCATCCAAGTCCCTGGCATTTATTTTGCCCAACGATCGAGCGGTCGATTTTACTTTGTTTTGCAGGACATATTTTCAACTCAGAAAACAGCATTCAGGTTATCGCAAGCATTTTCATGGTTATGATACTCAAAAGCAAGTTTCAGAAGCAGAACAGAGCTTCAAACAGTTGGAAACGTACAAACAGACGGATTTCCCTTCAAAAGGCGCCAGGATTAAAATTTTTTAGGTGTTAATCGGTTAACCTATATGGTTAATCGATTAACCAATGGAAAACCATCCCAGATTCAAAAATTCAAGGGTGTTAATCAATTAACCTATATGGTTAACCGATTAACCAATGTAATTTTTGCCTCTGTACGTGATTTTTCAATGCAGAGCCATTTGGGGTCCAATTTTGATCACTTGAATTCAAATTTTGCACTTGGGAAGGATCTAGAATCATTTCATAATTTCATTTTCCCTCCAAATGTCCATTCCTCATTCCAAACCATATTTTCCATACCACATTCCAAGCCTCACATTTGGATCCCAACCTAATTGGTATTTAAGTGATCCACTCCAAACCAACAGAAGCTAACCTTCATTTTCTCATTCATTTTTCAGAGTTGCTCATTTCTCTCTCAATTCTCCAAATTCCCTCCATAACCAAAACCTTCACCAAAGCTCTTTATCCATTGAATTGATTGATTCTTCATTGGAATCAATTAATTCTTGAGCTTAAACCTTCACCCATCATTCACATTGGAGCAATTTCTTTATTCCATTTTCGTGCAAATCTAGATCTGAACTTGGAAGGTGATTTGGAATAGCTTATTTGCTTGGATCTAGCTTCATTATGGTTAATGTTAACTTCTATTTCAAGAATTGGATTGGATCTTGAAGTTTTCCGGAATTTCTTGCTTGGATCTGTTCAATTAAGGTTGAATCAACATTAAACAAAGCAATCCTCCGGGTTTGTAGGTTGGATTTCTGATCCGATTTAATTTTCGAGCTTATTTGCATAATCATGTTGATTTTTATCTTTGATTGATTTGATTTTGATCCATTGAGATTTGTGATCTTGTTGTTTTACATGTTGACATGCTAATTGTATCACTGTTTGCTGGTGTATTTTCGTGCATATTTGATTATGTGATCATTGGTATGTTTGGAGAAGTGATAAGCTGTTGAAAAGTGATTCTGCTTTGTTGTTTTCTGCTGTCAACACAGTGTTAATCGGTTAACCTCTGGCGTTAACCGATTAACCAATTCAAATTTCAAAGTTTTCAAGCATTTTCAAGGTGTTAACCGATTAACCCCTGGGGTTAATCGATTAACATGAATGAATTTCCAGATTTCCAACTATTTTTCACAGGTTAACCGATTAACCTCCTATGTTAACCGATTAACACTGTGCTGGAAGGCCTGTTTTACTGTTTTGTTTGATTGTGTGCATACCGTTTCACTTCGAATCCTCATGAATTGATATGATGTATTAAGAGTGAAATGTTTTGGATGTTTGCCACTGTTTATGATTGGTTGATCATGATTTTGTTGACACTTGTGTTCATTTTCCCCTTGGATGCATACTTATGGATGTGGTTCAAAGTGACGACTCTTTGCATGTTCGTTTGTTTCCATCTTTGGCTTTCCTTTCCATGTTTGCATCATTCTTGCATCGCTGTTGAGGTCGAGACAAACTTATGGCGGCTGCTGCCCCACACATTTTTCCTCCCTCCAACCATTCTAAGTGTTTCATTTTCATGTATGCATCTTTTACTTGCGATTGAATTGACTTGGTGCTTTCTGCTGCCCCACACATTTTTCCTCCCTCCAACCATTCTAATGTCTTTCCTACTCTCATCCTAGTCCCTCCGTTTAGGATGGGAGTAGGAAAGACATTAGGTGTTCAATCCAAGCATGTTAACTATGCCTTTTGGGCGATATGCGACGCATTCACTCATATATCATAGTCTTTAGTTCAACGTGAATCTCCAACAAATTCAACTCACTTCTCTAAAATTATTAAACCAAATTCAAACCTTTTTATCCTTCAGGATTTGTTTTAAACTCATTTTCAGAAAAGAGTACGTTACTTTTCCATTCTACCGCAAATAAGCATCGACCCTAACTGCTGGAATGGGAACTTAACGTCACTCATAAAAAATACTTAACAAACCAGTGGTCTAGTTTTCCCGAACTACGTTTGCTCTAATTTCTCATACCAGATGAGGATATGTAGGCATAAGACAATGATGTCTTGGCGATCAACCTTCCCCCCATCACCCGTAGTTTTCTGAACTACGTTGACTCTAACTTTCCCATTGCACGAGGGAATACATAGGCATAATGAAGCGATGTCCTATCGAGTCTCCTTTTTTCTTTTCCCTCCCCCGTTTAGCAGTAGTTTTTAGATAGCTCACCCTTTTGATTAAACAACAATCGTGGATCCCGTTGAGTACAACGGACGTGAGGGGTGCTCATACCTTCCCCTTGCGTAACCGAATCCTAAACCCAAGATTAGGTTGCGATGACCTTGTCTTCTCCTTTCTCTTAGGTTTTCTTTGATCGTTTTCTTTCCCTCTCTTTGGGATAAATAACGTTCGGTGGTGACTCTTCTGTTTGTTTCCACTGATCTTTTTGCAGTTGTGACACTCACCAACTTGGAGTGAGACAGTCCCAATCCTTTCGGAGAAATTAAGACAAGCAATGTCACACAACTTGTTTCAAAGAAAAAAATAGAAAGCCCGCTAAGTCGAAAAACTTGAAAACGAGTGACTTAGGAAAAAATTAGGGCATCCCGGTGGACTTCAAAATCGAAAAAAAATTCAAAAAGAATCAGTCCAGGCAAAATTAGGGAACAAAAGAATAAAAGAAAGGATCACAAAAGAAAAATCCTCGAACAAGAAGAAAGTCGTGTGACTGCAGACACAAAAGACAAGAGGGGTGATTGTTACTCCGAAAATCTTGTGGGTTCCTTAACCATCACTCCTACCATTCAATAAACATTTGAAAGGTGAACTTTTGTGCCAAGTTAACTTAACTTAGGATTGGAGATCATCACGAAGAATGGGTGGGTAATAATCAAACTTTGAGCCTTTCATCCTTTGTTTCAATAACTATGAACTAGACCATAATTTAACCCTTAAAAGACCAAATTGAGGCATGATTTATTCTGAAGGCATACTACAATGAGTTTGCCTAAACTGATTCCTACAAGATTTGATAATCTTTTTCTTTCCATATCTTTCACTAGCTAAATTGGCACTGCGTCTAGACTATTGGTCCATTCGTCACACACTATCACATCATTCTAATAATGATTTATTTTTCAAAATATGCATGAGCATTACATTAAAATTACTATTTGTGAATGAACAATTTTAATTGCAGGTTAGTAATTAACATTGAGGAAATTCCAACAAGGAGCAATTGAAGAGGACTGAGTCATTTAGCAGTTTGGATCATAATTGAGTATACCTTGTAGCCCTATGGATCTGGGGCATTGACATCCAGTGAGTATGGAATCAATAAGTCTAAGGTAAATCCCGAAACATCAGTTGGTTATGGCAAAAATCATTCAAGAATGGGTTGATCAGAAATGAATCATCTCGAGACTCTACCAGTCAAGGGCAGGTCACCAAGAGATTCTGTTGATTAAGGGCAGATCACTCTAGTGTTCAATCAGGACAAGTTAAGTCGCTTCAACGCTTATTCAGGGGCAAGCTACCTCAAGAGTACATTGAGGACAACCACTTCAAGATTCAGTTAATCAAGGACAAATGGTTCATGGTGCAAGTTCTTGGGCAAGCATCTTGAGGTCGTCTCATGGAAAGCTACTTTCTTTTCAAGGTGAACTTTCCCAAGGATGAGACTGGGGCAAGTTGAACTACACTGGGGCAAGACCTTTCCTTGCTTTCAAGTTACTCAATCAAGTTCCATTTTGTCAGTAACTGTTGAGTTCAACACGAGTGTCAGAGAATCGTGTCGTCACCCCATCAAAATAACCTTAGCCTTCTGAAATATCCTTGCTATAAAGGACCTCCCTTCCATTGTTGGGAATCTTCATATCTTAGCCTTCTGTCATTAGGTTTCATCCCATATCCTGAACTTGTCACCTGTCAGAACTTTGTAACCTAAATCACTTTAAACCAGTTCCCGTCTGGCCAAACCTTCACTAAATACCAGTTCCTGCCTGGTACATGTCAGCTTTTAAACCAGTTCCCTTCTGGTCACCCTTTCCTTAACTAGTTCCCATTTGGTAAAAACTGCTTCAAAGTCTAGTTCTCGTATGGCAAACCACAAAGTCAATTCTTATCTAGTACAAAAACAAGAAGTTAGTTCTCGTCTGATAACTTAACCTTTCGTCACCAGCTCTCATATGGTAATCTACCCTTTAAATATCAGTTCTTGTCTGGTAGTTCACCTCCAAAGTCCACTTTCGTTGGCAACCAAGAATAAACCCATAAAAATCCAATCACCATAAATATGGTTCCGTGCCTAAACCAAAAGCCCAATTATATTTGGCACAATCATTCCCAGTGGCTCACATGTCATTTCATCCCCCGACATGAGACTCGTTTGATCTCACTTCTCCCTAGTAGAGTTCTCTCCCTGACAGAGATTGTTGAAGTTCTAGCATCTTTAGCAAAACATGATGGAGTTCTTAATCATTCTCCCCCAGCAGGAGTCCAGGAGTCTATTTTCCCCAGCCAATTTGATTTGTACTCCCCAACGAGTGTTAAAAGGTTGACTACTCCAGACAGAATGATGTCGATATACAAGCAGACAGCTGATCGGTAGGAGACTTATTATTTGTGTTCCCACAGCAGAGATTTGGTCTTCCCCACATAGTTCATTTATCAGATCAGAAGTATTTTCACTAGCAACAGCGTACACTTATCTCCAGCAGGGTAAGGTTAAAGGATATTTCCCCAGTCGTAAGGTAAGCTCAATGTTATTCCCCGGTAGGATTGGTATCATTGACTTATCTCCCCAAGCAGAGTTTAGTATTGATTTCCTCGAAAGGGTAGATCAACGACATGTTGATATCTCCGACAGATTCAAAGTTCAATGATCATTGGCATTCTTCTATATCATATTTGTGAGATTATTTCCCAGGAGGTGTTATTCATATTCCCAACAGAGTGGAATTTTCAATAGAGGTTATATTCAGGAAGGCCATTCAGTGTGTCTTCTTCAACGAAGATTGTTTGCTGATCTTCTCATCACTTCTCCCGGTGGTGTTTACTTTTGCATATCATTTGCATTTTTGTATTCCATCCTCCCAAATGTATAGCATTTCCATTTCGTATGGAGCATTATGCTATATTCAAACATATGCATTCGAAGCATAAGCTAGGCTTGATATCATTGTTGATAGACGTCTCTCAAGTAGATATTGGCATAACTCAAGAGATTTTGTGTTTACTTTATCCCCAGCAAAAAAATCATTGATAGATGTGTTCATCTTACTTGTACTCCCCGGCAAAGTTATTTGTTTAAACTTCTTTTCCCCCAGCGAAGTCTTCTTGTCAGGTCGTAAGTCGATTGATTCTACTTCCTGTGTATCCTCGTCGTTATCCCAACTTTTGGTTGGTGTCCCTTGTGGTTATCTGAACTTTTAGTTAGTACCCATTCTGTTGGTCATCCCAACTTTTGGTTGGTAGTCTCCAGCTTTATAACAACTTTTGGTTGGTACTCTCCCCTGTGAAGTCTATATATCCCAACTTTTGGTTGGTATTCTTCATTGTGGATTCGCCTTTGGTCGGTATTCTGATGATCCTAACTTTTGGTTAGCAGCCTTTTATCCCAACTTTTGTTTGGTATTTCTTGTTGATCATCCCAATTTTTGGTTGGTAGTCTTCATTGTAAGTTCGCCTTAGGTAAGTGTTCTGGTGATCCTAACTTATGGTTAGTAGCCTTTCATCCCAACTCTTGGTTGGTAGTCTTCATTTGTAGATTCGCCTTCATTAGGTGTTCCGGTGATCCTAACTTTTAGTTGATATTTCTTGTTGATCATCCCAACTCTTGGTCGGTAGTCTTCATTTATGGATTCGCCTTCACTCGGCATTTCAGTGATCCTAACTTTTGGTTAGTAGCCTCTTATCCCAACTAGGTTGCCATTTCTTATTGATCATCTTAACTCTTGGTTGGTAGTCTTCATTTGTGGATTCGCCTTCGTTCAGCATTCCGGTGATTCTAACTTTTGGTTAGTAGCCTTTTCCCAACTTTTGGTTGGTACTCTTTCTAGTGATTCTAACTTTTGGTTAGTAGCCTTTTATCCCAACTTAAGATTGGTACTCTCTCCAGTGATTCTAACTTTTATTTGTTATGTTTTGCTATCCCAACTTTTCGTTAGCATCTGATCAGTGCATTTTGATGCAACTTCCTCTATGTTTAGACTTAAGCATTTCTATAGTTTGGTTTGTTTATTTTGGTATTTTATGATGTTTTTATAATTCAATTTATTTTCAGCCTAATTTGATTTTCGTTTGTTATTTTCAGCATTAGCAGCTTTTAATAAAAAAAAATTCATAACTGGAGCTACAGGAATCAGATCGAGGCGCTCTACCAGTTGTTAGAAAGTTAAGAAAAATATCTACAACTTTCATGTTTCACGAAGAATCTGATTCGGATTGCATGAATCTCAAATGATTCGTTGAAGTTTTTGACTGTAATAATTTAGTTGTTTTAGGTCATCCCTATTGGGCCTGGTTTATGTCTCCGACCCAGTTGAGTGTGTAATGCAAACCTTATTTTGTTTATAAGGTTTACTGACTTGCTACAGTAGTTCACCCTAATTTTTCACGAAATTTTCTTTTACTTTCATGTATTCCATGGCGAACTAATCCCGAGGGAAAATCGGTCGGTTTCGAATTCCATAATCCTTTGAGGTTTATTATAATTCCGATTTAATTCAATTCCGTTCCAATTTGTTTTATAATTTTCGTTTGCTTAATTCGTTCTTATAAAATAAATTGGATTTAATTTGATTAATCGATGTTCCTTACCTTAATCGCGGATTAACTTAACTTTTTCGTTAATTTGCTCGATCTTTAACTGTTTGCTTAATTCGGTAATTAGGAATATAAGTCGTGTGGTATTGTCGACGCTTGTTCATAGGGATTGGAACCGCTTGGGGAATTGGAATTGTAATGACCGATGATAAGTTGGGAGTCGAACCGGTATATTAATCTGTTTTAATCACTTATTTTAAAAATCACTTATTTTACCGCTTATTTTCTTAATCGAATTCTTAATCAAAACAACCCCCCCCCAATCATTTTCAATTGGTTATTTCATCAACAAGAATCCTTGTGAATCGACATCTGAGTTATTGTCGCTTTACTACATTTTAAAACACTTGATTTTAATCCGTGCGCGACAACGGATCAGTATCTTATGTCCATTGGCTATCCCAACTTTTGGTTGATATCCGTTAATTTTAAGTCCACCTTCGGTTGGCAACCACTTTACTCTGTATATCCCCACAGGCTGCAAATTTCCAGGTTCTTTTGGTATTCAACCTCTATGTACCTTGAATGTCTGAAAGTCGTTGCTATCACCCCTTCAGGTCCAAGTTGTTTGAATAAAGGCAGTTGTAGTACCCCAAAATTTGCCCTCCCTTTTTCTAACCTTGACTGGCTTTTGCTTCGCATTCATTTGCATTATCATTAGGTCATAGTTCATAATTATACTTTGCATAGGTCTTCTAAGACATGGGATCAAGAGTTTCTCTGAATCAAATCATCAAGTATCAGACTTACATTCTTCAAGAGTTCTCAGGCATCAAGAGCCTAGGGTTTCACCATTTCCTTGGTTCAAGTTTGTTGGCAAGCTTATATTCAATTGGTTCAAGGTTAGGTTTGTCTATCATCATGAATAGGAGATCAGATCAGGGAAGATGGTATAGCTTCAAGTCAGGTTGGTTATTCAGTTACGATTAAGATTAGGCAAAAGTTTGACCCAATCTTGGTCAAACCATTAAGAACTTGCTTCTATTTCAAGTTGCCTGCATCAATGGCTATTTCTCAGGAAATGTGTATCCAAGGTCAAGTTATTGTGGAACTCATCAGGTTATCAAGCAGTGGTTCATGTGAGGTTTAGTCTAGAAGATCAGGTTTATCATGATCCATCAGTTCATATTATGCTCTTCTATGGATTTATTTTCTCGGGGATTTATTCAGACAGATTCAAAGTGATTCAGGATTCTCTTGATCGGAGATTCAAAGGTTGTCTCACTCAGATGGTTGTTCAGTAGTAGTTGTGCCTATTTTATCAGAGGCTGTTGGAAGAGTTTCAAGTGTGGTTTTTGGATTAAATTCAGTCAAAGTGTGTGTTGGTGGAAGGTATTGGTGGAGGATTATTCAGGTTCATCAAATTCATATGCAATTTCAAATATCCATTTGTAGATGTTCAAAACCATTTTCTATCCAAGTTTTAATTCATTTATCCATTTTCATTCTAAATCCATTATCAATTTTATCCATTTTCCCTATCTAATTTTCAAGCTCATTCCTACTCCATGTTATCCATTTTTAACCATTAAACTAAAATCCACTTTTATTTTATCGATTCATCCATCTTTAATTAAATGTCCATCATAACCAAATCATTTCCAACATTCATTGTTAATATCATTGACCATTTTATTTCATCCCTTTTTCTCATATCCATTTTCATTTGTAAATCTAATTACCCAATTCATTATTTCCATTCAATTTCTCATATTTAAGTAAAGTTACAATTCCAAAAATCCAAATTCAAAACAAAAATTTAGATAGAGGCCCATTTACAAATTTACATACAAAGCCCATTTCATCAAAACTTAACAAAAAAATGGGCAAAAGTCCATTATCAAAAATAAAAAAGGAGAGGATTCACAAAAGCCCGTAATCATGTTACAAATTTCCAAAGAAAATAATACATCCAAATCCTTCAGTCTTGATTCCTCCAACTTCAATGCGTATTAGCTCCCACTACACTACTTCTTGTGCCAAATTGAACTTCTGCTACACTATCAACCAAAAACCTTACAATACACGCTCAATGTCCTTTCATGCGCAAAACCAACCACCTACACCCCACCAGTCTGTTATTTCTTCACAAACATGTAGACAAACGTACAACTTCAGGACAACGACAACATAACAATATTTGTCCCCACAACATGACAAAAATTTCAAAAGAATGCACAACTTAGAATACTTAATTACCAAGTTTTCAAGGACTGATTTTCACAACATATAAGTGTTATACCCCAAATTTGTCCTATTTGTATATACTTTTCATCTGCACATCTGCCCACCGACTATCGTTCAGAAAATCCAAAATATATATGTTGCTTTTGTTTCATTGTCTTATTGTCCAAACTCAAGTTGTTTGAAGTTCACCAAGTCAGGGATAAGTTCAGTGTGTATTGAAATTCAAGGTTTTGATTTAATTTGTCAATTCAACAAGGACTTGTTTCAAGATCAAGACCAGGGTACATGATTCAAGTGGTGTATATTTGGGGCTTGAATCGGAGTTTCGTGCCAATGCAAGTTAAATGTGCATAGATCAGGTTACTTGGGTTGTGATGGGACAAGTGTTCTATTAATGACTGTTTCATTTGAATTAGGGTCAGGTACTGAAGTTCATTTTTTAAGTCATGAACCTTTTGATATTAAGACACATTCCTGTTCATTTGGATCACAATGAATTCTTGGGCTTATTGACTTTTAAGTAGCTTTAAGTTCAAGAGTGATATGTGATTGATTCATTTTAAGAGTGTTTCAGCGAAGAATTCAAAGTTGTTGGAATATGTTTGTTGTGGATTCAATTTAGTCATAACCATCTAAGTGCAACGAATGTTATGGTCAATTTCAAGCATGGTTTGAATGAAATTATAAATTTCATAAGCTTTATTTCCAAAAGCATCAATTAGTCAATTTCAAGATGGTTTCAAAGTTCAAGGTTCATTATAACAAAATCCAACTAGTCCATACATTCATTTTAGTCACAAAAAAGTTCAACAAAGTCCATCACAAGGTCTTTAGGCCCATTACATTTCTTATATTACAAAAAAAAAGAGACTACAAATTTTTTTTTCAAAAAAATGAAAAGAGCCCATAATTGTGCAAGGAAAAATCTCATACGGCCCACACAAGTTTTATCAGCCCTCCAAAATATTAGTTGCTACATTTAAACCACCCAAGTCGAAAATCCAATGTCAGCTACACGGTACAAGGATACTTGTTTACAAAATGAAAAAACCAAGATGCCGTTTTCCTACACACACCATCATGCATAAACCATCGCTGCTCCTACACATAGCTCAGACACATGACAAAATTCAACTTTACATTGCAACCATACACAACATCACTTAAAACCGGCATGAAATTTCCGCATGACCTAACTCCCAATCGTCACGCATGAAAATTCTCCAAAAAGACAAAACAAATGAATGCCAAAAAATGTAAAGAGGAATCTGCAAAATGAAAACAAAGGTGCAATACTGAAATGTAACCCGCGAGCCACGACACCCCCTGAAGATGTCGCACCATCAACATATATTCTACAACATGAAAATTAAGGATCCTTCAGCCATCGCCCTTTAAACCATTAAAGCCTTCACTCCATGATTCACGCGGCCACACATGATTCATGTCTGTAACCTTCGCACTAACCTTCTCCAACTGCAAAAAAATACATATGACCAACACAACAAAACTGTACCATCAAAACATCACGCGCCCATGAACTTTCACACTTGACCCCCACCCTTGCAGTTAAAGGATTCAGCAGAATATTCCGGAAACGATTCTGCAGCATAATCAACCTCAACAAACAAATGACCATTCTCACCCTCTCATTTGGATTCTCATTACGTCACGCAACAAACAATTCCGGATTCACACTATAAATCAGTGAATCCCTCAATCATTTGGGCGGAAATCCCTCCAAGACTTTCTTCCAAAACCTCCACCACTCCCCAAATCTTCTTCACAAAAAGGCATCTTTAACCTTCCCTCAACTGATCTTCATACAAGTTCTTCAGATTTCCCACAAACTCCGAACCAACATAAAACCCCCAATCTTCTTCTTCTTCAAACCTCAATCATAAATCACAGTACCCACACCAAAATAAAACAAGAAATCAGAACCAAAGAGAAGAGTGAGATGAAGTAGAAGAGAGTGAATCATAGTCCAGATCGAGAGCAAATACAAACCTGGAATTGATGAAATCTAAGGTCGAGACTTCTGATTCCCAAAAATGGTGATGGAGCCGGAAACCGTGTCGTGTTCATCTCGTTTTGTTTGACTTTGAGTTGAGGTTGGATAATGGTTTTTCATTCATGAAAAGAGACCAATTTGCATCAGTCGTGATCTGCGCTTCGTCATTAAGTTGCTGATGGTCTTGTTTAGACCCTAGTACTGGTGCGGGTCTGGGCTGTATGAGGCCCACTACGTTTTTTTCCAGTTGTTGTATCTTGCTGGTTGGTGATGTGGGCCTTAGGCCCACTTGTTTTCTTATCTTACCTTTTTTTGACTACCATCTGCTTTCTTGGAGAGGATGAATAGGCCACGAGGCCCATGATGATTCCTTGTTTTGAACACCCAGTTTATTGCAACAGACCCTTTTTTTATCTATGTAATTTCAATTCTAATTTTCACTAATATTTTACTAAGAGTCTTGTTAATTTTTTGTTGTTGTGATAATGACTTCTAATAATGTTGTTAATCATTTCATCAATAATCTCAATTAGTTTTTATTAATTTCTTTGTTAGATATTTTAATGATATTTTTATTATCTTTTCGTTTTCGATTTTATTTACTTTATTTCATTAGGGTCGACGAAGAGACCTCAAAAATTATTATTGGTCAAATTATTGATAAATAGTAATTAATCTGAGACCAACTACTTTTTCTCTCCTCATTTTCAATTTCACCCTGATTTTATTTTATTTTATCGATTAATGAAGTCTTTGAATTCTTAAACGTCGATTTATCAAAGTCGATAACCTTCACTATGTCAAATCTATGGAAAATGACCATTTGGGTCATTTTCTTTACGTTGGGATCGTGATAGGCTACCTTCGATTAATCAACATGAGTTTATGATTAAGACGAGATCCTACCCTTCTTTTGTCTGTGCGACACGATTAAAGTGGAGAATGGTCCTCAATATCATTTCTCTATCTTATTTTTAGCACGGATATCAATTTACGCAACCCCCTATAGTTTGACTTTCATCATAAGTCGAGCTACAAAGGTTTAGCATTATATTTTATGCCGATTCAATCCATAAATCAACTAACGACTAATTTTACATTCCGTCAATATACAACTGTTTTATTTTCAGTCAAATATACACTGTTTTACTTTCAGTCAATATTATCTTGATTTACATTATCTTGTTCATATACTTGTTGATATTTATCTCGATTATATTATCGTGAATATTATATCGATTATACTGTTATATGTCTTGCCATATTATTCATATTGTTATTGTACATATTCATATTGTTCATCTCCTATTAATATTCTATTCGAAAACACTTAACAATTATCGAAACAATAAAAGTCTAAACTGGTTGACTGTTGGTTATTTGTCCGAGTAATGGACTATTGGATTTTTTCAGAAACCCTAGCTTGGAGTTTTGTTCGACTTTTGCTCAAGGCATAGTTTAGGACACTTTGCACACACACGACTTTCTCTTAGGCTACCTTACAACGAGACCATTTTATTTCGTGCAAATCCCGTGTAACTCACATGTATCCCTCTCCCATTTCGATGTACGCATTCATATTTCTTTGATGGTGGTTTATCTTCTAGGAGCACCCATAGGGACTAGAGTAGATCAAACTATTTTCAAACTAATCCTCAATTTGTCATCGAGCCACTTTCAAACACCCTCTGTAAGTCGAGTGCTCGTCCGCATTCGCCATCAACCTATTACACACACTTTCACATCTCATCGTGGTTTCGATATTGAGAGCACCCTCAGGGACTAATATCATTTCTCATAACTTAACCCTTGATTCTTCGTCAAGTCGGTTCCGTTTTTAAACCAACTTCCATTTAGACATGTTTTGCATGTAAATTCAAGTCAAACCCTTGATCCAACGTCAAGCGGTATTTTTTTAAACCAAGTTGTAAGCCGAGTGCCTTTTGCCTCGCGGTCCACCTTTTTTTGCAACGTATTCGATTTAATCTTTTTACAAACGCTTTTTTTAAATAGTTAATGAAAGAAGAAGGTTCTTTGAGTCTAGCATTCATTAAATCTTTGAATGAATGGCTCTTGAGACGCACGCTTTGGGTTGTCATTAATTCACCCTTTTGTCTTAAAACACATAATCTTACTTAAACATATTTTATAATCAAACTTACGAAAGAAGGAGATCCTTGGAGTCTAGAGTTCCTTGAATCTTCGAACCGTTAACTCTCGAGGCACGCCCCTTAAGTTGTTATTAGTTCACTCTCTCAAATTCAAAACGTTCAAACAATTATCTTCAACCTATTCCATCAATTCCCGAAAGATCTGAGTTCTTAGAGTCTCGTATTCCTTGAACTCTTAAGTGACAGTTCTCAAGGCACGCCCTTGGGTTGCTTGTCGGTCAATCTTTCATTTCTTCAAACTCAACTTTAAACTAACTCAACCTATCTCTTTTCGTGGTCGTTACCACGAACTACGAACGCCATGATTCTTCATTCTCGTCTGAATGTAAGATACGTAGGCACAAGATTGTGATGATCTTGGCGAGCTACCTTCCCTCCATCTTTCGTTTCCACCCTAACCTTTACCTGTAGTCGAACTACGACGCTCTGATTTCTCATTCTCGTCCGAATGAGTATATGTAGGCACAAAGGTCCCAATCCTTGGCGAGCACCCTATCCTATAACCACACATTTTCCCTTAGCATCTTTATCCTTTTATTCTACCGATTCACAATTACCATTGAGAAGAAAATGAGCAAGCTTAGATAACACCCATCGCAAAATATCCTAAGAGGTTCCCGTTGAGTACAAAGGACGTGAGAGGTGCTAATACCTTCCCCTTGCGTAACTGACTCCCGAACCCGAAACATCGGTTGCGACGACCCTGTTCCTGTCCTTTCGCCTTAAAAGGTTTTCTCGATATTTTCCTTTCCCGTTTATTTGGGATAAATAAAGTTCGGTGGCGGCTCTGTCAAACCGCATTTCCGCGCCTTTTGCGCGAGGGTCTCGTTTCTTGATTTATGATTTTTCAAGGTGCGACAATAAGGCAGAACGCAGAAAAATGAAAGAAGAAAAACAGCTAAAACCTGAAACTGCGTTCCTTCCCTAACTTCACACTCGGCTCTATATGAGAACTTTTCTAGAACCTTTTCAATTCTTCATGAGAAAAACATAAAAGAATTTCATTTCTGCAACATTAAAAAAAACTGCAACCTCATGAATCAGGAGCTCACATCGACCATGAAATTCACACACCATAACAAAACGCACGAAAGAAGTGAAAAGAAGGAAAAGGTGCAAAGGCGACAGATCAGAAGCAGCGAGTCATATCCCTGAAATTTTAGGTTGTCATCATTCTCAGTTACTCAATGTCATCGTCTTCATCGTGATATATCTTGTAGAGGAATCGAGGAAAATTAAGGTCAGATTTGGTCGAGGTGGAAGGAGGTAAAGCTGAGCTAGGATGAGAAAGCGTTGTCGCGTTGAAGTTTGACGGCGGCGTAGCTGGCGAGACCGTGCGATGGAGGAGAGACAATGAGTTAGAGAAGGTTAAGTGAATAAGATGATAGTTTTTGAGGTATTTACTGAATTGATACCAAACCGGGTTTGGGTCCAGACCCAACCCATGGTGAAGAAAACATGGGCCGCTGTGACATATTCACCATCCAGCTCAACTTTTCGTTTTTTGGTTAACTATATTACTACTTCTTTTTTTAAAAAGGGTTTTACTAAGTTTATTTAGATATTAATATTTTAGATTTAGAATTAGAATGGGATATTAATCTTGGTTTAGATAATTAATTTTTATTCAGTTTAGATTTTTAGATTAGTTATTTTATCATTATATTTTAATTAGAGATTGTTAGGACTTTAATTAGATTTTGAACTTAATTTTGATTTAGATTAATTTGTTTTTGAAAATTAGATTTTAATTTTGAACTTAATTTTGATTCGGATTAATTTTGTTTAGAATTAGAATTTATTTTTAGGAGTTAGTCTTATTTTAGGTTTGAATTTAGACTTTTAGTTGTAATTTAAGATTTTTATTTTTGGATTAATTTTTGACATTAATCTTGTGATTAACTTTGATAATATTGATTAGTTTTTATTTTGACTAAACTTAGATGTTAAATTTTTATTAATCTTGATTTTAGTTTTGGCAAATGAGCATTGGCATTTTCTTGTCGATATTCTTAATTTTTGACGCCTACCTTTATTAATTTCTGATTAAATGTTTATCAATGCGTGCTTTGTTTCGTTTCTGTTTTCATTTGTGATTGATTAGTATACTGTTTACTTGTGTTTGTTCACATGATCCCTTAGGATTCCTAGTTCCACTTAATTCTTGATTAAGTTGGGTGCAACACCCTTTTCTACTCCACAAATATAATGACAAATCACCTCAAAGGGCGTGCATTTCTCAATAACTCAAATAAAAGTCAATACTTTGTAAACAACGAGTTTTCCTAGAATTACTCAAAAATTGCTCAAAAGGCAGCAAAACTAAAAAAGGCAAAATCCAAAGTTTTTCCTACGCAACAACATAATCAAAATCACAATAATAAATAAAACATGGTTTAACTCAAAGACCCCAAACCGATGTTACACTATCAGAGCAAGACCCTTTAAGTCAACCAAAAGTAAAAAACTCCAAAAAGTTTTCGACGACACCCACGACTAAACCTGGTCATCTGCACGTTACCCACGTGGAGGCAACATTCAAACATGCAGGGTGAGTAAAACGATTCATAATAATCAATATAGGAATCAATATATAAAATAGCATTATTTTCATATTCAACATCATCATAATCATCAAGGAAACATCAAAAAATCATAATATCATAAATTACACCAAATTGTCACATAAATGCAAATGCAACAAGACTCACGCATGTGGTACCAATTCATTAAAGTTCGATGGACACTAGGCCATCAACCCTCCATAGATCCTCATCAATAGGATCGATTTTACACAAGAATTGGAGCACAACAAAATACTTCACATCCGTACAATGGGACTGAAGCCACAAGAATTAAACACTAGACCGAAGTTCGTAATGCATATGAATGCATGATGCACACGTCAATATCATCCTCATAATAAACTCATTAGGTTCATCATCATTCACCAAAATTATCATAATAATCATGTCATCATATAATCATCAAAAACTCATGGAACCAACATCATAACTCATCATCATTACTCATCATCATTACTCATAGGAATCATCATACAATCATGTATTAATCACCTATGTATCATAGTCACACTCAAGGTAATTCATCCAGAAAATCACAACATCAAAGCATCAAGACAACACTGCACAAGAACACCATTCACGAAACTCTGCTACATTCGCTAGACAGTTCGCCGTGCGAACTCACGATTACAGCAAATCACTGCTACACAACAGTAGTAAATACAGTCCAAAAGTCCCTACGATTTCCTTCCCTAATGCCCCAAAAACATACCTCAATCATTCCTAAGGTATTACGACGATAAAAACACAAAACCTACGACTTATTAGGCCAATCTCGTATCATATTTACGCCTCCAATTCTCATAAAATCCTTACAATTTTCCCACATTCATTAGAGTTCTCATAATCAATTACCCTATACGGTTAAAACCTCAACAACAGATTTTGGCCACGAAGGCCTAATTTCCCTTACTCCCAAATCAGCCTCAAACCTATCAGACCATCAGTTCAAATCCCTCAGACTCATTAAACTCACCAGAAAGGCAACAATAATTCAATACTCAAAATTCCTAAACCCTTAAATCGACTTTAAATACATTGAATCAAATATTAAAAACAATAAAGTTAATATCTCCATACTTAAACAACCTCAAAAACAGGTTTGGCCACAAAGGCCTAATTTCCTCAAACTCAAAAACTTCCTAAATTCTTAAATCGACTTTAAATACATTGAATTATATATTGAAAACAATGAAGGCAATACTCCTCATATCTTAATTGTCGACTCTAAACCTTTCTCTTTGATTCTTAGAAACCTCACGAAGCTTTTGCCTCAATCCTCTTCCTCAGAGCTCTGCCATCTATTTCTTCCCTTTTCACAGTCTAACAAGAATGAATCCTAATTCCCTCAAAATTCCTTTTTGTTAAACCTGATTTTGGGCCTTTAAACTGGGCTTTCCAATTTCACCCTCACTAACTCCTCCTCAAATGTACACTTTGACCTTAAATTAACTTATATTTATTTAAATTAATAATAATACCAAATATATTCCTATTATATACTATTATTTAAATAAATAACTCAAAACTCCATAATTCCCAATATTCGCACCAACCACCGGAAATCACCAAAAATACGAATATTCATATCTAAATACATTTAAATAAATATTCCAAGAACTTGGGGTGTTACAAATCTCCCCCACTTAAAAGAATTTTCGCCCTCGAAAATTATCTCAAGGAAACATATTCGGATACGACTCCCTAATCTGATCCTCACGCTCCCAAGTCATGCTCCCTCCAGCTGGTCCTCCCCAAACTACCTTTACCAAGGAAATCTCTTTGCCTCGCAGTTGCTTCACTTCTTGTTCATCAATTCGTACTGGAAATGCCTCAACAGTCAAATTATCTCTCACTTTCAAGACTTGACTCATTTCTTCATTTCTTTCAAATTCAATGACATAAAGGAAATCCATCATGAATTCAAGATTAAAGGCAAGAATATTATAAAGAGAAGTTTTGTGACATTACAAGAATGTCATTTGTTGCAAGATTTTCAACTCTAAGTAATGTTTAGAAATTAATTTATTTCTAATACTTCATTCAAGTCTCTAGTCAAATTCATGTTATGGTAATGCCACACCAAGTCTACATTATGCTTACAAACATCCAAGAAACATGAAAGGATTAAATCAACATTGGAATGTTTTAGGACCAAGAATATGCATGTTTAATCATGGCAAAACAGTCTCATGCAAGAGGTGACAAATTTCTTCATGTCACAAGATCACATGTCACAAGACCAAATGAATAACATGTGACAATGCTTCTACATATCTGAATTTTCAAAATGCTGTCAAGAGTTGGTGGCATTGACCAAGAGGAGCTGTCCAAACACAAACAAACAAAATGGGTGCAAGGCACAAGGTGCTGCAGCAAATAGCATAGGAAAGTAGTGCAGAAAATGCAGCATAGCACCTTGCATGGAAATGGAAAGAAAGAGAGTGACATGAGAAAAGGTGGCAAGAGACATTGCCCCATGAAAAAATCTGATGTTTGGGGGGAAGAGAAAACCCTAGGAGCTGAGATAAGAGGAGGGGGCTGTAAACAAGAGGAATTCACTCTTCACACATTATACATTCTACACATTGCAAAAACCAGAAGATTGAGAGAGCAAGAGAAACCCCAAAAACCAGAAAAATAGAAAGGAAGAAAGACCAGAAAAAAGAGGGTGATATAGAAGCATAAGAGGACCATTGAGAAGGAGAAGCTTCACAACATAGAGTGAAGAGTGGAGAGCACATCCAACAAAGATCATTGGAGTACTTGCAAGAAGGATAGAAAGCTTTTGGTATCCATTTCTTCAAACCTTTCTCCTTTTATTTTTCTGCTTTTATATTCATTTCATTTATTCTCTTGCGTGTTATTGTACTGTGTATATCATATAAGGTTCTAAGGAACCAAAAAGCCATTTTTAAAAACCAATAGAAAAGAGAGAAAATCACAAAAGATAGCAAAAAATACAGCAAATACTGTATTTTTCGCTTCAGGTCGCGGCGCGACCCATGTTTGCGGCGCGAACTGTCAAAAACAGAATCAAAACTTTTCTCAGTTCGCGGCGCGAACACCCTTCGCGGCGCGAACTGATCAGTTTGCTTATTTTATTTTCTTGTTGTTTTTACCTTAAAAAGTGTCGTTTTATCTTTTTTTGCATGCCTCATTTTTTTTAACCGACTAACCCCATATGTTTGTATGATTTTAATATGTGAATACTGCTATTGTCCTTGTTGATTTTTGATACCAAAAACTATTTTCAAGAAAACAAACTCTCGATTTTATCGAGCCATTTTCGACCATGTAAGTCGGCCGCCTTGTGCGTCCGCCATCGACCTTGTTCGTGTCACCTCAAACCTTTTTAAGCAATTAAACCCTTGACCCAACATCAAGCGGATTTTCTTAAACGATTGTTAAGCCAATTCACCATATTTAATAAAAGGGTAAAGTTCTCTTTGTATTGAACTAAAGAGAAGGGATTGAGTGTAGACTTCTTCCTTTCCGAGTGTCGAGATGCTCACTGTAGTGTGGGTGGTTTTGATACTTGTCTTTCAATACGAAGACGTTTTCATCCACACCTTTTTCTCCCAAAAAACCTCGGCCCCGTACCGAGTGCATTTTCAAAACACTTACAATAAATAAATCGATTCTCTTGGTATTGAACTAAAGAGAGAGGATTGAGTATAGACTTCTTCCTCTCCGAGTGTTGGGATATTCACTGTAGTGTGGGTGGTCTCGATACTCGTCTTTCAATATGAAGACGTGACTTTATCCACCACCTATCTCCCTCTACAACTTCTTTCCGCAGCCTTTGTCACCTAAAAACCTCGGTCCCGTACCGAGTGCATTTTTAAAACTTTTCTCATGACAAAAACTTGAATGGTCGTGGAGTGGTTAGGCGTAGGCCTTCTCCTATCCCGAGTGCTGACGTTTACCGTAGGGTTCTCTGTCGCAAAAGCACTCACCATTCAAAACCAAAAACACCTTTAATAATAGAACGAAGTTCTCTTTGTATTGAACTAAAGAGAGAGGATTAAGTGTAGTCTTCTTCCTCTCCGAGTATTGGGATGCTCACTGTAGTGGGGGTGGTCTCGATACTCGTCTTTCAATACGAAGACGCTATGTTCGCCACATCCTTTCATAACAAAAACTTTGAGATAAAGAATTGGGTACTACCCATAGGGGTTACTATCCGAGGATTTATCTCGCCCCTTAAAAACATTTCAACAAATCAAATGTGACATCTTGCCTCGCCTGGAGAAAACCTAATATCTTTCAAAAAGGATATGTTACGTCCGTTCTACCGCAAACAGGTAATGCCTAAGTCTCCAACGAGCGAGCAGCAATACACCTAACTGCTAGAATGCGTACAATAACATCATCCATAAAAACATCAACAAATCGTAGGCCGAACTACAGCTGCTCTGATTCTTTACTTTTTCAAGTAAAGATACGTAGGCACAAGGGCCACAATCCTTGCCGAGCACATTCCCCCTTATATCTGTAGTTCCCCGAACTACGTCGACTCTGATTTTCTCATATCCTTTGAGAATACGTAGGCCTAGGACCGCGAAGTCCTACCGAGTCCAACCTTTCTCTCTTCTTCCCTGTTGCCTCATTTCTTAGTTTCTAAACCCTCTTTCTTTACCCTTTGGGAAGCACCTTTATAACATAACATTTAAGCAAATAAATTCACATGTCGACAAACAAATGGTTCCCATCGAGTACGATGGATGCGAGGGGTGCTAATACCTTCCCCTCGCATAATCGGCTTCCGAACCCGTTCTTGGTTGCGAGACCATCTTATCCGTTCTTTTCTTAAGGTTTTCTCGATAGTTTCCTTTCCCCTCATGGGATAAATAAAGTTTGGTGGCGACTCTTCTGTCCTTTCCTTTTCGCCTCCCCCGTCGTTGCGCGTATTTTTCGAGTAGCGACAGCTGGCGACTCTGCTAGGGATTAGCCTCTAGCAAGCCAAACCTAGTTTGTTTGTTGCATTTGTGCTTTATTTGCTTTTATGTTTTATTTTGTTTTATTATTGTGTTTCTTTCTAACCTGTTGGGTTTATTGGGATGGTTTGTGAGGATAAAGCTTTCTACCCGAGCTTTCGAGTATACACTAAGATTAGGAGGTGGTTTCTTTCTGATTTGCGAGACGTAGGACTCATTGAGTTGGATCGAATTCCACCGCTCAGATGAGACCCCGTTGGAAAGATTATGTCCTACGTGTAGTCGTAACGGCGTTTTATTTCTGACGTGGGATTCTGTGATTCTGAGGACCTCTTGTAGAACCTTATTCCAAAAGGTTACTAAAACATAACTCTGTGTTCATCCTTTTGAAGGGATTACCGTCTTACGAGTAGTCGTTATGATGGAAAACTTTTGAGGGTTAGTGCATGGGACTTTGTTTAAAAGCCTTTTGGGATACCCTCTTATAAACCAATAGATTACCCACCCGAGGTGAGAGATACCCTTTTGTTGTCTTGCAGGATTTGTAACTTTAATTCTTGATGTGGATCTGTTCTCGTGTGCACTCATTGCATTGCATTTGCATAAGCATCTCTGCATCATTTTGCATTTTCTTCCCTGACCAGATACCAAAAGCTTACCCATCCTCTGTTCATAACTCTTGGTTGATTTCCCGACACTCCCATTGAACTCGTGAGAGCTACAAAATTTTTGACGCAAGAGGAACGTAGAAGCCTTGAAAAGCCAAGTCAAACAATGCAAACTGAGGTAGCTATGCCAGAGAATGACCGCCAGAATGTTGATCCCCCACAAGGACTTATCATGACGAATAATCCATTGTATGATCTTCCGCTTGATGGCCATCCTCCGCAAGTAAACGTTCCTACTCGACCCCAGAGGATGCCAACGATTGATCCCATGAAAGAAAAACTTCGCGCCCTTGAGGAGACAATTCAAGCTATGAGAGTGTCTGACATGCCCGGCCTCGATGCTGCTGATATGTGTCTAGTGCTAGATTTGGTGATTCCTCCAAAATTCAAGGCACCCAACTTCGAGAAGTACATCAACTTTAGTTGCCCGAGGCGTCATTTGGTGATGTACTGTCAAAAATGACCCCTTACACTCATGACGACAAGTTGATGATTCACTGTTTTCAAGAAAGTCTGAGTGGGGCATCATTAAGTTGGTATACAGATTTAGAAAGGAGTCATATCCAATCATGGAGGGACCTAGTTAGCGCTTTTCTAAAGTTTTACCATTTCAATCTAGACACTATTCCCACCCGCATGCAGTTGCAAAGCCTTTCTCAGAATGAAAATGAATCCTTTAAGGGACATGCACAGCGGTGGAGAGAATTCGCAGCAAGAGTGCAACCACCACTCTCAGACAAGGAGCTAACTGAAATGTTCATCAACAGTTTACATGGCACTTATCTTGAAAGAATGGCTGGTTGTACGCCACCAAGCTTCTCTGACCTTGTGATTGTAGGAGAGCGCATCGAAAGCTACCTTAAAAGTGGATAAATCCAAGATGCCTCAAGCAGTCAGGCCAGTGAGCTTGAGTCTTTCGACGATTTCTATGAGGAAGAGAAGGATGAAACCAGCACACTCATAGCGAACATTGGGTATCCTCATGATGTACCAGAAAAACTCTATGGTCCTTCATCTTCTCAACATGCATCATTACCAGTGCCATGTTATCCTTATGAGAAATCAATCATGCCTAAAGCTTCATTCCATAAGACATGGGTCGCTCATCATGCAAATCAACAAGCCCATGGCCGAGGATATTAGAATCAGCGCCGAAATCAGTATAGGCCCAACAACAACTTGGAAAGAAGAATTGCTCCTCTTCATTCAGTCCCTATGTCGCACAGTCAACTTCTCCCACATCTGATTCAAAATTCATTGGTGGAACCCAAAACTCTTAAGCCTGTGCCAGAACCTTACCCTCCTGGGTACAATCCCAATGTTCAGTGTGGATATCATGGTGGATCCAAGGGGCACTAGACTGAAAAATGCAAAGCCTTCCAGGCCAAAGTGCAACAATTGATTGACAAAGTGTACATATCATTTCCAGAGGGATATTTGTTCGTCCATGTCAACCTCTCAGCTGTCTAAAGCTCGAAGATTTCAAAGGTCATCTCCTAAAGTCAGTGGTCCAGACAGGCAGACGTCCTCAACGTTGGCAGTCCTTGAGTGCTTTTATCATTTGCATCTTGTAGTTTATTTCCTGTTAATTGCTACTTGTGTTTAAACATTGTTGTTTTGGATGGTAATGTTAATGAATTGATTATGCATTTTCCGAATCAATTAGGTCGCATTCGCTTATTTTTCTTCTTATCACAAGCACAAACACATACACCTTTATTCACTCCACTTTATCACTATTGTTTAGCAAAGATTGGAGGGATGATGACGAAAATGAAATACCCACAATTTCAAATCGTATGCTTTCGGATAAAACCTTGACGATGATGTACAGGCATTGTTTCGAATCCCCTAAACACCGGAGTTATAAGGAGTTAATCCCTAGTCAACCACTTCGAGCCTAGAAGTAGGAGTTTCTTTCGGATATTTAAACCCTTTACACTCAACCTGGGGCAGGGTAGTTGTTCAAGTTAATTCAATCCCGCATTCAAATCAACAAAGCAAAATCCAGAAGACGGTTGCTCATCAATGACCCACGACATGGCAGTCACAATTCGCCAACAAAATTAAAAAAAAAATCATCAAAAGCCTGCTAAGTCAAGCACCTCAAAAGGAGACTTAGGAAAAATCAAGGCAATCCCGATGGATCTGACAAGCAAAATCAGTCCATGCAAAAGTTAGGGATCGAAAAAAAATCAAAAGAGGTCCTCAAACCCTCAACAAAAAACAAAATAAGATTCAGTGGCCACCCAAATCAAGGGGCTACTAACATCCATCAAAATAAGGTGACTGCCATTTCGAGTAAACCTTGAACTATCAAGCTTACACCGTCAAATAGGTGCATAATTAACTGAACGTAGGTTTGGAGATCATCAATAAGAAAGGCTGGGTACAAATAATACTTTGAGCCTAATATCCTTTGCTTCATAAACCATGAACCAAGCCACGTTACAACCCTCGAAAGACCTAATTGAGGCGAGGTTTATTCTGAAAGCATATTATCGCAAGGTTACGTAAACTGACTCCCCACATATTTGCTAATCGTCAGTATTGGTGTTGATATCCTTGCTATATCTTTCACAACAATCAAACTAGCACAGCATTTAGACTAACGGTCCATTCGTCTCACTACCACGACACTTTATAAATGACATTTATTTCTAAAC
Source organism: Lathyrus sativus (assembly GCA_963859935.3). Taxonomy (NCBI): domain Eukaryota; kingdom Viridiplantae; phylum Streptophyta; class Magnoliopsida; order Fabales; family Fabaceae; genus Lathyrus; species Lathyrus sativus. Next base: position 84,859,207 of record OZ012739.1, on the reverse strand, counting down.
TTGCATGAACTTTGCATTAAGATTACCATTCGCGAACAAACAATTTTATTTGCAAGTCAGTAGTTGGCATCGAGGAAATTCCAACAGAGAGCAATCAAACAGGACTGGATCATTCAGTAGTCTGGATCATAATCGAGTATACCTTGTTACCCTATGGATCTGGGGCATTGGCATCCGAGAGCATGGAATCAGTCAGTCTGAGGCAGATCCCCAAGCATCACTTGATCATGGGGCAAATCATTTAATAAGCGGTTGATCAAAAGTGAATTACACCAATCCGGGGCAGGCCACTCAAAGTTTCTTTGACTTGAGGATAGATCCCTCCAATGTTCAATCAGGATAAGTCAAGTCGCTTCAACGCTCTTTCAAGGGCAAGCTACTCCAAGAGTATATTAAAGTCAACTACCACAAGAATCGGTTAAACAATGATGAATCCTTTCGTGGTACAAACTCTGGTGCAAGCCATCTCGAGGTCGTCTCATGGCAAGCTACTCAAGCAAGTTCATCCTCATCAGCAATTGTTGGGTTCAAAACGAGTGTCGGGAATCGTACCGTCATCTCACCCAATAACCTTAACCGTCCGAAGGCCTTGCTGTCATTGGATCCTTCATCCCACAGCCTAAACCTGTCACCTATCAAAACAAATCAGAACTTCCAAAGTCTAGTTCTTGTCTGGCAAACCTTTATACCAGTCCCATCTGGTCAACCCTTCACTAAACACCAATTCCCTTCTGATACATGTCAGCCCTTAAACCATCTCCCATCTGGTCATCCTTCCTTTAGCCTTCCGTTTAACCAGTCCTCGTCTGGCAAACCACAAAGTCAGTTCCAGTCTGACACCAAACCTAGAAGTCAATTCTCGTCTGACAACTTAACCTTTTGCCACCGGTTCTGGTCTGGTAAACCTTATCCCAAAGTCCAGCTCCCATCTGGCAAACCACTAAATCAGCCCTCCTTTGATAGCTTAACCTTTCGCCAACCAGTCCCATCTGGTTTACCCTCCGAATACCAGCCCTCATCGGGTACTTCTCAGCCTAAAGTCCAATTTACATTGGCAACCACCAAAAGTCTGCCACGCCATCACCTGCATTCCCAATCACCTGCCGGCATCCATCATTATCATATGCATCATACACATCGCATTCGACTTCATAAGCATCTTGCATCATATGCGTACCTATAATCATATCATACTCCCCAGCTCTTGCATCTCCACTCTAGCATTTGCATTTTCATTTCCATTTATGGAACATCATTATCATCAAGCATTCACATAGGCGAGATCAGGTCCAGGATCAATTTCGAAGATTTTCAAGATCATTATCAGCCCAGTCAGGGGCATTCTCTGCAAGACTGTGGGTGTTCCCCACGAAGTTGTGCAACTTTTGTTGGGTAAATTCAAGAGCTTCAACGCAATCAACAGCCCAGTCAGGGGCATTATTTGCAAAGAATGTGGGTCCTTCCACAAAACTCAAGATCACCAAAGCAAAATCCAGCCCAGTCAGGGGCATCTTTTCAATACCATGGGTGTATTGCATGACGTATTTCAACCCCGTGGTTAATCAGATCTTCAAATCAACATTCAGCCCAGATAGGGGCATCTCCAGTAAAGTCGTGGGCGATCCCCAGTGCTTTGTCCCCAGCAGTTTGAAACCTTGACAATCAAAGGATATCCTCAGCACGTCAAGATTGATATCTCCAGCAGAGCAGGATCGTTTCCAGTGAGTGGGTGTGGGTTTATCCCTCAGCAGTGGAACGAATTCAGAAATTTGTTCTCCCCATAGAGTTTGAACGACTGGCTCCTTTTCCCCTCAGAGTCTAGGTCATTGACTCATTCCCCAAGCGGAAGTTGTATTTGTTGAGTTTATTGCTCATTTCCCCAAGCAAAGGTTGATGTTGGTTCCCTCATTGTCTAATCCCCAGCAGGGTGGATTTGCTCTTAGCAGAACAATTTTACCCAGAAGTTTGCTCAGAAAACCATCCAGGGTTTGTTTTTCCCCAACATTTGCACTAGACGTGTCTAGTCTTTTCCCCGGCGGAATTAATCTTTTCTCTTTGGCATTTATTTTGCTAAAGTGTTTCCTTTGCATTTGCGTCATGCATAACATCCTCCCAAACGCGTAGCATTTCCATTTCGTATGGAGCATTACGCCATATTCAAACATGTGCATGTAAAACATAAGTCGGGTTGCCACCCCTTTGTTTTCAAGCGTATCTCCAGCAGTTATCAGTATATTTCTCAATCCTGCGTGGTATCCAGACCTCTGGCCAGGTCATTGACAAATGTGTTCATCTTATCGGTCTCCCTAGCGGAGTCTATTTATTCAAGTTCATGTTTCCCCAACGGATTTCTTCACCCAGATGGTGAATCGACGAATGTTCTTCTGAACTTAGGGTTGAGCCGACCTTTGGGTTCGATGCTCGCTTTTTAGAAAAATAAAGTGACGGTGAAGTCAAATGATTTTGATAGCTAGAGGCGAAGTTAGATCCTATTAAAAAAATTGACGACGAAGTCAGATTATGAAAAGAATTGACGACGAGGTCAGATTATGAAGAGAATTGACGACGAGGTCAGATTATGAAGAGAATTGACGATGAAGTCAGATTATGAAGAGAATTGACGACGAAGTCAAGTTATGAAGACAATTGATGGCGAAGTCAGAGTATGAAGAGAGTTGACGGCGAAGTCAGGCCATGTTGGGAATTGACGACGAAGTCAGATCATGAAGAGAGTTGATGGCGAAGTCAGGTTATGTTGAGAGTTGACGGCGAGGTCGGATTATGTAAAGAATTGACGGCGAAGTTAGACTATGAGAGGAGTTGACGACGAATTCAGATTGTGGAGGGGTGACGGTGAAGTCAGGTGTCCTACCAATTTGATGTTAAGGACTGACAGCGAAGTCAGGTGTTTTTCCAAATTTTATGTGGAGAATTGATGGCGAAGTCAGATCATGTAGAGGGTTGACGGCGACGTCAAAATGGTTTGAGAAATAACGGCGAAGTCAGATGATTTTAATTGACGACGAAGTCAGATTATGTTGTAAGTTGATGGCGAAGTCAGAGGATATGGAGGACTGATGGCGAGATTAGATGTTCTACCAATCAGATGTTTTTACAGATTATGTTGAATATTGACGGTGAGGTCAGATCTCACAGATTTGATGTTGAGTTCCGACAGCGAAGTTAGAATGCTATTAAGAGCTGACGGCAAGGTCAAGTGTTTGTATTTGATCAACGACTGATGGCGAAGTCAGATGTTCTACCTGTCATAGGTGCCTGACAGCGATGTCAGAGGTTTCATTCTACAGTTGACAAATTTTTGGGTTCTTTTGTATTCAATCACCTTTTACCTCGAATATTTGAAAGCGTTTGCTTTTCATCCCTTCAGGTCCAAGTCGTTTGAATAGGGGCAGCTGTTGCACCCCAAAATTTGCCCTCTTTAAAGGCTTGACTCATTTCTTCATTTCTTTCAAATTCAATGACATAAAGGAAATCCATCATGAATTCAAGATTAAAGGCAAGAATATTACAAAGAGAAGTTTTGTGACATTACAAGAATGTCATTTGTTGCAAGATTTTCAACTCTAAGTAATGTTTAGAAATTAATTTATTTCTAATACTTCATTCAAGTCTCTAGTCAAATTCATGTTATGGTAATGCCACACCAAGTCTACATTATGCTTACAAACATCCAAGAAACATGCAAGGATTAAATCAACATTGGAATGTTTTAGGACCAAGAATATGCATGTTTAATCATGGCAAAACAGTCCCATGCAAGAGGTGACACATTTCTTCATGTCACAAGATCACATGTCACAAGACCAAAGGAATAACATGTGACAATGCTTCTACATATCAGAATTTTCAAAATGCTGTCAAGAGTTGGTGGCATTGACCAAGAGGAGCTGTCCAAACACAAACAAACAAAATGGGTGCAAGGCACAAGGTGCTGCAGCAAATAGCATAGGAAAGTAGTGCAGAAAATGCAGCATAGCACCTTGCATGGAAATGGAAAGAAAGAGAGTGACATGAGAAAAGGTGGCAAGAGACATTGCCCCATGAAAAAATCTGATGTTTGGGGGGAAGAGAAAACCCTAGGAGCTTAGATAAGAGGAGGGGGTTGTAAACAAGAGGATTTCACTCCTCACACATTACACATTCTACACATTGCAAAAACCAGAAGATTGAGAGAGCAAGAGAAACCCCAAAAACCAGAAAAATAGAAAGGAAGAAAGACCAGAAAAAAGAGGGTGATATAGAAGCATAAGAGGACCATTGAGAAGGAGAAGCTTCACAACATAGAATGAAGAGTAGAGAGCACATCCAACAAAGGTCATTGGAGTACTTGCAAGAAGGATAGAAAGCTTTTGGTATCCATTTCTTCAAACATTTCTCCTTTTATTTTTTTGCTTTTATATTCATTTCATTTATTCTCTTGCGTGTTATTGTACTGTGTATATCATGTAAGGTTCTAAGGGACCAAAAAGCCATTTTTAAAAACCAATAGAAAAGAGAGAAAATCACAAAAGACAACAAAAAATACAGCAAATACTGTATTTTTCGCTTCAGATCGCGGCGCGAACTGTCAAAAACAGAATCAAAACTTTTCTCAGTTCGCGGCGCAAACTGATCAGTTTTCTTATTTTATTTTCTTGTTGTTTTTACCTTAAAAAGTGTCGTTTTATCTTTTTTTGCATGCCTCATTTTTTTTAACGGACTAACCCCATATGTTTGTATGATTTTAATATGTGAATACTGCTATTGTTCTTGTTGATTTTTGATACCAAAAACTATTTTCAAGAAAACAAACTCTCGATTTTATCGAGCCATTTTCGACCATGTAAGTCGGCCGCCTTGTGCGTCCGCCATCGACCTTGTTCGTGTCACCTCAAACCTTTTTAAGCAATTAAACCCTTGACCCAACGTCAAGCGGATTTTCTCAAACGATTGTTAAGCCAATTCACCATATTTAATAAAAGGGTAAAGTTCTCTTTGTATTGAACTAAAGAGAAGGGATTGAGTGTAGACTTCTTCCTTTCCGAGTGTCGAGATGCTCAGTGTAGTGTGGGTGGTTTTGATACTTGTCTTTCAATACGAAGACGTTTTCATCCACACCTTTTTCTCCTAAAAAACCTCGGCCCCGTACCGAGTGCATTTTCAAAACACTTACAATAAATAAATCGATTCTCTTGGTATTGAACTAAAGAGAGAGGATTGAGTGTAGACTTCTTCCTCTCCGAGTGTTGGGATATTCACTGTAGTGTGGGTGGTCTCGATACTCGTCTTTCAATACGAAGACGTGACTTTATCCGCCACCTATCTCCCTCTATAACCTCTTTCCGCAGCCTTTGTCACCTAAAAACCTCGGTCCCGTACCGAGCGCATTTTTAAAACTCTTCTCATGACAAAAACTTGAATGGTCGTGGAGTGGTTAGGCGTAGGCCTTTTCCTATCCCGAGTGCTGACGTTTACCGTAGGGTTCTCTGTCGCAAAAGCACTCACCATTCAAAACCAAAAACACCTTTAATAATAGAACGAAGTTCTCTTTGTATTGAACTAAAGAGAGAGGATTAAGTGTAGTCTTCTTCCTCTCCGAGTATTGGGATGCTCACTGTAGTGGGGGTGGTCTCGATACTCGTCTTTCAATACGAAGACGCTATGTTCGCCACATCCTTTCATAATAAAAACTTTGAGATAAAGAATTGGGTACTACCCATAGGGGTTACTATCCGAGGATCTATCTCGCCCCTAAAAAACATTTCAACAAATCAAATGTGACATCTTGCCTCACCTGGCGAAAACCTAATATCTTTCAAAAAGGATATGTTACGTCCGTTCTACCGCAAACAGGTAATGCCTAAGTCTCCAATGAGCGAGCAGCAATACACCTAACTGCTAGAATGCGTACGATAACATCATCCATAAAAACATCAACAAATCGTAGTCCGAACTACGACTGCTCTAATTATTTACTTTTTCAAGTAAAGATACGTAGGCACAAGGGTCATAATCCTTGCCGAGCACATTCCCCCTTATATCTGTAGTTCCCCGAACTACGTCGACTCTGATTTTCTCATATCCGTTGAGAATACGTAGGCCTAGGACCGCGAAGTCCTACCGAGTCCAACCTTTCTCTCTTCTTCCCTGTTGCCTCATTTCTTAGTTTCTAAACCCTCTTTCTTTATCCTTTGGGAAACACCTTTATGACATAACATTTAAGCAAATAAATTCACACGTCGACAAACAAATGGTTCCCATCGAGTACGATGGATGCGAGGGGTGCTAATACCTTCCCCTCGCATAACCGGCTTCCGAACCCGTTCTTGGTTGCGAGACCATCTTATCCGTTCTTTTCTTAAGGTTTTCTCGATATTTTCCTTTCCCCTCATGGGATAAATAAAGTTCGGTGGCGACTCTTCTGTCCTTTCCTTTTCGCCTCCCCCGTCGTTGCGCGTATTTTTCAAGTAGCGACACGGTTGACGTACGAACCGTGGTACGATAACCGTGAAGAGCGAAGGGCAACATCTCGTGCCAATCCTTATAGGTTACCACCATCTTCTGCTTAATCTTCTTGATATTCTTGTTAGCTGCCTCAACAATGTCATTCATCTTTGGACGATATGGAGAAGAATTGTGGTGCTCAATCTTGAAACTCTGGCACAATTCCTTCATCATTTTGTTATTCAAATTTGAACCATTATCGGTAATGATTCTCTCTAGAATTCCATAACGGCAAATGATGTCCTTCTTTATGAATCGGGCTACCACCTGTTTCGTGACATTGGCGAAGGAAGCTGCTTCTACCCACTTCGTAAAGTAATCAATCGCAACCAGAATGAAGCGATGTCTATTAGAAGCAGTCGGCTCAATCTTGCCAATCATATTGATTCCCCACATAGTAAAAGGCCACGGAGACGTTAACACATTCAGAGGAGTCGGTGGCACATGCGCCTTATCAGCATAAATCTGGCATTTATGGCATTTTTTGGCATATTTGAAGCAATCGGATTCCATGGTCATCCAATAATACCCAACTCTCAACAGTTTTCTGGATATTTCTTGTCCACCGACATGAGTACCGAAAGAACCCTCGTGGACTTCCTCCATCAATAGGCTTGATTCAAGTTCATCAACACAACGCAGCAAGACCATGTCAAAGTTTCTCCTGTAGAGCCCATCATCTTTGTTCAGATAGAAATTACTGGCTAACCTCCTCAAGGTCTTCTTATCTTTGCTGGATGCCCCAGATGTGTACTCCTGAGTCTTGAGAAAATGCTTGATATCAAAATACCAAGGCTTTCCGTCTGATGCTTTCTCAATTGCAAACAGAAAAGCTGGTCTATCAAGACGCATGATGGTGATAGCTGGAGCTTCATTCCAGTAATTCACTTTGTACATCGAGGATAGTGTGGCCAAGGCATCCGCCATCTGATTCTCACCTCGTGGCACATGATGGAACTCAATTCTGTCAAAGAAAGGCAACACTCTCCTTGCATAGTCCTTATAAGGAACCAGGTTGGCCTGGCGAGTTTCCCACTCTCCTTTGATTTGATTAACAACTAGAGCTGAACCGCCGTACACATCTAAATTCTTGATCCTCAGATCAATGGCCTCTTCTAAACCCATAATATAAGCTTCATACTCAGCTTCATTATTGGTGCATGCGAAAGTCAATCAGGCAGTGAACGGTATGTGGGAACCGTGAGGAGTAGTAATGATCGCACCGATTCCATTACCATATGAATTAACCGCTCCGTCGAAAACCAGTTTCCACTGAGATCCAATCTCAGGACCCTCTTCAGGTAAAGGCTCATCACAGTCTTTCATTCTCAAAAACATGACGTCTTCATCTGGAAAATCAAACTTCATCGGCTGATAATCCTCAATTGGCTGTTCAACAAGATATTCTGACAGAACGCTTCCCTTAATGGCTTTTTGGGAAACATATTGAATATCATACTCTGTTAGAACCATTTTCCACCAGAAAATCCTTCCGGAGAGTGCTTGTTTTTCAAAGACGTACTTGATCGGGTCCATATTCGAAATCAACAGGGTTGTGTGGTTTAACATGTATTGTCTCAAACGCTTACCAGCCCAAGCGAGTGCACAACATATTTTTTCCAGCATTGAGTATCTCGACTACAAATCACTGAATTTCTTACTCAGGTAGTAGATGGCGTGCTCTTTTCTACCTGACTCGTCTTGTTGACCGAGCACACATCCCATTGGATTCTCAAGAACCGTGAGATACATGATCAGAGGTCTCCCTACAACTGGAGGCATGAGTATTGGAGGTTCCTGCAGATATTCTTTTATTCTTTCAAATTCCTCATGGCAATTTTCATTCCACCTGACCGTTTGATCTTTTCTTAGCAATTTGAAAATTGGTTCATAAGTGGCTGTAAGATGAGATATGAACCTTGCAATGTAGTTCAATCTCCCCAGGAAATCATGAACCTCTTTTTCCGTTCTCGGCTCAGGCATTTCTTGTATAGCTCTTATTTTGGCAGGATCTACCTCAATACCCTTTTCGCTGACAATGAAACCCAGTAACTTTCCAGATCTTACTCCAAAGGTGCGCTTGTTAGGATTCAGCCTCAGCTTGAACTTCTTTAATCTTTCGAACAATTTCAGAAGATCGACCAGATGTCCTTCCTTCGTCTGTGACTTCGCAATCATGTCATCAACATATACTTCAACCTCATGATGAATCATATCATGAAAGAGAGTCACCATTGCCCGCTGATAGGTTGCCCCTTCATTTTTCAATCCAAAAGGCATTACCTTATAGCAAAAAGTTCCCCATGGTGTAATGAAAGTAGTTTTCTCCATGTCTTCTGGGGCCATCTTGATTTGGTTATACCCAGAGAAGCCATCCATGAAGGAAAACACGGAATGTTGAGCAGTGTTATCAACCAACACATCAATATGGGGAAGCGGGAAATCGTCTTTCGGGCTCGCTTTATTCAGATCTCTGTAGTCAATACACATCTTGACCTTTCCATATTTCTTTGGTACAGGAACGATATTAGCGACCTACGGAGGGTAATTCGTGACAGCAAGAAAACCAGCGTTCAACTGCTTCTGAACTTCCTCTTTTATCTTTACTGCCATGTCAAGCCTTGTCCGTCTCAACTTCTGCTTGACTGGCGAACATTCTTCTCTGAGAGGTAACCGGTGTACCACAATATCTGTATCCAGCCCAGGCATGTCTTGGTAAGACCAAGCGAAGATATCCTTATACTCACGGAGCATTTCAACCAATCTTCTCTTGATACTGTCTTCCAATGCAGCCCCCTCATTTACCTCTTTCTTGTCATCTTCGGTACCCAGATTGATAACTTCAATATCCTCCTGATGAGGTATAATGACCCTTTCCTCTTGCTTGAGAAGTCTGGCTAACTCTTCGGGTAGTTCACAGTCTTCGCCAGTCTCTTCTTCAGCTTGATAAATAAGGTTATCAAAGTCATACGAAGTCATAGCTGAACTTGAATCGATGGCATCTAATAGAAATGACCTGCATGATGATGTTTATGTTTATTATGCGATGCAAGAAACCAAACACATTGCCATTTTTCTGTTTATTATAAATGCAAAAGAAAAAACAAGAAAAACAGGGATAACAATATGCGAAAAATGTCCTTTATTGATGATAAAGTGCAAATAAAAAGAGGGCCCCACAAATTGGGTCACTACGTCTTGGGCAGAACGTAGGACTGAACATAAACAAAACAATGAACATTACTCTGCAGTAGTAACATCAATGACTTCTTCCATAGTCCAATTGCACAGCTTTTGGCCAAGAGTACATGGACGAATCCAGGCATCCATATCACAATCGCTGTCACCTTCGTCATCCTCAACGACATTAATCCTGTCAAAAATCACACCACTGCTGGTGAATTGCACAGGTCCCCTGTACCTCGGAATGCTTTTAGACGAACTAGAAGGTTTGTATCCCAAGCCGAACTTGTCCTTCTTGACAGGAACATTAAGAAATTAGCCCCACTTCTGCGACGAGCCGAATTCTATGATAGCACGAGCTTCCTTGAGCGACGACATCGAAACCTCTAGGCCCTTGGCTTCTACAGGAGACTTCTCCTGAATCTGAACTGTTTCAAATTCCTGGCAAAGAGTTTCATGGATCTCCCCGTCCACTTCCACATACTTGAAGGACGAAAAATGGCTGACCATAATGTCCTCTTCACCGCATACCGTGGCAATTTGCCCTTCCATCATGTATTTCAGCTTCTGATGCGATGTTGAAGTGACTGCTTCCGCAGCATGTATCCAAGGTTGGCCAAGCAAACAACTGTACATCGGCTGGATATCCATGATGTAAAAAGTTGCATCAAAATTCTCTGGCCCTACCTGAATAGGCATCGTGATCTCTTCGAACACCGATCTCTTAGACCCATCGAAAGCCCTCACAACCAAATCACTTGGAGTGCATATCATACCTCAAGTATCTAATTTCATCAACGCCTTCTTCAGAAGCACATTTAGGGATGATCCTATATCGATTAGGACATGCGACATCACAGACCTTCTACACTCCACAGATATGTGCAAAGAACGGTTATGGTTTCTCCGGGCAGGAGTCAAATCTAGATCATTAAAACCAAGACCATTACCGACATTTACATGAGCTACTACCCCCTCTAGATGAATGACAGAAATCTTTTGGGGTACATATGCGGCATTCAAAATTCTCAATAAAGCATTGCGGTGTGCCATCGAGCACAACAATAATGATAGAATGGAGATTTTCGAAGGAGTCTAATTTAAGTGATCCACAATCTTGTAGTCACTTTTCCGGATGAGTCTCATAAATTCCTCTGCGTCCTTCGAAAAAACATCAGTATCAACCTGTTGCTGGACATTCTCTTCAATCACGGCCTTATGTTTACCTTTGTCATTCTTATCAATGTTAACCTCGGGTGGAGACAAGATCCTACCACTTATGGTAATTCCTCTAGCACCAACTATATTCTCAACCGACGAACTTCCACCTGTAGCCCCTGTACATTCCTGTCTCTGCCTATTACAGAATACCTCTCCCCCATAGTTCCATGGGATGGCTCTAGAGCTCTCGTATGACACGGGTCCAGGTACAGTAATGATAACCGGAGTTGGCCTAGCAGGCGCTGAAATATTGATTGTCCGGTACGGAATAGAGATTGTAGCAACTTCGCTTCCATCATTACTCACCTTATCCTCAACATCGTCTTTCACAACCTTGTCGAATTGTAAACGGCCCCCTGTCGTACCTAAAAAAAGCACGATCCTTCGCGAATGGTTGCGGAAAACAAAGATTCACCACCGAACTTTATTTATCCCAAAGAGGGAAAGGAAAATATCAATAAAACCTTTAGGGAAAAAACATGGTCATCGCAACCAAGTTCTAGGTTCGGGAGTCGGTTACGTGAGGGGAAGGTATTAGCACCCCTCACATCCTTATACTCAACGGGAACCTCTTGATTCGATTCGTAAGAAATATTAGTCTAGTTTGTTTGTGTTCTTCAAGGATAAAAGGTAATATATATATAAAACAAAAGGTAATGTAAAAGAGTTTAAACTGCTAAGGAGAAAGGGGTGGTTTTAGATAAGAGTGCTCGCTAAGGATTAGGGCTCTTGTGCCTACATATTTTCACTTGGAAAGAAGTGAAGAATCAGAGCGTCCGTAGTTCATGGGACTACGGGAAAGGAGGAATAGAGAAAGAAAGAGGTTGCTCGCTAGGATCTCGTAATCCTATGCCTACGTATTCTCGTTAATAGACGAGAAATCAGAGCGTCCGTAGTTCGGACTACGGAATGAAAAGGTCTCGATTGCACTCGGGTGAGAGAAAAGGTTTTGAATAACAGGTTAGTCTCGATTGCACTGGGGCAAGAGAAAAGGTAAGTTAGTTGTTAGTGTGCTCGTCAAATTGGAGCAGGTTTCAACAACACACCACTACAAAACAACACAAACAGTGCCAACAATTTCCTGCGCTGCTACCATTACTAGCCCTCCTCATTCTACAGCAGAAAAAGTAGCATCAGTACAATAGAAAAAATCTTTAAAAACAACAAAAGAGGAAGAAGAAACAAGAGAAAAGGGAAAAAAAATAATAAACCCGCAAATCATTCTCAAACTTCCCTGGTTGAATCTTCAAACACTTCGAATCCCATCCAAACTTCATCAATAAAACCAAACCGTGAACATTCCTCTCCCTCACATCTTCCAACACCAAATCAACAAACTCGTTAATCCATAAACAGAAGTCAGATTTCCACTTCCAAAAATTTCCTCCACCTTCCGGATTCATCATTCAATCTCCACTAACATCATCTTCCTCACCATCTTTCAGCCCTCTCATCACCCACAAGGATCCTTCTCATCATCTTTGTATCTTTAACAATACAACACCAACACAGAACCACCACAATTTGTCGCCATTATATTTCACTTTTCATCTCCAACATTATTCATCTTTCACTTCACACCACACCACACCATGTCAACTTCAAGTGAATACCTTGAAACCCTCGTTTTCTTCCAACAACCGACAACGTTACCAAAGCTCACGACAAACATCAACAGTAGTTCCAGGCTACAGCAACAACACGTTTTGATGTCGACACTGCAACTGTAACAATTTCGCTAACAGCAACCAGCTCCATTCGCCGTTCCGATCAATTCCTGTTGCAACAACATGAGATTTATACGCGAAAATCACCTCCGCTCCCTCATCTTCATAAACAACATATGCAGTACCACAACAACTGCATCAAAATTTTTGAAACCCACAATGCATCTTCTTCACCTCCAACCAAATCCCTCACCCAACAAACCCCTTCAAACTCAGAACTCGCTTCCATAGCCATCTTCAAATTACCGCCATTCATCCATTCCAGCAACATCCCTCCATTAAAGTTCCAAACCCAGATTTCAACCAAACCATCTTCCGTAACCTCCACCAACTTCTTCGGCGTCCCGATATGACCAGAACTCCTTCAACTTTCAACGACATAAGCATTCAACAATCCTCACTAACAAAACCAACTTTCTTCAATATCTCCTATGTTAAACCAAAATCCCTTAACTGAAACTCCATTCGTATCCCTCTCCAAACGAATCCATTTCAAACAACCGCAACAAACTTCTCAACCTAAAACCCTTTCGCCTTCAAATCCCCATTATCTTCTTCTCTTCACCCTAACACCCAAATCGAAACACAGCTCACGCACAAATCCGGCCACCTTCTTCAACACCAACGACAACCAAAACCAAAACCCCAACTGTTCTTCTTCAAACCCCAAATTCCTTTTCAAATCAAACCCAAATCTGAGAATGAAACAGAGATGAAGAGAGATTGAGAAAGAAAGTTAAAACATTCCAAATCACAAACCTCATCAATCCAACCTCAAGTCTGAAACACATCCCAAAACCATATTCAAGCAGAGACAAAGAAGATTTGCGAAGCTATTGGAGCAATAGAGATGAGACCGAACGGAGAGAGGCGAGGGATCGGCGAGGGATTCGAACAATGAAAGGTCAGATTTGAGACCTTCGCCACTGTTGGTCGTTTGTTCACATTTCATGACCGTGTTTTTTTGTTTTCTTCTCTAATTTGAGTCTCTTGTTTCACGGGCTTCCCTGTTTTGCTTCCTTAGATTCATGGGCTTTAAGCCCTCTTGTTTCTTTTATTTTTTTATTTTTTTATTTTATTTTAATTTTTTTATGTAATATATTAATTGGTTTATATATATATATATATATATATATATATATATATATATATATATATATATATATATATATATATATATATATATATATATATATATATATATATATATATATATATATATATATATATATATATATATATACATATATATATATATATATATATATATATATATATATATATATTTATATATATATATATACATATATATATATATATATATATATATATATATATATATATATATATATATATATATATATATATATATATATATATATATATATATATATATATATATATATATATATATATATATATATATATATATATATATATATATATATATATATATATATATATATATATATATATATATATATATATATATATATATATATATATATATATATATATATATATATATATATATATATATATATTTAGATTTATATATTATATTTGGAGTTATATATTATTTTTCTTTTAGATATGTTATACTTTTTATAAAAGTTTTATTTATTTTAGATTCCTATATTATATTTCTTTTAGAAGGTTATATTTTTTATACTGAAGGTTAAATCTTAATCCGCATTTTGTCATTTGGCTTTTTATCCCATTTTTCTCGTTTTGGTCGATGATGAGACCACCGTCATTTATCCGTCAAATTGTTGACGAAAAATGAAGAAACCGAGACCTCTTTATCTCCTCAATTTTTATTCTTTCAATTTTATTTTTGACCTTTTGGATCGATGAAGTTTTGTATCCGCAAGCGTCAGATTGTCGAAGTGATAACCTTCCCGATTTCAAATCTATGAAAGATGACCATTTGGGTCATTTTGTTTACTTTGGGATCGCGATAGGCTACCTTCGATTAATCGACATTTAGTTTGTGATTAAGACGAGATCCCATTCTTTTGGTCCGTGCGACATGATTAAATCGGAGAACGATCCTCAATATCGTTTTTCTATCTTGTCCTTAGCACGGAAATCAATACGCGACCTCTTATAGTTCGTCTTCTCTTATAAGTCGAGCTAAGATGGTTTTAGCGTCACATTGTGTCCCGATTCAATTCAAAAATATTGTCAAACCATCTCAAAAATAAAATTCTCTTCATATTGAATTAAAAAGAGAGGATTAAATGTAAACTTCTTCCTTTCTGAGTGTCGAGATGCTCACTGTAGTGTGGGTGGTTTCGATACTCTTCCTTCAATGCGAAGACGCTTCCACCCCTTTTTCTCCTAAAAACTTCGGTCCCGCACCGAGTGCATTTCCTCCACACCTTTCCTCCTAAAAACCTCGGTCCCGCACCGAGTGCATTTTCAACACCATTTTTCTCCTAAAACCTCGGTCCCGTACCGAGTGCATTTTCAAAACATCTTTAATAAAAGAATCGAGTTCTCTACGTATTGAACTAAAGAGAGAGGATTGAGTGTAGACTTCTTCCTCTCCGAGTGTCGGGATATTCACTGTAGTGTGGGTGGTCTCGATACTCGTCTTTCAACACGAAGACGCGACTTTATCCACCACCTCCTTTCACAACTTCCTTCCGTAACCTTCCGTACCGAGTGCATTTTCGAATGTTTTCATAACAAAAACTTGAATGGTCGTAGAGTGGTTAGGCGTAGGCCTTCTCCTATCCCGAGTGCTTGACATTTACCATAGGGTTTATAGTCGCAAAAGCACTTACCATTCAAAAGCAAAAACATCTTTAATAAGAGAACGAAGTTCTCTTTGCATTGAATTAAAGAGAGAGGATTGAGTGTAGACTTATTCTTCTCCGAGTGTCAGGATACTCACTATATTGTGTGTGGTCTTGATACTCGTCTTTCAGTACGAAGACGCTACGTTCGCCACACCATTTTCATAACAAAAAACTTTGAGATAAAGAATTGGGTACTACCCGCAAGGGGTTACTATCCGAGGACTTATCTCGCCCCCTAAAAACAACTTCACAAATCAAAAGTGACACCTTGCCTCGCATGGAGAAAACCAGTCTTTCAAAAAGGATATGTTACGTTCATTCTACCGCAAATAGGTAACACATAAGTCTCCTCACATGCGAGTAGTAATACACCTAAACTGCTAGAATGCGCATGATATCATCATCCACAAAACACCAGTTATCCGTAGAACGAACTACGTTGCTCTGATTTCTCTTGCATGATGAGAATACGTATGCATATGACTGCGACAGTCCTAGCGAGCACCCTTTTCTATTTTCCACCCTTTCCCAGAAAGGCATGCTACACCCGTTCTACCGCGAACAGGTAATGCCTAAGTCTCCCCACGAGCGAGCAGCAAAACACCTAACGTCCGTTGTACTCAACGGGATCCACGCTTGTTGTCTAATCAAAGGGTGGGTTAATCTATCTAAGCTACAGGCTCACACGACAAAAGAAAAGAAAAGAAACTCGATAGAGCATTGCCGCTCTATGCCTACGTATTCCCTCGTGCAATGGGAAAGTCAGAATCAACGTAGTTCAAAAAACTACGGGTGAAGGTGGGGAAGGTTACTCGCCAAGACATCACCAGTCTTGTGCCTACGTATTCTCGTATGGTACGAGAAATCAGAGCAAACGCAGTTTGGGATAACATGACCACAGGTTGGTTCAAAAGTTTTAACCGAGTAGGGTTAAACCTCCGTTCTAGCAGTTAGGGACGACGCCTGTTTGCGGTAGAACCAAAGCTTAACAACACTCTTTTCTGAAAAAAGGTTTCGATTAATCCCGAAGGATAAAAAGGTTTGATGTTTTGTTTGTGTTTTTTAGAAAGAAGTGAATTGAGTTAAGTTTGTAACTCATGTTGCACTAAAGACTATGACTTGAGAACTAATGCATCGCATATCGCCCTCAAACGGGACGTACACTAAACACTCTAGACAAGCGAGATGAGACCTCTCACTCATCATTTCCCATGTGCTTAAGGCTCGTAGCATACAACACTTGTTACCCTTTATTAAGTGAGTTAGGATGTTATGAGATGAGAAGAGAGATGCACGGAAGGTTTGGGAAACTCGGTCCTAATGTTGTCATGCAAAGTGGACCTAAAGTTTGGATTAAAGAGGGTAAAATCTACCCTAATGTTAGCATGCATGGTTTGAACCTAATGTCTATCATAATCCATCTTTGAACAAGAAAGATTAGAGGTCCTAAGGGAACATGGCAAAGGAAGACAAAAGAATAGAAATCAAACACAAATAATAGATGCAAACATGGAGAATAAACATGTAAAGAGGGAGGAAAAAGGTACGGGGCAGCAGCCTCCACAAGCGCATCTCGACCTCTTAACATCAAGCAAAAAGATGCAAAACACAAAAGAGGAATGCAAGAAGGCAAGCAAACATGAAAGTGCAAGCACAAAGGAAACAAGAATGAGATGAAATGGGAGAAGAGAGCTCCTACGACCATCGACCATCAATCATCGAAGAAAAGTGAGAGGAAAAAGTGTGGGACAGCAGCCACCACAAGCACATCTCAACCACACCATGCTCAAGTAAAACCAAAGAAAAGCGCACATCACTTTGAACAACATATACAAAGAGTATGCATTCAAGTGGAAAACAAACACACGTGTCGAAGAAATCATGATTAAACAATCAAGAACAACAACATATGTCCAAAACATCTCACT
Source organism: Lathyrus sativus (assembly GCA_963859935.3). Classification (NCBI taxonomy): domain Eukaryota; kingdom Viridiplantae; phylum Streptophyta; class Magnoliopsida; order Fabales; family Fabaceae; genus Lathyrus; species Lathyrus sativus. The sequence goes on along the minus strand of OZ012739.1, from coordinate 84,841,837 downwards.
CCTAATGCATCATACCGATCCATGATGATTTGAAGTGAATCAATACCAAAACAACCTTGATAAACAACAAAACAGACCTGATGGCACAGTGTTAATCGATTAACACCAGAGGTTAATTGATTAACCATTGAAAAATGTTTGAAAATTTGAATATTTGTACTGGTTAATCGATTAACCAATTGGTTAACCGATTAACACTGTTCCAACAGCAGAAAACAACAGTTAAAAAGCACTTTTCAGCAACTTATCTAAGGTGCAATCACTCCAATGATCATACAACCAATTAAGCACGAATTTAAACCAGAAAACAGGGATTCAATCTGTCGCTACTCGAAAAATACGCGCAACGACAGGAAAGGTGAAAAGGAAAAGGACAGAAGAGTCGCCACCGAACTTTATTTATCCCATGAGGGGAAAGGAAAATATCGAGAAAACCTTAAGAAAAGAACGGATAAGATGGTCTCGCAACCAAGAACGGGTTCGGAAGCTGGTTATGCAAGGGGAAGGTATTAGCACCCCTCGCATCCATCGTACTCGATGGGAACCATTTGTTTGTCGACGTGTGAATTTATTTGCTTAAATGTTATGTTATAAAAGTGTGTTCCAAAGGATACAAGGAAAGGTTAGAAATTGGGAAAATAGAGATAACAGGGGAAGGAAGAGAAAGAACGGACTCGGTAGGACTTCGCGGTCCTAGGCCTACGTATTCTCGATAGACATGAGAAAATCAGAGTCGACGTAGTTCGGGGAACTACAGATATGGGGGAATGTGCTCGACAAGGATTGTGGCCCTTGTGCCTACATATCTTTACTTGAACGAAGTAAAGAATCAGAGCAGCCGTAGTTCGGCCTACGATTTGTTGATGTTTTTATGGATGATGCTATCGTACGCATTCTAGTAGTTAGGTGTATTGCTGCTCGCTCGTTGGAGACTTAGGCATTACCTGTTTGCGGTAGAACGGACGTATCATATCCTTTTCGAAAGATAAGTTTTCGCCATGCGAGGCAAAATGTCACATTTGATTTGTTGAATTGTTTTTTAGGGGCGAGATAGGTCCTTGGATAGTAACCCCTACGGGTAGTACCCAATTCTTTATCTCAAAGTTTTTGTTATGAAAGGATGTGGCGAACATAGCGTCTTTGTATTGAAAGACGAGTATCAAAACCACACTCACTACAGTGAGCATCTCGACACTCGGAGAGGAAGAAGTCTACACTTAATCCTCTCTCTTTAGCTCAATACAAAGAGAACTTCATTCTCTTATTAAAGTGTTTTTGGTTTTGAATGGTAAGTGCTTTTGCGACAGAGAACCCTACGGTAAACGTCAGCACTCGGGATAGGAGAAGGCCTACGCCTAACCACTTCACGACCATTCAAGTTTTTGTTACGAAAAGAGTTTAAAAATGCGCTCGGTACGGGACCGAGGTTTTTAGGTGACAAAGGTTGCAGAAAGAAGTTGTAGAGGGAGATAGGTGGCAGATAAAGTCACGTCTTCGTATTGAAAGACGAGTATCGAGACCACCCACACTACAGTGAATATCCCAACACTCGGAGAGGAAGAAGTCTACACTCAATCCTCTCTCTTTAGTTCAATACAAAGAGAATCGATTTATTTATTGTAAGTGTTTTGAAAATGCGCTCGGTACGGGGCCGAGGTTTTTTAGGAGAAAAAGGTGTGGATGAAAACATCTTCGTATTGAAAGACGAGTGTCAAAACCACCCACACTACAGTGAGCATCTCAACACTCGGAGAGGAAGAAGTCTACACTCAATCCCCTCTCTTTAGTTCAATACAAAGTGAACTTTATCCTTTTGTTAAATATGGCGAGTTGGTGTAACCATTATTTGAGAAAATCCGCTTGACGTTGGGTCAAGGGTTTTAGTTGCTTAAAAAGACTTGAGGCGAAGCGAGCAAGGTCGATGGTGACGCACAAGGCAATCGGCTTACAAGGTCAAAAATGGCTCGATGAGAATCGAGAGTTTGTTTTCTTGAAAATGGTTTTTAGAACCAAAGGTAAGAAATGACCAACAATAAACATGCACAAGAAACAAACAATCACAACGGGTTGAACGACTTAAAAAAAACGAAACACAAAAAAAACGGCCATCAAGGAGTTCGCCGTGCGAACTCCTTGAGAAAAATTTTTTTGAGGTAAAAAAGTCGAGAAAACGTGAAAAACAGGGGTCTGACACGGGCGACCGTGTTGTGTGACACGGGCGGCCGTGTTGTATGACACGACCCGTGTCACAGTTCCAGGAAACTTAGGGTTTTTGAGGCAAACAGAAGTGTGACACGGGTGGCCGTGTTGTGTGACGCGGCCCGTGTCACAGTTCCAGGAAACTTAGGGTTTTTTAGGCAAACAAGAGTGTGACACGGGTGGCCGTGTTGTGTGACAGGGCCCGTGTTGGGCTACCAGATGAAAAATCCAAACTTTTCTCTTGTTTTTTGCTTCTTTTTGTGGTTCTTTCAAAAGGTTTCTTGGTCCCTTTGGAATCTTACATGTTATACTCAACACAACAACACTCAAACCAAGAGAACAAATGATAAATGCACAATATAAAAGAAGAGAAGAGTTTGAAGAAATGGATACCCAAGAGTTGTTTCCCTCCTTGCAAAGCCTCCACTGATTTTGGCTAGGTGTTCACTTCTCTTCACTCTATGCTTTGATGGCTCTCCTTCTGAATGGCTCCCTTGTATTTCTCTTTCACTCTCTAAATCTTTTGCTGGTTTTTTGCTCTCTCTATTTTTCTGGTTTTCTCTCTTACTCTTTGCTCTCAATATTTCTATCTCAATGTGTTGTGAATGATAGTGAATGATAGTGAATCCTCTTTTGTGCAGCCTCCCTTCCCTTCTCATCTCACTTTTCTGTCACCTTTTTCTGCTGTACCAAAGCAATAGCTCTTGCACAAGCTCCAACTTTCAGAATTTCCATTCTTGGCAACAATTATGGCCACTTTCTTGGTGCAGCCCTGCTTTTTCCACTTCTAGTATGCTGCTTTTGCTGTATTTCTTCTGCAGCACTCTATATTGCCTTTCAACCTTGTACCCATTGGTTGGTTGATTTGTTTGGACATACTCATGTAGTCAATACACTACCTTTTGGAAATCATTTTCAAATTCTGATTTTTGATGTGTAGATGTATCAACATAAGCTTATAGCCTTGGTTTTGTGACATAAATGATTTTGTAATATGATACACATTGCCACTTCTTGCATTGGGCTGTTTTGGACCATATTCAAATTGCCCATGAATGTATGCATAGCCTTGATCTTGAGATATTCCAACATTGAGCTAGCTCTTAAATATTTTCCTTGCATGTTTGTAAGCACAAAGAGGGTCATGTGGACTTGATGGAGCATGGGGGATACCATGGCATGAAGTTATTTTTAGAAACTTGAATTAAGACTAGAAATAGCTTAATTTCCTAAGCATTGCCAAGAGTTTGGATTTTGTAACAAATGTGACATTCTTGTAAATGTCATGAAATTTCTCTTTGTAATATTCTTGAATCTAGCTTTGAATTCATGAACCTTGGGTTTGGAATAATGGGTCTCCCTTGTGTCATTGAATTTGAAAGAAATGAAGAAATGAGTCAAGCCTTGAAAGAGGGAAAATTTTGGGGTGCAACACAATCCACATGTAAACACATTTAAACAACACAATCCCAATTCATATGAATCAAATCAACCAAAAATCAATCAAAAACGAAAATCCACATGATAATGCACAATAAGCTCGAAATAACAATGGATCTAGAATTCCAACCTTCAAAACGGATAATTACTTCGGTTAATGTTGAATCAACCTCAATTGCACAGATCCGAGCAAGAAATCCGGAATTCCTTCAAGATCCAATTGAGTTCTTGTAGTAATAATGGAGATCCACCAAAATTAAGCTGAAATAATCCAAATAATCACTTCTAGATCCACTTCAAAACTCAGACCCAAGCTTGCACGAAAATTGGATGAAGAAAGTGATTCAATGAGGATGATGGATGAAGGTTTGAGCTCAAGAATTCATTGATTCCAATGGAGAATAAAAGAATTCCAAGAAAGAGCTTTAATGGAGTTTTGGTGAGAAAAAGTTAAGAGAAACTAGAGAGAATGAGAGTGAATTCTGAAAATGAGAATGAAATTATGAGGATTTTCCTCGTGAGGTTTGGAGTAAATCAATTAAATACCCCTTAGGTTTGGATCCAAATGAGGTTTGGAATATGGTTTGTGAAAACATGGAATGGGATTAGGAATGGGAATTTGGAGGGAAAACGAAATTAACCAAAATTTGAAGTGGTTCTAGATCATTCCTAAGTGTAAAATCAACTTCTCATGTGATCAAATTTGGACCCCAAAATGATTTCTCTTGAAAATTCATGTGCAGAGCTGAAATTTACACTGGTTAATCGATTAACCATTTGGTTAATTGGTTAACACCTTCAAAAATTCAAATTTGGTCTGATTTTGCTTTGGTTAATCGATTAACACCTTCAAAATTTTGAATAAGCCTCTGAAACTTGCCTTTGAATGCTATAACCCTGAGAATGCTTGAGATATCCTGAGTGCCGCCTGCTGAGCTAAAATATCCTGCAAAACAAAAATAAAATCGGCTGCTCGACCGCTGGGCAAAATAAATGCCAGAGCTATTGTTGCTCGTTGCTCAGTCTTTTGTACCAAAATGAAACTTGAGCCACAAGAATACATTGATCCCATGCCTCCAGAACAAATGCTATGGTATGCGAAAATGTAAAATGCAGAGAAGCAAAAGGCAATTAAGGTTAAAACAGAGGGCAAATTTTGGGGTTCTACACTTTACCACTTTTAAATGTGATTCCTTGGGACATGATTGATATCTAGCACACATATAAACACTAAACATGATATTCGGTCAAGATACAGTGAGATATAGAAGAGAACCTATCATACCTCTACACTTCTTTACATTGATGATCTTACCGTTTTCATCTTGACCTAAATTCACATTTGTGGGCATTGGAGTGTCAATAGATTTTGTGTTTGCCATACAAAAGTGCTTGAGTAGATCATAGCAATACTTTGTTTGGCTCACAAATGTTCCTCTTCGAGTTATTTGATTTGAATTCCAAGGAAGTAAGTCAGCTCCCCCATTATACTCATCTCAAACTTACCCTACATTAGCTTTGAAAATTCCTTGACCAATTGTATATTAGTAGATCCAAAAATAATGTTATCTATATAAACTTGTACTAAAATAGAGTGATTTCCTTAACGCTTAATAAAGAGTGTAGTATCAACCTTGCCTCTTGAGTATTCTTGATCGAGTAAAAATTTGCTAAGTCACTCATACCAAGACCCAGGGGCTTGTTTGAGACCATATAAAACACGTTTAAGTTTATAAGCGTAATTTGGATACTCATGACTTTCAAAACTGGAAGGTTGAGATACATAAACTTCTTCATTAATATATCCATTTAAGAAAGAAATTTTTACATCCATTTGATATAGTTTGAAATCTTTAGAACAAGCATAGGCTAGCAAAAGGCATATAGCCTCAAGGAGGGCAACTAGAGCATAAGTCTCCTCATAGTCAATGCCCTCCTCTTTGTTATAACCTTGAGCCACTAGTCGGGCTTTATTACGAGTTATTACTCTGTTTTCGTCTAGTTTGTTCCTAAATACTCATTTTGTACCAATTACTTGATGGCATCACGGAGGGGGACAAGGTCCCATACCTTATTTCTTTTTAATTTATTTAATTCCTCTTACATTGCCAAAAACCAATGTTCATCAAGTAAGGCCTCTTTGAGGTTTTTAGGCTCAATTTGAGAGACGAAAACAAAGTGATAACAAAAGTTACTTATCTTAGACCGTGTAGCTATTCCTTTTGTGATATCTTCGAGAATATTGTTGATTGGATGATCCTTAGAGGATTTCCATGTCAAAGGAAGGTCATCAGTGCTAATTGAATGATCATCCTCAATCTTTATAGAGTTGTGATCTTCCTCCTCCTCAACTTTCACCGATTCGGGTTGATCAATCCCTTTTTCAGAGTCTTTGAGTATGTATTCTAAAGAAATACCTGCACCATGAAAAGAAACACCTTTCCCGATAATTTTTGGACAACATTCATCAAAAGTAACATGCACAGATTCTTCCATAATAAGTAATATTTTATTGTTCACCCTATATGCTTTTCTAGATTGAGAGTATCCAAGAAAGATACCTTCATCGACTTTTGAGTCAAATTTACCAAGATTTTCTTTTCCATTATTTAAAACAAAACATTTCATTTGAAAACATGAAGATGTGATACATTTGGCTTCCTACCTTTTAAAAGTTCATAGGGAGTTTTGTTGAGAATAGGACGTATGAGTACCCTATTCAACACATAACACACCGTACTAATAGCATCAGTCCAAAAATATTTAGGAAGGCCACTTTCATTGATCATAGTTATTCCTAGCTCCTCTAAAATACGATTTTCACGTCCCACCACTCCATTTTGTTGAGGAGTTCTAAGAGCGGAAAAATTATGATTAATGCCATGTTTATTACAAAATTCCTCAAAGTGGTGGTTTTCAAATTCACTTCCGTGACTACTTCAGATAGTAGCGATGCTAGAATTTAGTTTGTTTTTAGATACCTTGGCAAACTTTTCAAAAGCTGAGGCAAACTTTTCAAAAGCTGAAAAAGTTTCACTTTTACTAGCCAAGAAAATAGTCCAACAAAATTTAGAGTAACCGTCTACAATAACAAAACCATAGTAATTTCCACCCAAGCTTTTGATTCTAGATGGCCCAAAAAGCTCCATATGAAGAAGTTCAAGAGGTCTCGATGTAGAAACAACGTTTTTAGATTTAAATGAGATCCTCGTTTGCTTCCCCAGTTGGCATGCGTCACATAAGTAATCTTTTGAAATTTTAATCTTGAGTAGACCGACAACTAAATCTTTTGAAACCACTTTATTTAGCAAGTCAAAGTTGACGTGCTCTAAGCACATATGCCATAGCCAAGAGTCTTCACTCACGGTGATAAGAGATTTAGTGCTAGTTAAAGATACTTCATTCAAGTTAAGTATATATACATTATTTATCCTCAAGCCCTTAAACACATCATCTTCTTATCATTTTGTTCAATCATGCAACATTATTTTAAAAAAGAAACTTTATATCCTTTGTCGCACAATTCACTAATGCTAACAAGATTGTGCTTAAGACCTTCAACTAAAAGGACATCTGAGATAGTAGTAGAAGAAGAATTACCTACACTACCTTTATTGAGTATTTCTCCCTTTTTGTTATCACCATAGGTTACAAATCCTTTCTTCTTTGCCACAAAGTTAATGAATAAGGAAATGTCACCAGTCACATGTCTTGAACATCCACTATCGAGAAATCATTTTCTCTCTATAGATTCAAGATATTTCACCTACAAAATTAAACAAGGGAAATAGGTACCCAGTTTGTATCGAGTCCTTGTGTATGAGTGAATCTTTGGTTGGATTTGGGCAACCATTGAAAAATACCTTTAGGAACCAAGAATCTCTTAAATCAGCATTTTGCAATGGTGTATCCCTTCTTGCAACAATATAGACAAGTTATGTTTAAATTGGAGTTACTTTTGCTACTTTGATCTCTTATCACATTTGTATATTTCTGATAAGGATTATTCATACTACTTTTAAAGTGTGATCGATCAACAACAAATGTAACTTTAGGTTCTAAGGCTTTGTCTAATTTGACTTTAAGAGTTCTAACCTCCTTTTGCCAAATATGACAAGTTTCACAACCCACCCAATTAAACTAAGAGTACTTGTCATCCTCAGTTTTAGCTTTTGTAGCCTCTACCATTGATTTCTTAAAAGCTTATAATTCCCTTTCGGAATTGAAAATATTTTTCTCTAAATGTGAGAAAATTTTCTTATTTGAGGATAAGAGTTTGAAAGCATCTTTAGCCTCATGGTGTAGAGCTTCAAAAGTATTTTGCAAATTGGAATAAGACATTTTATCAATATGTTCATATTTAGAATGACTTACATTCTTTTTCTTCTTTTGATGAGCCATGAGACAAAGATTGACCGTTTCTTCTTCATCACTTGATCCACCTTCACTTGAGGACTCAATATCACTCTCCCATGTGAAGCATGCCCTTCTAGGCTTTCTCGATTTCTTTTGTTGACGATATTTGTCTTTTCCTTTGTCTTTCTTCATCAATGGACAATCTGGCTTGTAGTGATCGGCCTTTCCGCAATTAAAGCATGAACCCTTTGACTTTGTATTCTTATCTCCTTCTTGCTTTGAGGATTTTGATTGACGTCTAAAGTTAATGAGATTTTTGTCTGAATGTTGTATTCAATTCTTCCTTATGTATCTATTATACCTTCTTATGAACAACCCCATATCATCATTCAAATCTTCATCATTACTTGACCTACTTTCATTAAGCTCTTTGGTGGAGGACTTTGAGCTAGAAGCCCTTAGAGCAATAAACTTCTTGTCTGTGTCTTTTGATTTCTCTTTCTTTACTTTATTTTCATGTTACTCAAGACTTATGAGCTCTTACTCATGTTCTTCAAGCTTACCAAACAATGTTGTGGTTTCCAATGTCATGAGATCGTTAGCTTCCTTGATCGTTGTGACCTTAATTTACCATTTCCTATTAAGACATCTCAAAATTTTGTTAGTAGCAATATCATCGAAAACAGGTCTACCAAGTGAATTTAAACGATTGATTAGGTGAGTGAACCTCTTTTGCATATCCACAATGGTTTCACCATGCTTCATGTGAAAGAGATCAAACTCTTGAGTTAAAGTATTAATTCTAGCTAGTTTGACATCATTTGTTCCCTCATGGGCAACTTGTAATGCGTCCCACATAGCCTTAGCGGTTATACAATGAGAAACCCTATAGTATTCATCAACTCCCAAAGAGGATATGAGAATATTTCTAACTTTCCAATCATAATTGTACTTTTTCTCATCATCATCGTTCCATTATGCTTCCGGTTAGGTACAACAACATTATCTGCATTGGTCATGGTTATTTCAATTGGACCATTTTGAATAACGTTCCAAACCTTTCTATCAATAGAACTTATATGCACCCGCATGCAATCTTTCTAATAACCGTAGTTCTCACCATTAAAAATCGATGCTCTATTATACACCCCTTTAGGCTCGTTAGTCATTTTCTAATAAGCTATACGCGAAGCACTAGATGAACCAGCGTTCGTGATATCACTTGTTAGACGAGAGCACTGATCTAGAAGGGGGTTGAATAAATCACTTATTTTTAATGTTTTGCGCTTAAAAGAATTGTTCTAAAATATGCGAAAGCTGCCTAGGATCAAATAGACGAACATTTATTGGAAAAATCGGATATGAAAAATCGAATGGAATAATGTTGGTGAGATATTAGAATCAATAAGGTTCCCAATCAATAATTCAAATAAAATCCAGTTAAGGTGAACCAATTTCCAATGCTTAATTGAGGATAAAATTTGAATTGACAATTTAACAAACAATTTGTATGTTATCAATATGTCAAACACTTGGCGTGCGAAACACACCAAGTCAAATTTCTTTTGAATTTGTAGTGCAAAATTTTTCACACTTGCAATCAAAGTGATTGCAATGATTTTACACAACTGTTTGAAACACTACAAATTCAATCAAAATATTGCTAACAATTGATTTCACACAATCTTCAACAATATAAAAGTAAAGAGATAGAGAGAGAAAGAACGACACTCAATTTGTTTAGTCAGTTCTCTTTCATCCTCGCTTTGGGTACGTCTGCCCTCAATTCTAAAATAGAATTGAGATATGTATAAAATTTGTGTGAAATATTCAATACAAGAGAAGTCCTAGCTAACCAAACCTTCAGTTCTTCAAGTCTTTCATTCATATGATTTCGCAAGATATTTGAACCCAAATCTTCCAAAAAAATCATCCGGTTACCGTTACTCCCTTGGCCGAACCCACCGTTCTTCAAGGCTTTCACTCGGCTGAATCTATGATGCAAAGATTGTGCAAAAAACCCCCCAAATATATCAAGATCTTGGAGGACAAAATCTCAATGATTTTATTCAAAGAAAATTCTAATGAATCTCTACCCAAACTTGATTTACAAATCCTACGTTTGGACGTTACCACTCTTGACAAAGCACAATCAATAAAGATGATTATGTGTGATTATTGATGAATGTAATTGTGAGAGTGAAAATGAAGAGCAAGACAATGTATCTTTCATTTTTCTTTTTATTTTTCAAAGTGATGTATATGAGTATATATGTATGTACATGAATGAGTAAAAAAAAAATGAGTCTGGGAACACAAAGACATAGAAAATGGGTAAACACGCGCAAGCGGCCAACTTGTAGGAGTTGTGAGTCGACCTAAACAAGACAGTGGCCAAAACTGCATAAACATTAGCCTATGTGTCGACCTACAAAAGGCCATGCGTCGACGCATGCAAGGCAAAAAAAATTCAAAAAGAATTTCCTACAGCATGAGTCAACTTGTAGGTGCCCATACCTTGACCCAGGGTAGGCGCATGCAAGGCATAAAGTTTCAAAAACATTTCCCTTCAATGTGAGTCGACCTATGACTATAAAAATGACCCAAAAACCCATTTTTGACATAATGTATGATCATATATGTCCAATACATGTATAAAGATCTTTATGCACGTTTGTAAGAGAAGAACGCATGACTTAGACAAGGTGATATCGTCCAAAATACACAAGTACTTAATATCCTAGATTTAACTTCATTAAAACATATTAAAAAGGAACCTTGCCCTCACAAATATCTCACCAAGAAGCTAGCCTGTTCACTAGAAATGGTAGTCACTAGGGCGGTATGCTACATAAAAGGCCAGGAGACCAACGCTAAGAAAAAGAAGCGAGATGTAAAATAACATGTTCCTAGTTTCAAATGCTCGCATTTCTAAAGGAATGGTAACTATACCTCTCCTATTAAGGACAAAACTGCTTGCAAGCGAGTATGAATGGCAGTGGAGAGCTTCACGCCTCTAAACACTCGTCGTGAGTAGATTTGGCATGAGTTTTCCCATCTGCACAACATCCTTGCACCTCCATCCCAAAAAAAAGGACGTTACGCGGCCTAGACTATACATATGATGTAAATTCAATAAAGTCAAAGAATACCACATTGAGGACTGCTATAGTACTACATTTATTACTACTACTATATCATAATAATCATGCAGTGATTTCAGATATGGACATTCTCGCAGGTGAACAATGATTATGGACTTAAAAACCTGCAATGATGACAGGTAGGGTTTTGATAAAGGAACCGCAACTAAGGCGACCAGGGTTTTGAAAAAAGAACGCAATTAAAGCGGGGTTTTGAAAAAGAAATCGCAATTAAAGCGGTTAGGTTTTCTTTATGCGAAAGCGAAACCCTCTCTAACGAGAGCTTGTGATACCGTGTTTGATTCTGAATATTATTGATAATAATGAATAGAAATCACTAATATCTTCAAAAAGAGTATTCTGACCTAATGGACTTTACTAAATACCTAAACCTAAATTACGAATAGTATTAAAAATAACAATAATAAATAATACTAAAATAACAATAATAAAACTATTATTTATAATTTCAAGATAGGTTGACTCAGTTGGTAAGTAGTTGATTCACATACTAAGAGATCGCGGGTTCAACTCCCGTTGTCGATGTGAGAATCCCTTGGTGATCTGTAAGTGCTGGTTGAGCCTTGAGGCCTACCCTGGCTCTGATGAACCCTAAGAGTACTTGTATATTAAAAATAGTATTTTGCATATGTCTCTGTTTAATTCTTTGAACATTTTACTTTTCATGTATTGTGACAAAACAAATGTATAAATAGTACATGAAAAAGAGATTTCAAAATGAAATACTCCCGTCGTCGATGTGAGAATCCCTTGGTGATCTGGAAGTGCTGGTTGATCCTTGAGGCCTACCCTGGCTCTGATGAACCCCAAGAGTCCTTGTATATTAAAAATAGTATTTTGCATATGTTTCTGTTTGATTCTTTGAACATATTACTTTTCATGTATTGTGACAAAACAAATGTATAAATAGTAAATGAAAAAGAGATTTCAAAATGAAATACTCAAATCGAATTACACAAGCTAAATAATTCTTGACATGCTATATATTCTTGAGCACCATCTAGGAAAAAGTGTCTAGCTCCACCATAAGATTCACACCTTTCTTTTTCTTGTGTTTCCATGCAATTTCCGCCACTCTTTTTTCTACTACATCTTATGCTGTTCTTTCTTTCTTCACTAATAGTTTTGCCTAAATCTTCTTCTTCTCCCAGTTCCTCCTGAATTTCTGTGCTTGTTACATCTGAAGCACAGTATAATTCATCTGACTTTTCTGATGAAGAGTCTTCAATTGCATTAATGTCATTTCTATCAACTACAGATGGCATTAAAGAGACAACCTGCAGTATATAAAGCTCATAAATATCAGTCAAATGGTATGATGCTCATAGTTATAATCAGTTCCGGCTTTTAATCGCGTGCAAGGCGGCCTATAGCACACAATCTCACACTTTTACATGTTTAAACTAAGATAAAAAAGGCGTCCATACATATATTTCACAGCTAATTCACAATTAAATAGGGCCCTTCAAAAAATTTTCACGATTCAACTAAAGCTAACTTCAACTTGCCTCTCAAAAGTTTGACGGGTTATAATACCCCACAATGAAATAACTTATCTTACCATATTCATTGTAAATCTTTCTTTGGGGTTCTTTCTCAGGCACTTTTCTGATACTAGCACCAATGAAGCAAGTTCCTCTTCATCATAGCAGCTGCTGATTTCAGGATCCATCAATTCTAGGTACTCCCTTCCTCCTAGAAGTGGCCTTGCCTGAAACATTTTCGGTAGTACCAAAGTTTTTCCTAAATATGGTTATACATAAAACTGAAACATATTTATTGCTTACCCATTCAACAAGACATTTCTGTCCTTGTATCTTATCTGAAACCATACATCCTGTGATCAATTCTAAAAGAATTGCACCAAAGGAGTACACATCGCCCTTTGTCGATAGTTTTCCACTCTCTTTACACTCCGGTGCAGTGTATCCACAATTTTTAACACTTCCATCCTTGCAGCTATTCTTCCATTCGCGTCTTTCTTTCGGAAACACAAAATCTCCAAGCTAAATGATATTTGCATTGCAATAAAAAAAAAAAAGTCAAAATAGCTTCTTCATATTGAAAGTAAGTTTAATATAAAATAGCTTTTTGATTTTCAGGTTTAAGGAATTACTACCAATGGTTTGTAGTCATGATTTAGAAGAATGTTACTTGGTTTTACTCTTCCATGTATTATGTTATTCTCATGTAGATACTTCAGACCTCTCGATACGCCTATTGCGATTTTCATCCTTTCTCTCCATGTCAATAGTTTACCACTTTTTCCTGCATGATTCATATATTTCCTTTAGGGTATTAACTTCTTACATTTTTATCTAAAAGCCTATGAACAAGTTATAAGTGTTATAACAGTCACTGATATATCCTTACTTGATAAGTACTGGTCAAGCGAACCGTTGCATGCGTACTCATATACGATCAGCAATTGATTTTGTTGTATACATGAACCAAGAAGCATGAGCATGTTTTCATGTCTAATTTTTGCGAGCAACTGAATTTCTGACACAAACACCTTCTCTTCCTGCAAGCTTGAGACTTGAATTTTCTTAATAGCTATTTTCAGCTTATTATCTAGCTGAACTTTGAAGGCAGGTCCATATGCACCTTCAGATAGAGAATACTTTATCGAAAATCCTTCTGTAGCAGCTTGAATTTCTTCATAAGTATATTTCCTTTGCCACTCATTATTTGGGCGTCTACTTTTGCAGATTGAGCATACAGAAGACTTTGAAATACTCTCCAAAATGGTTTCTCCTTGATTCTCATCCAATAAGCCCTCATTTTTATAGCTGTCTTGGATTAGTTTTTCATCCAGGATTACCTTTTCTTGTTTATTTACTTGTTTTTTCTCTTCTATGTGGAAGCTTTCTTTTTTGTGATTTTCCTTGATCTGTTCAATCATTTTGTTAGTTGTAATTGCTGTTGTGAAGCTTGTCTCTTCCTTACATGTGTTTCTGTCAATCCTTTCTGTTTCCAAGCTTACCGGAACAGCCATCATATGACCTATCATTTGGTTATTGTTAAGTCCCTCCTACCTCCTTATGGAAAAAGTATAATAAAGAAGAAAATATAGATCTCTTGATGTAGTTTTCTTAAATTACCATATGAATTAGTCATGGGAATGGCCGGCTCATCGTTTGGTAAATAAAATTTTTCTGACGAAGAAGAATCTTCAATTACACAATAGTCATCTGATTCTGTTATGCCTTGTAATGCAGACACAACCTGAAATAACCCAAATAGCCATCATTTCTATCTTTTAAATAATCGACTTATAAGGTGAAGTGTGTCACTCTTTATAAACTTTTTGACTGAATGGACTAATATGTTTTCTTCATTTGGTTTCATGTATATCATGTAGACTTACCATATTCATTGAATATCTTTCCTTGGGATTCTTTTTGAGACATTTTTCTGTTACTTGGACCAACCATTGAAGTTGCTCTTCTTCATAGGTGTTACTGATTTTTGAATCCACTAACTGTAGATACTTCTTTCCTCCCAGCAGTGGCTTTGCCTAGGAGTCGAAAAAATACAAAGAAAGAACTAGGCATATGATGCACATAAGCAAACCAATTAAAACGTAAACACCAAAGTTCGCAAACTAAATAATGACTTGTATACGAAAAGGAACATTTGTTTCAGATATGCAAACAGACATTCCTTTGGGAAAACACACTATTCAATTGCATTCCGATGTATGAAATTGTTAACATGTGTCTCTTACCCATCCAACGAGGTTTTTGCCTCCCTGTAACTTGTCCATTGCTCTCCGACCGGTGATTAGTTCTAAAAGAACCACTCCAAAGGAGTACACATCTGTTTTAGTTGATAGCTTCCCATTCTCCAGATGCTCAGGTGCTGAGTATCCAAAATCTCGTCCACTTTTATCTTTGTAGGACTTCTTCGGTTCCAGTTTCACTTTTCCAAAGCCAAAATCTCCAATCTAAAGGTATACACAGATAAAGATTAAGTTTATTTTCTGAACATAACATAACTATGATCAACTTAAACTTGGTGAGAAAAATGCATCAAATCCGCCAAGTTTCAAGTAAGTACCAGCGGTTCAAAGTCATGTGTTAGAAGAATGTTACTTGCTTTTATACTTCCATGAATGATCTTATTCTCATGCAGATACTTTAAACCTCTAGAAGTACCTGTAGATATTTTCAATCTTTCCTTCCATGTCAATGACTGGAAATTTCCCCCTGCATAATGTTTTCGAGTTCTTCAAATCAAAAAACGATTTTTCTAGTTCCAAGCATAAAGTGCTTATGTTTCATTTGTATATAAAAAGTGACAGGAAATGTATTACTCCTTACTTGATAGGTAATGGTCAAGAGAACCATTGCATACTTGCTCATAAACAATCATCAATTGGCTTTTATCTGTACACAATCCTAACAGCATGACCACATTTTTGTGTCTAACATTGGTGAATAACTGGACTTCTGACTTGAATGTCTTCTCTTCTTGCGGCCTAGTTATTTGATGTTTCTTAACAACTATTTTCACCTTACTCTCTAGAAGCCCTTTGAAAGTAGGTCCATCTTCACTTTCTGATAGAGAGTTCTCAACTGAAAATCCTTTAGTAGCTTCTATGAGTTCCTCACAAGTAAAGTCTTTCATCTGTAAAATTTTTGGTCGTTTACTTTTGCAAATAGAGCACGCCGAGGATTTTGACTTCTCTAAAATGATTTCTTCTTGATGTCCATCATGTAAATTCTCCGGGAAGCTAGTCTGGAGTTGTGTTTGAATTATCATTCCGCTAATAGGTACTGGTTGTAAGCCTCTTTTCTTTTGAACAAAGCTCGTCTCCTCTTCTTGATCCTGACCAATCATGCGGTCATTACTAATTTTGTGTGCTGGAACGCCATTCTCGTTGTGGTTGCTCTTCAAGTTTTGTTCAAACTCACTCATCTCAGCAACTACTGTCTGACCCATCATATGTTGATTTATTATCATGTTTCCTAAGTCCAACCTTTGTGGCATGTTCTGCACGTATTCATCAGTCTGGCTCAATATATCAGAATTTTTCTGCCCTATCGTGTAAAATTGATTGTTTTCAACTTTTATTCTTAACCAACTTTCCTCCTCAAAAGAGATTCTTTCTATCTGCTCCTCTTTCGGACTCGGGAGATCTGTTTCTCTTGGATTTGATACAACTTGAGGAATGTTCTCTGCCATGTTGCGCTGTTTTCTGTCTGCTATGCCTTGTAATGTAACTTGTGAACGGTCGATATCAGACCCAATTCTAGAATCTGATGTAGCTAAAGTTATGTCTTCTGTAATGTTACATTGTTCGCTATCTACAATGCCTTGTAATGCAGAAACAACCTGCAATTTCCCGAATGTATGCTTGTGACTTAACCAAAAAAAACTCCACCGGAATATCTGAGAAAATTATGGGGCTTACCATGTTCATGGATAATCTTTCCTTAGGCTTCTTTTTGAGACATTGTGCTGTAACTTTTACCAACCATTGTAGTTGTTCTTCTTCATATGTGTTGCTTATTACAGGATCCACCAACTCTGAATACTTCTTTCCTCCTAGAAGAGGCTTTGCCTGAAATGCATAAAGAAAGAAAAGAGTATCAATTTTCCTGATGCTCATAAGCAACACAATGAAGAATGTGAATCGTCATTGATCACGAAATAAGTAAAATACTCTGATAATCAATCTGTAAATAACTGGAACGCAAAGGGTGACGAATCAAACTTTTTTCTTAATATTCTCAAGCATAATAGTTTGTAGACAGTTAAGCTTACTACTTATTTCCATTTCAATAAATCAAATTCCCAACTGTTGCTGGTAGTAAGTGATAGTTATGTCATGTGTCTCTTACCCATCCAACAAGTCGTTTTTCTCCTGATATTTTATCCGTGGCGTTGCGTCCTGTAATCAACTCTAAAATAACCACACCAAACGAGTATACATCTGTTTTAGTTGATAGTTTTCCCTTCTCCTGATACTCTGGTGCCGCATATTCAGAATTCCCTATGCTTTTGTTATTGAAGGACTTGTTCGGTTCGATTTTTTTCCCGAGGTCAAAATCTCCAAGCTATTTGGAATAACAGTTAGTTCCATAAAATGAGAAAATGTATATTCAACACAGCTATATAAGTGTCAAGATTGTGTACCAGTGGTTTGAAGTCATGTGTTAGAAGAATATTGCTCGGTTTTATATTTCCATGAATAATGTTATTGTCATGTAGATACTTTAGCCCTCTGGAGAGGCCTATTGCAACTCTCAACCTTTCACTCCAGGCCAATTTTCTGCAGCTTTCCCCTGCATAATGCAAAAGATATCTTTAATAATCTATTGAATGAGTCATATATTCTCACATGTATAAAATACTACATATACTATTGAACCATATCACGCCTTACTTGATAGATACATGTCAAGTGAACCGTTGCATGCATACTCGTATACAATCAACATGAAACGGTCTTCTATAGATGAACCCAATAGCATAACCACATTGTTATGTCTAGCTTTGACAATGGTTTGGACTTGTGATATCATTTTCTCCCTGACTTGAATGTTTGTTATTTCATGCTGCTTAACAACTATTTTCAGCTCTCCCTCCAGCTTGCCTTTAAAAGTGGAGAATGGATTTCCACTTTCAGAGAGACAGTTCTTCAACGAAAATCCATCTGTGGCTGCTTCAACTTCTTCATAAGTAAATTTCTTTTGCCATTCAATATTAGGTCTTTTAGTTTTGCAGACTGAGCATATAGAACACATTGAGGCATTTTTTCTTTGATCCTGTCTCATACGAAGCTCGTTTGTTTGATCATCGTTACTCACAAGCATTGTGTCCATATCATCCTCATAAGGCATATTTTCAATATGTTCTTCACCATGGCATCGCTTATCTCCTATTTTGTCTATGATTTTGTTACTGCTTATATCAGTTTCATCCATGCTAAGAATGAATGTTGAGCACCCCTCATCCTTATCGGGCCTGAAAATTATCTGACTCGCCTCTTCAACATTGATTGGACCTATCATTAGATCATATCAGATGTAAGTAAATTTGTAATATTGGTTGCTCAATAAGATTTAGAAGTAGTCTGGTTTAGCTTGCCTTTTCTTCTCCAAAAATGAAGAAGTTAGGCCTAGCAGTATGTTCTAGAAGATCTTAGCTAATATAGGTGCTTATATTTTTATGTATAAAAAGTAGAAATAAGGAACTTTTTAAAAACTAGTTGTGATGAGCTTCTTCAAATTAAGCATGGGACTATTGATGATTTCGAACTCTTGTTATAATGATTAAATGAGCTGAAATCTGAGAGTTCAAAGTGTTGTGGTGCTAACCATTGGAAACATCTTCACATGGACTTTCTGGTAAACTTTCTGCATATGTTTCATGACTGTTGCATTGAATTTCCACTGCGAGATCTACAGGTCCTCTCAGGCGTTCTATGTGATTTTTACCCAGTACTCTAGATATTCCACATGAAAGCTTCTGCATGAAAAACTCTTCATCTTTCTTCATTTGCCTGAAAATCAAATGCATTCCCTTAGACATGGTACAACAAAGGTGTTTAAAGTCCCATTTTATATGGTCTTGCTTTAGATATAATAAGACACACATGATAGAGAAATTAGATTATTGGTTTATTTTGCCTAACCTGTCAAGTATGACCCAAGTTGCCTTTAGGTTTATGGCACTTTCTATAGCAAAATCTTTTGGTGAAGATCCTGCGTGCAGCTGTATCTTAAAAGCAACCTGAAAAATATTATGCAGATCTTCAAATATTGCATATTAGTAAAACATATACGTTATAAAAACACACATATAGTTGTTGGGGAGTCAGGGGGAGTCGGGAGCACCAATGAAATGTTGTGTGTGTCCTGGAGTCTAGATTAGTTGTATATTATGTGTTGTTATGTTCTTGTGCTGCGATTGTTTCCTAAATTTCTATATACTTTGCTTTGTTTTGTTTTTTTTTCAAAAATAGTAATATTTTTCACCTCATTTTTTTTAATAAAATAAAAAAGCAATTGGTATTGATTTTACCTCATTTGAGTCATACAATTCAGCAATCTTAGCAAGCTCCTCATGGTTCAAATACTGTTCCTTCTTCCTTGCAAGTTCTCCCTCAATGATTCGCTGGTTTACTCCAACCAGTCCATTGTTGTTCATCTTGCTTTTATAACCCACTTTAAAGGATTTGGTTGAAAATTAGTGAAATAGACAACAAATTCTTAAAATCTTGAATTGTATAAAAGATTATTACTTACTAGGATTGTAAACCTCATGCAAGATTGCAAATAAGGTGACCATATCTCTTGGCTTGAGTGATAAGCCATTTATAATCCAAAAAAATACTTTGAAATTTAGTTTAGATGCATCCTGTATCACCACCACATGCTTTGTTTCAATGGCCATCACTTTTTTTATGTTTAAACAAAACAAGAGAAACTACCTTCACATAATTATGTTAGGAGGAAGAACATCATTAATCATATAGAGTCTATAGTTATAAGAGAGACAAAGTGTGATAACATCTGTCAATATAACATTTTCTTGTTCATGTCAGGTATCCTAGGTAAAATGTTCCTCTTATACGTAGTGGTTGTCTCTAATGTTACATTCGATACTACATAGTTGTCTCTGCTGTGGTTGTCAACATAGAGACATAAAACAAGGTGTTTACTAAACTGTTGATGAAAACAAAGCCATTTCTTGGTTGTGTAAAGAAAGGGACGCTGTATGAACTAAAGTGACAATGAATCTTATATACATTTGTATTAGTGTTAATTACTATTTATTGTTTATTAAACCAACTGATTTAACGAGTATATATATATATATATATATATATATATATATATATATATATATATATATATATATATATATATATATATATATATATATATATATATATATATATATATATATATATATATATATATATATATATATATATATATATATATATATATATATATATATATATATATATATATATATATATATATATATATATATATATATATATATATATATATATATATATATATATATATATATATATATATATATATATATATATATATATATATATATATATATATATATATATATATATATATATATATATATATATATATATATATATATATATATATATATATATATATATATAATACTACGTAGTTCTTTAAATACTTAAATTTATATCAGTTAAGATCAACTGAGTTATTATGTCATCTGTATCGGTTGAAATAATTAGAGTAATTAATAATTTCAGATTAATTTAATTAATATTAATTAAAATTAACTTTTTATTAATTGGAACATTATGATAACACTACTAATAAATCATCAAGTGGTTTAATAGAAAAAATATTTAATTGATGGTACTTAATAATATTTGTTTTACTATAATTATCCAATTCTAACCACATATTATGTAAATAAATTATTGAGACCACATGTTTAATCTCATGTTAATCTCTACACCACACTCCTACCGAACTTTTCTTCCAAGTTATACTACAAATGCCTACTTCTTCTTTTTCAATGTATCAGACAACATAAGTGAGGAAAAAGGAAAACTAGACTTGGGAGAAAGAGGAAGAAATTGTGGAAAGAGAAAAGAAGGAAGAAACTTGAAAATTCATCATCATTATTTCACTTCATCTTACAACAACATCTTCTTCATCTTTTTTATTAAGGTGAGTTCTAAATAGAAACTCAAAATTATGAAAGCTAGGTTTTTTTTTCTAGATTGTTAGGATGGTTAGGAAAATTATGATAGTGAATTATTTGTTATTGCACCCATGAATTTCTATGAAGATTGTTTGGTTGTGTTCTTCATGTTTTATTGTGGTTTATGTGTTGGAATGTTGTTGTTGTTTAAGTATGAGATCATAAACTTGGAAGAACATGACTATATACATGTTGTGGGATGTCTCATAATGTGTATTAGGGTTGGGTTATGTTTTGGAGTAACTTAGAATTGTCGTGAGTGGAAGAAAATGTGATTTTTGGCTTTGGTTTCAGTGGTAATCGGTTACCCAACTGAATGTAACCTGTTACCTATGAAAAAGTCATGTTTCTGGACTGTTTTCGAGCCCGTAACCGGTTACTGAGTTAAACGTAATCGGTTACCACTGCATGTTACCATTGCTTTGAGTCAAAACATGACCATTATGATAATGATTTATAGGATATTTATGATAAACTAATATGTACGATATTGTGATGAGTATGCTATGAATTGATTCTTGTGAATATGTGATAATAAGATTTAAAAGTTCATAATGATTGGTGAGCAAACCTTAGTAGAAAAACCAATTGAATGAATTAGTAAGATAATTAGGGTGTGATGAATGACTTAGATTACAATGCTTGTGTAAATGATACCTAGGTGTGTGTCATGGACAAGTAGTTATTTAGATAAAAATTTTAGGTGTTGTATGGAATATGTGTTGTTGTTGTGAATGTTAAGGTGAATGTGATTGCCTTGTGATTGTCGAATACAATCATGTTATATTATTGTACCTAGTCATGTAGTCGTAAACAACCCTTGTTTATGCCTTTCCAAGTTGTGATGCTTACATAGAGTAAGATTTGGGAAGTACACACCCATACTTGAGCGACCTGGGATGAAGTCCCAAGCGATGGAACCCAAAGTGGGTTAGAGTCCCATACGGGGGAAAGACTTGAAATGGATTTGGAGTCCCATAGAAAGCGACGATTCTTAAGGTTGAGGTGTCTCTTAGAATTCAAAATCCATACGTATGTCAAAGCATGAGATAAAGAATATGTGACCCAAGTCGATAACCCTAGACGTAGGGCTTGTCGTGGAAAGATACCTTGATTGATTTTCGATTAGTGATTATATGAGTTTTTGAACTCATGAGACCTGTTTCCATACAATGTGAGTTGTAAACTTAAGTATTTCTCGCATATGACTTGAGTTAGGATTGATTAGAACCTTGTAGAGCCGAGTGGACCTATAAAATAGGGAACCCACTGGGATTATTATCTCACCCCATGTTGTTGATTAATTTTTAGGTAGTTCTGAGCAGGTGAAAGGTAAGGACAAGATAGCTTGATGTCCTTACTTGTTTGATATTTTGGATGGTTTTCCGCTGTGCAGATGGATATTTTGAGATCATTCTACAAAGATCTAATTCATAGTTTTTATTTTTGGCATCTTGTATATATTGTGTCATGTTGTAGTTTCCTTTTGGGCATGTAAATATGTATAATATTGCCACTGGACACTTATGTATTTCAGTACTTATATTACAACTATGTATAATATGTATTTCTAGACATGTATTATATGTGGGTGTTACAATTGGAATCAGAGCAGGTCGTATCCTCGATCTAGCCATGAAATATTATAAGTATTACTTCTTACTTCATATGTGTGTTGTCATCATTGTCCCGGAAGTCATATTAATAGTATTAAGCCTGATCAACATGATTCTGTTTGTATGACGTTTAGGATCATGGTTGACGAATGCAGAAGTCGTGGTAGACCCAAAACTCAGACTTCTAATTTGAATCCCTCAGGTGGCAGTGAAAATGTTCAGTGGCCTCAGTTTGTGTAACAGATGCAGCAACAACATAATCAATTCATGTAGCAGATGATGCAACAGTTGAATGGTGGCCTACACCCTCTAGAAGTTCCACAAGAAGCTGTAGGTGGGAATTTCCAGGATTTCTTTCGCATGAACCCTCCTGAGTTCCATGGTGGATTAGATCATGTGAAGGCTCATGAATGGGTAACTCGTATGGAAATGATTTTTCATATAGTACAGTGTAGTAAAGATAACAAGGTTGTGTTTGCTTCTCACATGATGAGGGGTCCTGTTGTGAGGTGGTGCGAAAGTGCTTCAATTGTGATGACTAACCAGGTGTCACTGCTGCGAAAAAGGGCCGGCAAGGACATAAGAGTCACTACCGTTCGTTATTTATCCCAAAGAGAGGGAAAGGAAACGATCAGAGTAAAACCTAACGAAAAGGGAAAAGACAGGTCATCGCAAACAAATCTTAGGTTCGGGAGTCGGTTACACAAGGGGAGGGCATGAGCACCCCTCAAGTCTGTCGTCCTCAACGAGATCCACGCTTGTTGTCTATCTAAAAGGGTGTGAATCTATCTAAGCTACAGGCTCACAGGACAAAAAAAAGAAAAGAGACTCGATAGAGCATCGCCGCTCTATGCCTATGTACTCCCTCGTGCAATGGAAAAGTCAGAGTCAACGTAGTTCGGAAGGTGAAGGTGGGGAAAGGTTGCTCTCCAAGACATTGCCGTCTTGTGCCTACGTATCCTCGTCTGGTACGAGAAATCAAAGCAAACGTAGTTCGGGCTGACACAACCACAAATTGGTTAAGTGTTTTAACTGAGTAGGGTTAAACCTTCGTTCTAACAGTTAGGTGTATCGTTGCTCAACCATTGGAGACTTAGGCACTACCTGTTTGCGGTAGAACCAAGACTTAACACACTCTTTCTGAAAATGGTTTTCAATTAATCCTGATGGATAAAAAGGTTTGATATCTTTTTTTGAGTCTTTTATGAAGAAGTGAATTGAATTGTGTTTGTAATTCATGTTGCACTAAAGACTATGATTTAGGAGCGAATACATCGCATATCGTCCAAAGGGCATACGCTAAACACTCTAGACAATTGAGAGGAGACCCCCAATTATCATTTCCCAAATTCTTAAGGCTCGTAGCGTACAACACTCATTATCTTTTATTACATGTTTTGAAGAAGTTTTGAGATGAGAAGAGAAAACACAACTCTAAGGGGAAACTAACTCAACCCTAATATTATCATGCAAGGTGCTCATATGATTGAGATGAAAAGGAAAAGGCTACCCTAATATTAGCATGCTTGAATTGAACATTTAATGTCTCTCCTACTCCCATCCTAAACGTAGGGACTAAGATTCCTAAGGGATCATGGCAAAGAAACCAAGAAGGCACAAGATGAAATAATCACAAATGAGAAGGAAGAAAGGGATGCAAACATGAAATGCAACACAAAGAGAAGAGGGAGGAAAAAATGTGGGGAAGAAACCACCACAAGCACATCTCAACCTCTTGAAAACAAACAAAGAGATGCAAAACAAAAGAGAAATGCAAACAAAAGGACTTGAACAAGTCAAAGAGAAAGTGAGATGAAATGGGAGAAGTTACAACTCCTACAACCACTTGTGCATCAATCACTAAACTCAAAAGGCAATGCAAGAAAGCAAAATAGAAAGCCAAGATCAAGATGAGGATGGGAGAATAAGCTTGGTCAGCAAGCAACAATGAAAGAACATCCCAACCAAATGCATCAAAATGATCATGCAAAAAGAAAGCACAAAAAGTTCTCAAGGTGGTACACCATTCTAAGTAAACTCAAAGTACAAGTAAGGAGTACCAAATCACTTTGAATGGGTACCACAACCTAAGGGGTAGAAGTGAGAACATAAGAAGAAGGTTCACAAATGAAAGAAGAAGCAAGGTCAAGACAAGTTACAAAGTAGGGCAAGGTAAAGAACCAAAGTTCAAAACACTTTCAACATTCAAATGCAAATGGAAAGCCCTAATTAAAAGTAGCTTGCAACACAAACCAAACAACTAAAAATGTCAAGAATGTGAATCAAGAAGCATAGGATGCATATGGGATCCACAAAGGTCATCTCTCAAAAGAACTAGGTCAACTAGTTTATATGAACCTCAACTAGGATTACTTGACTTGCAAGGTACACCAAAAATAGGAGAAGTGTTCAATAAATCTCAAATAAAATGATCGAAGCTTATAAATAAGTTGGCAACCAGAGGCCCAAACATCCAAACAAATTTCCAATCAAGGCATCACCAAATGATTTGATCAACTAGGGTGCTCCACCTTGTGGAATATTTATCGAGAGTCAAACAAAAGCAATACAAATTAAACAAAAATAGGTCAAACCTTGACCAAAATCAACCTCAAAGGTACCTCAATCTATCAACAAAGTGGAGAAGAAGCCTCACTCGTTGGTGATTGCAAATGGTCCACAAAGCAAGCATGATCAAATGAAAACCATATTAAAAACACTTTCAATCATAAAATTCAAATTAAATTGAAAAATAAAAGAAAATCCAAATTAAAAATTATGAAAAATTAATTAAGATCTCAAAATGTTGGAAAACATTTTTTGTTGCATTTTCTGATATGTGAAAGTATTTTTAATAATTAAAAAACAAAACAGAAAATAAAATAAGAGAAAAATAAAATGGAAGAACAAGGAGGTGCATCAAGCAATTCAGCATATAAGGCAAACACGTTGTAATGCAAATATGGGTTGAAATCAGGGGGTGGCAATAGCATGTTAAGCCCAATCCAACAAGAAACTCAGCCAGATTAATGAAATGCAACGTTTCATTAATCCAGTGTGGAGTCAACACTCCCAATCATCAAGTCAAGCCAATGAACACAACACACGCGCACAGTCAAGAGGCCAAACAAATACACGTCAGATCTGAGGGTTGAAGAACCAGACGCCGGTGCCCTAGCTCCGGCCGTCTTCTCTGGCGAGATGGTCGGAGCTCAGATGACCAAATCTCAACCAAACTTAACAAAATTTATATCAAAAGAAAGCTGAAGTCACGTAGGTCATGAATCCAAGATCCAATCATCCATATCCTTCATAAAATGAGAGAATCTAACGCAACAAGTTTGAGATGCACATCTGAAAACTCCATCAAACATAAAGAATAATGAATCAAACATGGCCTACACAAGGTAGGGCTTCAAATGCAACCCGTATGAACCTAATTCATGGCCTAGAATAAGAGAAATATGAAGAAGAAGCTTACTGAATGGAGACACTCCGTTGGTTCTTCAAATGCTTGCAAGCTTATTTCCAAAGCTCCAGATCCACTACAAATTACACAAGGAAGGTGAATTGCTCTTCAATTGGACTTGAATTGTAGATAAAAGTGAAACACGATTTTGAAATTTCTTGAGAATTTGAAAACTGAAAATACTCTCTCCAAGCTCAATTTGCACTTCTGAGCTCTTAGGGCGCGT
Organism: Lathyrus sativus; assembly: GCA_963859935.3. Taxonomy (NCBI): domain Eukaryota; kingdom Viridiplantae; phylum Streptophyta; class Magnoliopsida; order Fabales; family Fabaceae; genus Lathyrus; species Lathyrus sativus. Next base: position 84,815,632 of record OZ012739.1, on the reverse strand, counting down.
TTTGAACTTATATATGATGGATCCCAGATGAATTGGAAGGCCCATGAAGCCTTAATTTGCTGAATTTGAAAAAATGCCCAAAATCGAAGTCACTCATGCACACGTGAAAATACTTGCATACACTCATGAAAATCATTCCATTTTGCAGCTGGTAAGTTCAATTTTCCAATTTGGAAGTTTAGAGGTGAAACTTCTTTGTGATGGAAACTTGAACTTCATGTGTATTTTGCCTCTTGAACCAAAACCAATTTGTGCATTCTGCTTGTGAATGTGCCATGAAGAGAATTGAACCAAAATAAGACATGAAGATGACCTATAATGTATTGAATCCAAATCACACTTTAAAATCCATTTTTCACTTGAAATTTCAACCCAATGTTCACAACCATCCATAATTCACCCAATCCTTGAGTTTCATGATGTAAAAGAGGTATCTAGGAGCAACTTTCATGTTGGTCGAAAGTTCATTTGAAGTACAGAAGTGCATGAAAATGACCTATGTAACAAATGACCTATAATCAAACTTTCCCAAAATACCCTTTCTTTGTAAGGTCCATCACTTGAGTTCCACAAATGATATCAAGGACTTCTAGGACTTTTTGGAAAGCTAAGATCATGAAGAAAAACTCTCATGTTCACTTCAAGTTAAGGAGAAACTTGATTCTAGGTCAAAAGTACCTTGGAAGTGAGTTGACTTTTGTTGACCAAAAAAATAAGTTCATCTGAGACCTATAACTTGATGGCATCATAACTTTAGTTCCACAAACCCAATGGATGATTTCTAGTAATCAAAAGAAAGCTTAGAACATGCCCTACAAGTCTCATGTTTACAAAAAAATGAGCTTGACCTTGTATATTGAGGTAAATGGTCCTTGAAGTTGAGCACTAAAGAATGGGATTTTACACTAAGATCTTTTGAAACCCTAATTTAGTAACTTCTTGAACTCTTGATTCTTCTTAATTTGAACTTGGAATGACATCCTATATGTCTCAACATAACTTCCCATGACTCTAATTACTTAAAACCAAGTCCCAAACTCCTTCAAGTCCACAGTTGACCTTGAGTTGACCAGATGAAACCCTATGTGCATAACCTTTGACTATGACCTCTTGCAAATGAAATGAATGCATAGATAAGCTCCACAATGACTTCCAAAGAACTCAATGAGCTTCTCAAACATCTCTTATCCATAACAATGAACTTGTGAACCCCTGATGATCCTCTATTGACATCCAAAATAGGAGGTAAGCAACACACATCAATCTTATCTCTCAAAGAGCTTTGACCACCTCTGATGATTATAATCACTTGATAACTTGAATAAGCATTCTTGCTTGAGTTCGAAACCCTTGAAAGTCTTCCATTGAATGGCACACCTCTCTTGATCCCCTGAAAAGGACAATGCTATGCAAATGCAAATGTTAAAGATGAAATGAAACATAAGCCAAGTAAAGAAAAAGGTTGGTCAAATTTTGGGGTACAACAACTGCCCCTATTCAAAGGACTTGGACCTAAATGGGTGAAAAGCGAATGACTTTCAAGCAATCAAGGTAAAAGACGGTTGAATACTAAAGAACCCAGAAATTTGCCAACCGCATAAATAGAACTGCAAACTTGTATCAATAACAAAATCTCCGAAAATAACTGAGTTGATAGTTGCAACAACAACAAACTAACTGACTACCAATCAAAAAGTCTCGAGACGCAGTCGGAAGAAAAATTTGCTAACGTGCAAGCAACGATACTAAGTCGGAAAGATCATCTAATTTCATCATCAGGCATCTGTATAACAAACAGGCATCAAACCCGAAAGCCGGATCAATATGCAATTGATAACATGTGCTAACCAGCAGACATCCGCTAAATAAAAGCGAGCATCGAACCCGAAGGCCGGATCAACACGCAGTTGATAGACTTTTGCTAACCAGCAGGAATTCGCTAAATAAAAGCGAGCATCGAACCCGAAGGCCGGATCAACACGCAGTTGATAGACTTCTGCTAACCAGCAGGCATTCGCTAAATAAAAGCGAGCATCGAACCTGAAGGCCGAATCAACACGCAGTTGATAGACTTCTGCTAACTAGCAGGCATTCGCTAAATAAAAGCGAGCATCAAACCCGAAGGCCGGATCAACACGCAGTTGATAGACTTCTGCTAACCAGCAGGTATTTGCTAAATAAAAGCGAGTATCGAACCCGAAGGCTGGATCTACATGCAGTTGATAAACTTCTAACGATAATCCACAAGAGAACTCCGCTGGGGAAAGAGAAACTTAAACAAGCAACTTTGTTGGGAAGCACATGATAAGATGAACACATCTATCAAAGATTTTGCCTGGGTCTGGATACCGCACGGGCTATAGAATCACATCATTTGCCGGGGTCTGGATACCACACGAGCAAAGAATATAGCAACATTTGTCGGGGTCTGGATACCACACGAACAAAGTAAATCATCCATCTGTTGGAAATACACCTGAAAACAAAGAGGTAACCACGTGGCTTATGTTTCACGTGCATATGTTTGAATATGACGTAATGCTCCATACGAAATGGAAATGCTACGCGTTTCTGAGGATGCTATGCCCGAATGCAAAAATGCTACGGAACCAAATCAGCAAAATAAATGCTGAAGAGATGAATTCAACTCCGCCGGGGAGAAATGGAACATGCCAATCACAATTGGACTTATGTTGGGAAAGCAAGCCCTGGACGGCCTCCTGGAAAAGAACTTTCCTAGGTAACATTGTTCTGACAAGAACGAGAATCCACTATGCTAGGGATCAAAATCAAAACCTGCTGAGGAAAATGCCCTGAACGGCCTTCCAGAATACAACTCTTCTGGGGAATAAACGACCCAGCTGGGGAAAGATAACCAAACGTTGGAAATAAGTCTAACCTACTGGGGAAATCAACGACTCTGCAGGGGAAGCAACATCAACCACTGGGATTAACTCACGCTCTACTGGGGAAAGCAGCCCTGAACTGCCTCCTAGAACACCGAAGTCCTTCTAGGGCACAAAGCAAACATCTAGGAGTAACTCCGCTCTGCTAAGGATCAAAATCCACTCCGCCGGGGATACTCAGTTGGGAAATCAAATTCTGCTGTAAATTACATCCAACTGCTAGGGATTACTCAGTGGGGATAACCGAATAAGATTTATTGGGAAAATATTCCAAACTCTCTCTGCTGAGGATAGAGAATAGGAATCTCTGAATCAACCCTAATCTGCGGGGAAGAATAACTACTCTGCTGACTTCTCTGGGGAACTAAGCAAAAAGGGAAAACAACATTGACCTCTTCTTGGGGAATGAATCACCACTTTAAACCCTGAGGGGATACAAAGTCAAATATTTGGACTCTGTGGGGAGAAAAAGTTCTGAACTCGCTTCGCTGCGGGGAAAACAGTTCAGACTTGCCTGGCGGAGAGGATTCCAACCTCGACTTGCTGAGGAGTAAGTGCGTACCTACAATCTGCTGGGGATAAGGGCACACACTTGACCTGCATGGGGATATCAATCTCGACCCTCTGGGTATGCCTTTATTCTTCTGAAGAAGTCAATCTTGAACTACTGAGGAGTAAGTGTATACAGACAATCTCCTGGGGATATGTGCACTCACCTGCACATCTTTTCCTATAGAAACAGACCCTTGCTGGGGAAAATGAGTCTCAACTACACGTCTTCTTTCTATGGGGATGGTGATCCTACCGGGGATACACCTCTGGAAATTTTCCCCAAGGGTAACGGCCCTGCAAATGAACAAACAACAAGACATCCTGCACAAAGGGAACTATCTCGGTCATCATCCGTGACATTGTTCAAATAAATCAAAGTTTTAATGAATACTGGCAAAGCCTGCAAGTTTATGTATGCAAAATTTTATCAAAACATCGGGCGTTTTTCTGCAAACAAAACAGTAAAGGCTAAAGCAAGACAAATAATTACTGAATAGTATATGTTTTATTAACAAATGGCTTGTAAATAGGCATATTTTACAACAGATTCAACCCCTGAAAAGAGGAAGCTACACAAAAATTTACAGAAATATACAAAATGTCGGCAATGTGGCACAAACAAACACCATGTGACGATCCGTCCATGACTCGCATGACTCTGATGCTTCTCCAATTCTCTGTCCTCTGAAGAGATTGATTCGGATAAACGGCCCTCAGGTCTTCCCATAATCCACTATGCTCTGAAGATCAATACGCAGACCGCAGTCATTTGTTTTTCAAATCCCTAACTTTTGCCTGAATCGCCCTTGCAGGTTTTCAATTCACCGGGATACCCATTTTTGCCAAATTCGCCTTTTTAGGTTTCAAACTTTGCGGATTTACATCTTTTCTTTTTTATCCCTAACTTTTTCCTGAACCCATTCTTTTATGGTTCGCCGGGATGTCCCATTTTTGTCTGGATATTCTTTTTCTTTCTAGCGGGTCTCTTTAAGCAAAGTATTTTTTAACTGTGTTTGCATTCATAGGGGATGTGAAATCTTCACCATCCATGGTTGATAACAACAAGGCTCATCCGAAGAAACCTTCTGTACGACATATGGACCTTCGTAATTAGGAGTCCATTTGCCCCTGTGATCTCTTTGTAGAGGGAGAATCTTCTTCAACACTAAATCACCTGCCTGAAAGCTCCGAGGGAGCACCTTCTTATCAAAAGATTTCTTCATCCTGCTCTGATATAACCGACCATATGCAATGGATGCCAGCCTCTTCTCATCCATCAGGCTGAGCTGATTCAATCTATTCTTTACCCATTCTGCCTCATCAAGCTTGACGTCAACCAGAACTCTCAAAGAAGGAATCTCGACTTCTAATGGTAGGAAAACTTTCATACCATACACCAGCAAGAAAGGGGTTGCCCCAGTCGAAGTACGTACCATGGTACGATATCCATGCAAAGCAAAGGGAAACATCTCATGTCAATCCTTGTAGGTTACAACCATCTTCTGCACTATCTTCTTTATATTCTTGTTGGCCGCTTCAACAGCGCCATTCATCTTCGGACGATAGGGAGATGAGTTGTGATGCTCAATTTTAAAACTCTAGCACAGTTCCTTCATTATCTTGTTATTCAAATTTGAACCATTATTAGTAATGATTCGTTCAGGCACTCCATTGTGACAGATGATGTCCTTCTTGATAAACCGGGCTACAACTTGTTTGGTGACATTCGAATAGGAAGCGGCTTCAACCCACTTAGTGAAATAATCAACTTCCACTAAGATGAAGCGATGTACATTGGATGCAGTTGGCTCGATCTTCCCAATCATATCAATTCCCCACATGGAAAAGGGCCAAGGAGATGCCATAACATTCAAAGAATTCGGCGGCACATGAATCTTGTCGGCATAAATATGGCATTTATGGAATTTCTTCGCATACTTGAAGCAATCAGACTCCATAGTCAACCAATAATACCCTCCTCGTAACAGCTTTCGAGACATGGCATGCCCGCCGACATGTGTTCCAAAGGCACCTTTGTGGACCTCTTTCATAAGCAGACTTGCTTCTTTTTCGTCCACGCATCTTAATAGTATAAAGTCATAGTTCCTCGTGTAAAGTACACCATCTTAGTTTAGATAAAAGTTCCCAAACAACCTCCTAAAGATCTTCTCATCCCGAGTCGGTGTCCCTGGCGGATACTCTTTGTTCTGGAGAAAATTCTGGATATCGTAATACCATGGCTTGCCATCAGAGGCTTCCTCTATTGTGAATACAAATGTCGAACTATCAAGGCGCGAGATGACTATTCTTGGAGCATCATTCCAATAGTTCACCTTGTACATTGAGGATAACATCGCCAAAGCATCCTCCATCTGATTCTCCGCTCTTGGCACGTGATGAAACTCTACCCTGTCAAAGAAGGGTAACAGTCTCCTTGCATAGTTCATGTAATCAGATTAGGTTGCCGAGTCTCCCACTCTCCTTTAATCTGATTTACAACCAAGGTTGAATCACCATAGATATCAAGGTTTTTGATTCTTAAATCAATTGCTTCTTCAATACCCATGATACATGCTTCATATTCCGCTTCGTTGTTGGTGAAAGGAAATGTTAAATTGACAGTGAATGGTATATGAGACCCATGGGGAGTCGTGATAGTTGCCCCAATTCTACTACCATAGGAGTTAATAGCACCGTCAAATATCATTTGCCACTGGGAGCCAAGCTCAGGACCTTCATCAGGTAACAACTCATCACAATCCTTCATCTTCATAAATATGATGTCTTCGTCAGGAAATTCAAATTTCATCGGTTGATAATCGTCGATCGGTTGTTCAGCAAGATATTTTGACAAAACACTTTCCTTGATAGCTTTCTGGGAGACGTATTGAATGTCGTATTCTGTCAGGACCATCTGCCACCTGGAAATCCTTCTCGAAAGTGCTTGTTTTTCAAAGACGTACTTAATCATATCCATCTTCGAAATTAGCATGGTTGTATGATTTAGCATATACTGTCTTAGGCGTTTGTGCGCAACACATTTTTTCCAACATCGAGTACCTGGACTCACAATCTGTGAACTTTTTACTCAATTAGTATATGACATGCTCTTTTCTTCCAGTCTCATCGTGCTAACCGAGAACACAACCCATGTTGTTCTCAAGAACCATTAAATACATTATCAATGGCCTTCCAGCTACTAGAGGTATCAGTATCGGAGGCTCCTGCAAATACTCTTTTATTTTTTTCAAATGTCCTTTGGCAATTTTCGTTCTAGACGACCGCCTGATCTTTCTTTAACAATTTGAACATGGGTTCACACGTGGCTATGAGGTGAGATATGAACCTTGCAATGTAGTTCAATCTACCCAAGAAACCACAAACCTCTTTCTCCGTTTTTGGCGCTGGCATTTCTTGAATTGCTTTTATCTTTGCAGGATCGACCTCGATTCCTTTTTCACTGACAATGAATCCCAGTAACTTTCCTGACCGTACACCAAAAGTGCACTTGTTCGAATTCAACCTCAACTTGAATTTCCTGAGCCTTTCAAACAACTTCAACAGGTTAACCAGATGTTCCTCCCCTGTCTGTGACTTTGCAATCATGTCATCAACATAGACCTCGATCTCATGATGAATCATATCATAAAAGAGAGTCACCATTGCCCGCTGATAGGTTGCCCTTGCGTTTTTCAACCCAAAAGGCATTACCTTATAATAGAAAGTCCCCCACGGCATGATAAACGCCGTTTTCTCCATATCCTCCGGCGCCATTTTAATCTGATTATATCCAGAAAAACCGTCCATGAAGGAAATCACAAAATATTGCGCAGTATTATCAACCAATACATCAATGTGGGGGAGCGGGAAATCATCCTTCGGGCTCGCTTTATTCAAGTCTCTATAATCAACGCACATCCTTACCTTACCGTCCTTCTTAGGTACAGGTACGATGTTAGCGACCCACGGAGGGTAATTCCTCATGGCAAGAAAACCTGCATCCAACTGCTTTTGGACCTCTTCTTTGATTTTTACTGCCATGTCTGGTCTAGTCCTTCTAAGCTTCTGCTTGATAGGCGGACACTCTTCACGCAAAGGCAAACGATGAACCACAATATCTGTGTCAAGACCGGGCATATCTTCGTATGACCAAGCAAAGATATCACTATACTCTCGGAGCATTTCAACCAATCTTTGCTTGACATCACTCTGCAATGCAGCCCCTATCCTGAGTTCTCTTCTGGCTTCCTCAATACCCAAGTTGATGACCTCAATTTCCTCCTGATGAGGCATAATGACTTTCTCTTCCTGTTTCAGTAGCCTGACGAGCTTTTCAGGCAGGTCTTCGTTTTCCTCAATCTCTTCTTCATCTTGAAAGATCAGACTATTAAAGTCAAAGCGAGTCATAGACGATTCTGGAGCGGTGTCATCTGCAATGTAAAACCTACAATGATGATGATTTAATGCTTAAAATGATACGCAAACAAGCACAAACAACATTGCCATTTTATTGTTAAAATAAAACAAGAAAAACAAAGATCACAACATTTGAATGCAAGAAAAACGCCCTTTGATTAATTGATAAAATGATTGTTCAAACATAAACAATTAGGCCCGGAAGACAAAGACCACTATGCTCCGGGTAGAACATAGGGCTACATAATCAAGAAAACAAATCATTACTCTTCTGTCGTCACTTGGATGACTTCTTTGACAGTCCAGTTGTTTAGGCTCTGACCAAGAGTACACGGCCGAATCCATGCATCCATGTCGCAATCGCTATCACCTTCTTCATCAGATATATCATTGATCTGTTCAAAGATCACCCCACTGCTGGTGAACTGGACGAGTCCCTTGTAGTGCGGTGCGCTCTGCAAGAAGGGAGATGGGTTGTACCCCAATCCAAATTTGTCTTGCTTGTTGGGGATGTTCAACACTTGGCCCCAACCTTGTGATGCCCCAGCCTTCACCACTGCCTGTGCTTCTTTAAAGGATGACATGGAAACTTCAGGCACCTTAGCTACAACTGGTGTTTTATCCTTGATTCATACAGTCTCGAAAGCCTGACACAAAGTCTCGTGTATCTCACCGTCAACCTTGACATATTTGAACGAAGACAAATGAATTATTATAATATCTTCTTCTCCACAAACAGTGACAACACTGACACCCACCATGTATTTCAACTTCTGGTGCAGCGTTGACGTTACGGTGCCTGCCGAATGGATCCAGGTTCGTCCCAATAGACAACTATAAGTTGGCTGAATATCCCTGATATAAATCACAACATAAAATACTTCCGGAACGACCTGGATTGGCAAAGTCAACTCCCCAAACGCGGACCTTCTTGTCCCATCAAAAGCGCGTACCACCAAATCACTTGGGATGCACATTATCCCTCGGGTGTCCAGCTTCATTAAAGCTTTCTTGGGTAGCACATTCAGCGATGACCCGGTATCCACCAGCACATGTGACATTACAGACCCCCTACATTCAATGGAGATATGCAGCGCCAGATTATGATTTCATCCCTTTGGCATCAAATCAAGATCAGTGAAGCCCAACCCGTTACCAGCATTAACATGTGCCACCACACCTTCCAACTTATTCACAAATATCTCATGTGGCACATAAGCCGTATTCAGGATTCTTAAAAGAGCATTTCAGTGTGCCTCAGAGCACAATAGCAATGACAGAATAGAGATCTTTGACGGTGTTTGCTGTAAGTGTTCTATAATCTTGTAATCACTCTTCCTGATCAAGCGCATAAACTCTTCCGCATCCTTCAGCAATGCCTCCTTCTCACCAGCTTGAGAACTCTCTTCAATCATAGCTTTTCCCTTACCCTTATCATATTTCTCTGCATTCACTTCAAGAGATGAAAATACTCTTCCACTACGGGTTATCCCACCAGCTCCAACTAAATTGTCGACAGAATCCAACGGCGAACCTTTCAGTTCCTGCTTCTGTCCATTACAATAAACCTCGGCTCCATAATTCCAAGGAATGACCTTGGTACTCTCGCATGGTATGGGTCCAACTTTAGCAATAATGATGGTTGGCGGCCTTGGAGGCGTAGAAATAGTGATAGTCTTGTACGAAATCGAAATTGTCGCAATTTCATTCTTTTCTTCATCAACTATTTCCTCATTCTTCTTCTCTGAAATTCTGTCAAATTGTAGAACACCTTCATTCATCAGCTTCTAACATGATTTTTCAACTTTTCACACCCCTCGGGATGAATCAAACACTCGGCACAAGCTTTATCACAACCAGGAAATACCCCTCCACTCAACAGTTTATCCTTCACGAAACTCAACGATGTCTTCAACTCTTTGACATTAGCTGCCAAATTCAAACTCTCATCCTCAATAATGGCACTAACCCCCGCTACCCCATGATTAGGCATGGGATTTTGCATGACATTGGGGGCATCATGAGAAAAGTTGATGACTTTGCTGTCTATAAGGTCCTAAACCTTATGCTTGAATACTTTACATTTGTCGATGTTATGGCCTGGAGCACCAGAATGAAACTCGCACCGAGCATTGGCATCGTATCCCGGAGGTGGCGCACCTGTCAAAGAAGCCAGAGTCCTTTTCTGTATTAACTGTAATTGCATCAAGTGTTGAAGCAACTGCGAGTATGGCATCGATGGCGCATCAAACTGCCTGTTTACTGCTCTGCCCCGATCTTGAAATCTGCGAGGAGTATAATTTTGTTGCTGCTGTTGTGGTTGTTGTGCTGCTGGTATGGTAATGCTTGCAACCTGGAGTTGCTATTGACGATACTGGTGATGTTGACACTGATTTCTGTTTCTACCCCGGGAACTTGATACTGCATTAGTTTCTCCCTTTCTCTTCTTATTGCCAAAGCTTTTTCTATTTCCTTCAGCTGAGGATCCTTCACCGGCTTGAATTTTATCCAATTTGATTCCGTTCTCAACTCTTTCTCCTGTAATGATAAGATCTGAAAAACTTCCCGACATGTTGCCTATTAGCTTCTCGCAATACACCCCCGGTAGTGTGGCAACAAACATGTCTATCAGATCCCTCTCCACCATAGGAGGTTGTACTCTAGCTTCCAATTCACGCCATCTCTCGGAGTACTCTTTGAAACATTCATCATTCCTCTGAGATAAATTCTGCAATTAGACCCTGTTCGGCGCCAGGTCACTATTGTATTGGTAATGCTTGACAAATGCCTCAGCCAAATCCCTCCAGCTTCGGATGTTGACTGGTTCTAGCCCCATGTACCATTCTAGAGACGGACCAGAAAGACTGTCCTGGAAGAAGTGCATAAGCAACTTTTCATCGTTAGAATAGGCGGACATCTTGCAATAGTAGGAACGAAGATGAACCCTAGGACAGGTAGTGCCTTTGCATTTATCGAAATCCAGAACTTTGAACTTCAAAGGAACCTTCAAATCTGGGATCAACCCCATATTTTCCATATTTAATCCCATAGAGTTCTAATTTTCGTAGCTTCGCATCTTATCTTCAAGCATCTTAAACCTCCAGTCTGCTTCAGGCTGTAGACCAGCATTAAGATCCCTCATAGAAAACACATCGTCTTGCTCATCTTGTTCCAACTGAAGGCCACCATTCCCGTGTACAACACACGTCATTTCAGGCACGTATCCTCCACCTGCATTACGTCCGCCCGAAGGGATAACAACTGTAGGAACAATATTAGCATGTGGCGTACCACCATTATTATGAGGAGGATTAGCAGCAGTTCCACCGTGAAGCACACCATTACCGTCAACCTTAGAAATTAACGGTTGCACCAAAGTTCTCATCTGTTCTTGGCATTCGCAACCCCTTGCATCATATCCATGAACTGGGCCATCCTTTCACAGAACTCCTGAAGCTCAGCTTGAATCTGATCCATAATCTTGCGTTGATTTCCCTGAGTAGCGTAGCGATGAGTCGCTTGGTTGTCAATCCTGAAACAAACTGAAGCAAGCCACATAAGAGATAAGGTTAACGGTCCCGGAGCACCTGCCATGTAAAATGAGAAATGATGCAGTATGCAGATATGTAAATATGCTTTAGGTACATTTTCCCCTCGATTCTAGTTCCACTAGAACCAACAAATAAGAAAATCTCTCATGAATAAAATGAGAGCCAAAAAGTCAGATACAAAGCACAGTGCTACAACAATACAATGGAATCAAAATGACCTCATCCAACAGATCTGGTGATGGTCAAGATACAACATATCAACCAACTACAAAAGAGGAAAATATAATCAAGTATGACAGTGAGCCTGGAAATCTTCCAACAACTCCTTCGTATCCGGATGGTCTGGCCTAGCAATCAACCCCTGAATGAGAAACTCTCTCTGGCTAATGGTGGTCTGCAAGCCCTGAGCATAATCCTCCCAGGCGCCTTCACCAAAAGCTTCCTCAAGCTTACACCTCTTCACATCAGCTCTTGACTTATACTCATCCAACGTTGCAAGCGCTTCATTCAGTCTGCAGTCACTGTCACGTCGGTGTGAGGATTCAACTATAACTTTCTCATCCTTCACCTGGAGTTGAGCCTTCAACCTAGCAATCTGTTTCCGCAGTCCGTCTTCTCGCTCTCTGTTGTTAGTTAGGATGGCATTCCATTGTGCATTAAACTTTGAGATCTCCACATATGCTTTGTCTAGCATTTTTTTTGGAACTAAGAACATCACTGACGCTCTTCAAGTCTAAGCCTACACGCTCTCGAGCGCGAATCGCTTCAGTTAGATCTCTTCCCAGTTTGTTTACCAATTCAATCTTCTTCTTAGATGAATAAGTGGCTTTATTTCTCTCGCTTCTGAGCTGAATAATTTCCTTTTCCAATTCCTCGCCTTATGCAACTCCTCCTTCTCGGACCATAACTGGTTATACCTCTGAATAACAACGGTAGTCGGCTCCTCAATCATCAAGGGATATAAAGGCTCACAAACTGGAAATGGCATCAACCACCTCTCAGCTCTCTCCTGAATCCAAGTCACATAAGGATCATAAGCTTTACTGTTGCTCTTACCCAAAGAAGCCTTCCCTCTACGGTGAATCTTGTTCCAAGCTTTCTCAACTCTGATCAGGGTCTCATTCTCAAGCAAGCCAGTGAAATACATTGATTCCTGTATTTCCTCTTCCTTCGGAGGTTCCCTCAGAGCATACCCAAACAGCCTCAATGCAAGAGATGGGTTGTAGTTAATGCCTCCTTTCCTTCCAATCAACGGGACGTTAGAAAAACCACCACAGTTGTAGATAATATCTGTACCCAACTGATCTCTATCAAACCATATGATATTCTCAGAGGTCAAGCCCATCAGTCTCTCTGATCACTCTGAGGTACCTGCAGTGTCAACAAAAGGACCGGAATTGGGAAGGTGACTTACAAACCATCTGTATAAAAGAGGTACACAACAAGACACATTCTTTCCCCTCCGATTTTCATTCTTATAATGCACATAGTGATACGCATCTCCTAAAAGTGTAGGTACAAGATTCTTCGAGACGAAAATGTGGAAAGCATCCAAATCCACGAAGTCTAGAATATTCGAAAACAAAATTATACCATATATGCACAGAGCTAAGATGACATTAAAGACAATCCGACAACCATCCCTTGCAAACTGTTGAGGTTTACCAACCAAGAAAGGCAATGGAAATCCAGGCATCCCATTCCTCCTAACCAACTTCCCCTCCAACTCAGAAGCATCCAAATGAAGTGAATTAGCCAACTTAGTCAAATTAGGTTCAGCTTCAGTATGATAGAAAGGCATCTGATCCAGAATTGGAACTCCTAACAGCATAAATAACTCCTCCAAAGTAGGCATCAACACATAACCCGGGAAAGTGAAACACCTCAACTGTGGATCATAAAACTGAAGCAGAGTATGGATACCTCCCAACTCATACACTGAGGCTTTGCAAACACAACCCAAGAGCTTCCCGTATGACTTCTTGAAATCTTCCATTACGGTACGATGAGCAACAGAAATCAAACTAAGCAGAGACCCTATATCAGGAGTAGGGAACTTGTACACAAAAGTCTTCTTCAAACTAGGCTCCATGTCAGAAGTGGGATAAATCACTAGAATCGAGAGGAAAATATACACTTGCAACATAAATACATGTCAATGTTAATATGCAAATGAAAATGCAAATACAACAGGGGATCAAGATTGTTGTGCTGTTGACTGAGATGAACCAGCGCTTGAGAAAATAACACAAAACTGACATAAGGACCCATTGTATCAAGGATCAAACATCCACACTGACGAGAAAACCGGGTAGGTTGAAGGTCAAAGTTTCCTGCATAACCCTCCCCACTCACAGGTATGAACCTATCTCTGATAAGGTATGGCATCCTATGCGGTCATCAACGTCACAGACTTTCGAGAAACGATGATACGTTCACCATTTTTGGTTTGGCATCATAGTCTAACGAAGCGGCCTCACTTAGCTGATTTTCAAATGGTCGGTCCCCAGAGTCGACAATCCTCAAATCCAACATCCTCTCAACTATCTGAAACAGATTGGAAAGGTAGTCATCAAAGAGAACCTCGTCTGAGCGCGAATTTTGTGGGAACTAGTGCATGCCAAAAATACATGTTCACCACTACTTTCCACTTCTAATGCTATGGTTATACTCAAGCCTAGGTTTTGACTTATGTCACAGTGGAACATTCCCACCCAACAACATAACAATAATGATATATACAATTCTGGAAAGTAAAATGCAAATGCAGATAAGGTACAACACATATATACACACCCAAAGATAAAACACACAAGCGCTAGGATTGATTCCCACAGGGGATGGAAAAAGTCTCTGACAGAGTCGCCAGCTGTCGCTACTGCGAAAAAGGACCGGCAAGGACAGAAGAGTCGCCACCGTTCTTTATTTATCCCAAAGAGAGGGAAAGGAAACGATCAGAGAAAACCTAACAAAAAGGGAAAAGACAGGTCATCGCAACCAAATCTTGGGTTCGGGATTCGGTTACGCAAGGGGAAGATATGAGCACCCCTCACGTCCGTCGTACTCGACGGGATCCACGCTTGTTGTCTATCTAAAAGGGTGTTAATCTATCTAAGCTACAGGCTCACAGGACAAAAGAAAAGAAAATAGACTCGACAGAGCATCGCCGCTCTATACCTACGTACTCCCTCGTGCAATGGGAAAGTCAGAGTCAATATAGTTCGGAAAACTATGGGTGAAGGTGAGAAAAGGTTACTCGCCAAGACATTGTCATCTTGTGCCTACATATCCTCATCTGGTACGAGAAATCAGAGCAAACGTAGTTCGGGCTGACACGACCACAAATTGGTTAAGTGTTTTAACTGAGTAGGGTTAAACCTTCGTTCTAGCAGTTAGGTGTATCCCTGCTCGACCATTGGAGACTTTGGCGTTACTTGTTTGCGGTAGAACCAAAACTTAACACACTCTTTCTGAAAACGGTTTTCAATTAATCCCGAAGGATAGAAAGGTTTGATATTTGTTTTTGAGTCTTTTATGAAGAAGAAGTGAATTGAATTATGTTTGTAATTCATGTTGCACTAAAGACTATGACTTAGGAGCGAATGCGTCGCATATCGCCCAAAGGGAATACGCTAAACACTATAGACAATTGAGAGGAGGCCCCCCAATTATCATTTCCCAAATGCTTAAGGCTCGTAGCGTACAACACACATTATCCTTTATTACATGTTTTGAAGAAGTTTTGAGATGAGAAGAGAAAACACAACTCTAAGGGGAAACTAACTCAACCCTAATGTTATCATGCAAGGTGCTCCTATGATTGAGATGAAAAGGGAAAAGACTATCCTAATGTTAGCATGCTTGGATTGAACACTTAATGTCTCTCCTACTCCCATCCTAAACGGAGGGACTAAGAATCCTAAGAGATCATGGCAAAGAAACCAAGAAGGCACAAGATGAATCAATCACAAATGAGAAGGAAGAAAGGGATGCAAACATGAAATGCAACACAAAGAGAAGAGGGAGGAAAAAAGTGTGGGGCAGAAACCACCACAAGCACATCTCAACCTCTTGAAAATAAACAAAGAGATGCAAAACAAAAGAGAAATGCAAACAAAAGGACTTGAACAAGTCAAAGAGAAAGTGAGATGAAATGGGAGAAGTTACAACTCCTACAACCACTTGTGCATCAATCACTAAACTCAAAAGGCAATGCAAGAAAGCAAAATAGAAAGCCAAGATCAAGATGAGGATGGGAGAATAAGCTTGGGCAGCAAGCAATAATGAAAAAACATCTCAACCAAATGCATCAAAATGATCATGCAAAAAGAAAGCACAAAAAGTTCTCAAGGTGGTACATCATTCAAAGTAAACTCAAAGTACAAGTAAGGAGTACCAAATCACTTTGAATGAGTACCACAACCCAAGGGACAGAAGTGAGAACATGAGAAGAAGGTTCACATATGAAAGAAGAAGCAAGGTCAAGACAAGTTACAAAGTAGGGCAAGGTAAAGAATCAAATTTCAAAACACTTTCAACATTCAGTTGCAAATGGAAAGCCCTAATTAAAAGTAGCTAGCAAACCAAACCAAACAACTATATGTCCTATAAAATTGAAACCAGCACCATAAACATGTCAAGAATGTGAATCAAGAAGCATAGGATGCATATGGGATCCACAAAGGTCATCTCCCAAAAGAACTAGGTCAACTAGTTTATATGAACCTCAACTAGGGTGACTTGACTTGTAAGGTACACCAAAAATAGGAGAAATATTCAATAAATCTCAAATAAAATGATCAAAGCTTACAAATAAGTTGGCAACCAGAGGCCCAAGCATCCAAACCAAATTCCAATCAAGGCATCACCAAATGATTTGATCAACTAGGGTGCTCCACCTTGAGGAATATTTATCGAGAGTCAAACAAAAGCAACACAAAGTCAAACAAAAATAGGTCAAACCTTGACCAAAATCAACCTCAAAGGTACCTCAATCTATCAACAAAGTGGAAAAGAAGCCTCACTCATTGGTGATTGCAAATGGTCCACAAAGCAAG
Source organism: Lathyrus sativus (assembly GCA_963859935.3). Classification (NCBI taxonomy): domain Eukaryota; kingdom Viridiplantae; phylum Streptophyta; class Magnoliopsida; order Fabales; family Fabaceae; genus Lathyrus; species Lathyrus sativus. Next base: position 84,799,150 of record OZ012739.1, on the reverse strand, counting down.
CATGATCAAATGAAAACCATATTAAAAACACTTCCAATCATAAAATTCAAATTAAATTGAAAAATAAAAGAAAATCCAAATTAAAAATTGTGAAAAATTAATTAAGATCTCAAAGTGTTGGAAAATATTTTTTGTTGAATTTTCTAATATTTGGAAGTATTTTTAATAATTAAAAAGCAAAATAGAAAATAAAATAAGAGAAAAATAAAATGGAAGAACAAGGAGGTGCATCAAGCAATTCAGCATATAAGGCAAACACGTTGTAATGCAAATCTGGGCTGAAATCAGGGGGTGGCAATAGCATGTTAAGCCCAATCTAACAAGAAACTCCGCCAGATTAATGAAACGCAGCGTTTCATTAATCCAGCGTGGAGTCAACACTCCCAATCATCAAGTCAAGCCAATGAACACAACACACGGGCACAGTCAAGAGGCCAAACAAATACACGTCAGATCTGAGGGTTGAAGAACCAGACGCCGGAGCCCTAGCTCCGGTCGTCTTCTCCGGCGAGATGGTCGGAGCTCAGATGACCAAATCTCAACCAAACTTAACAAAATTTATATCAAAAGAAAGTTGAAGTCACGTAGGTCATGAATCCAAGATCCAATCATCCATATCCTTCATAAAATGAGAGAATCTAATGCAACAAGTTTGAGATGCACATCTGAAAACTCCATCAAACATAAACAATAATGAATCAAACATGGCCTACACAAGGTTGGGCTTCAGATGCAACCCGTATGAACCTAATTCATGGCCTAGAATGAGAGAAATATGGAGAAGAAGCTTACTGAATGGAGACACTCCGTTGGTGCTTCAGATGCTTGCAAGCTTGGTTCCAAAGCTCCAATCCACTCCAAATTACACAAGGAAGGTGAATTGCTCTTCAATTGGACTTGAATTATAGATAAAAGTGAAAACGATTTTGAAATTTCTTGAGAATTTGAAAACTGAAATTACTCTCTCCAAGCTCAATTTGCACTTCTGAGCTCTTAGGGCGCGTTTTGAACTTATATATGATGGATCCCAGATGAATTGGAAGGCCCATGAAGCCTTAATTTGCTGAATTTGAAAAAATGCCCAAAATGAAAGTCACTCATGCACACGTGAAAATACTTGCATATACTCATGAAAATCATTCCATTTTGTAGCTGGTAAGTTCAATTTTACATTGGAAATGGATTGGGCTTTGCATTGGATCCAATTTGGAAGTTTAGAGGTGAAACTTCTTTGTGAAGGAAACTTGAATTTCACGTGTATGTTGCCTCTTGAACAAAAACCAATTTGTGCATTCTGCTTATGAATGTGCCATGAAGAGAATTGGACCAAAATAAGACATGAAGATGACCTATAATGTATTGAATCTAAATCACACTTTAAAGTCCATTTTTCACTTGAAATTTCCATCCAATGTTCACAACCATCCATAATTCACCCAATCCTTGAGTTTCATTTGAAGTACACAAGTGCATGATGTCGCTACTGCGAAAATCGGCGCCGGCTGAACAGAAGAGTCGCCACCGTGCGTTATTTATCCCACGGGAGGAAAAGGGAACGCTCAGAGTAAACCTCGCAAAGACGGGAAAGGTATGGTCGTCGCAACCAAAACCTGGGTTCGGGAGTCGGTTACGCAAGGGGAAGGTATTAGCACCCCTCACGTCCATCGTACTCGATGGGATCCACGCTTGTTTTCGGGTATGGATTGTTATTCTATCTAAACTATAGGTCAAGGGTGAAAAAGAAAATAAAATGAATATAAAAATGACTCGGCAAAGTATCGCACTTTATGCCTACGTATTCCCGTCTGGAACGAGAAATCAGAGTCAACGTAGTTCGCCTACCTACGGGAAAGGAGGGGAAGGTTGCTCGCTAGGATATCGCATCCTATGCCTACGTACTTCCACACAGCAGGGAAGATCAGAGCAAACGTAGTTCGGGCCACGGAAGACACAGGCTTGTCTTGGTTGATTTTATTCCTTCTGAAAAAGGTTTTTCTGATTAACAGTCCCGGCGGATAAAAATGACGCTTTGATGAGTTCACATTCTTTTACGAAAGAAGTGTCTTTTATTGAGTTTGAAATCTTTATGTGTTTTTTCTGTTTGTTTTGAGAAAGAAAGAGACAGAACTCTAACCTACGGTTGCGAAGGGAATCAAACTAACCTAATGTTATCATGCATGGGTTAAGACCTAGTGTCTATCATGCTCCTCTCTTGCACAGAGAGAAACAGAGATCCTACGGGATAGGCAGAAACAGAAACAATATCAGATATATACAGTAAAGCAGTAAAATATGCATGGATGCAACAGCACAAGCGAGGCAAGGGAGTCCCACTCAACCTCGAACCTAGAAAACAATAGGCAAAAGTGAACAGGCTTCACTTTCAACCCACCAGGGTAAACAGCAAACAATACAACCAGGAAATCCAAACAATACATCAAGAAATGAAATACAGCAAAAGAAACGGCATCAGCAGCTCTGAATCAACATCTGGCTTCAAGCAATCTCCAATCAGCTACAGGCTTCAACAAGCATCAATTTCCATCTTCGTGGCCTTCAGGCAAGGGTTTTGATCATCAGTCTTCTATCTGCAATGGCTTTTCTTCAAGCTCAAACCTCCAGGATGAGGAATCAGTCACAAGAGTGAAATGAATGAATGTTAAACAGTCAATTACCTACCAAGGGTGGTTCATCAACTGTTAACATTAAACAGAAAGTTTCCTCTCAAAAGTTCTATCTTTCAAATACATTCACTGATCCTTCCAAAGGAAGGAGGTGGATATTTGAAAGAGACTTTGAATCATAGAGAAAGGATGGATGCAGACAAGGCATTCCATGTTTGAGAAACAAGCTTTCTAACCTAGAGCTCTGCCTAGCTCCTAAACCCTAGTCTCCTCAGCAGCTGCTAGCAAGAACCTCCTCCCCAACTCTGGCAGTTGATCTTCAACATCTGGATCTCCAATGGTCTTCATCTTCTCAAGTCTTCAGCTCTCCCAAGTCCCCAGACAATCCCAATACCCAAGCAAGCAAGCAAAAATCCCCAGAGGGCACACCACACCAGTCAATCAGATATACAGACAGAGTTAATAGCAGTAGGGGAATCCTGACTTTTTCTAAGGGGATCTAATAACTACCCATAGCCCCTATAGTCCCATAACTAAACTAATCAAACCCTAAGTCCTAAGGGAAAACAATTAAGCTTCCTAAGTCATCACCTAAAAACCCTAATTTGTTCATCATATTCAAGCCTACATTAAGCACCTAAAACTAATTCCTAAAAATGGGAACTAAATTGAATCTACAAGTTCAATATCTAATCTAAACAATATAAAAAGAATGAACAAAAAATATGAAGGCATCTAAGAGAACAAAAATTACTAAATTCATGCATGAAATGAAGCTATTAAAATGACATTTATTTAGAAAATATGGAAAAAATATGAAATGAAAATGAAAATGCAATTTTATTTTTCTATAATTTTCTACACATCCTAAAGAAAATAGTGTAAAAAGAATGAAGTGAAAATGATTTTCTATGAATTTATTATGAATTTTTTTAAGTTGGTAAAAATAAAGTGGAATTAAAACAATTAAAATCAAATAAAATGAGGGAGAGGGGTATGAATAGCAGGCACGCGTAGTTCATTTCAGGATGGGCCAACAATGGTGGGGTGCGCGTAGCACTTTGATTAAGGCCCAGCATCACTTCAGAATTAAATGAAAATAAAAACACGCAGGGGGGTGAAAATAGCGTTGGATTCACATGTAAAACTGATTGGGCTCATAACTGGGGGGTGGGAATAACACATCATCTTAGGCCCGCCCGTTTCAATTAATGAAACGGTGCGTTTGGCACCAAACTAATCTCCCTCCAAAAATCAGATTAAACCTCAGCCACACGATGGGCTTGGAGGTCAATGGTCTAACACAAAACAGACGATCCAGATTTCGTCTTCTCCAATGGATCTGTGAGAATTAGGGTTTCACCATGAAAGCTCATGCACGAGCAACATTCCACCAATCTGTCCTCACTCTCCAGGCCATGAATCAACATGATGTAAACATGAAAAATGTTCAGAATCTCTCCCTCTACAATCCTGTGGCACTAGTTCAATCTGAAACTCACTAGATCACTCAACCCGATAACAACAAATTCTGGTCACCATGGAAATCCTCTGAGATGCATCACAACAATTCTCAATCAAACTTACACTAACCTAATCTATACATAATGGTTATCATTCTGATCTATCAAGCTAAGCTTATGATGCATTCTACTACAAGTTTCAAGCCCTAACAGTTTCTACCACCTGCTAACAAACATCACCAAACCACTCCAAATTCAACCTAATTGCTCTACTAACCTCCTACATTACATCTAAACTAACAAAATCAAGCTAACCTAATTGAATCAAGCTGTGGCAGAGAAAATGTACCTGGTGTGAAATCTTGAAAACAGCTATGGAGACTCGTGGATCTGAGGCTTCCAAGGCTTGGATCTTGATCAATTAACTCAGTGATTGATTCTGTATGCAATACCTTGATGATTCTTGACTTGAATTGTGCTATCCACTTGAAACTTCAATTTTGATGTTGATGATGGAAGTGCTCGAAAATGGATGAATCACACTTGGTTCTTGATTGAATTATGATCTATGATGATGAAACAGTATAATGAAGTTGATTTTGATGATGATTTGGTGAAGAATTTGAGGAATTGGAATGAAAATTCAATGAAAAAGAATGAGAGAATTTGGGAGATTCTTGGTGAAAATGGAGCCAACCCTTGATCAATCTTCATTTCATGAATATATAGTGTCCACATGAACATTCTAGATCCATCTTACACATTCCCTTACCTTCCAACTTTGATCCATTTTTGAAATGTTTCTTAAAAGGCAAGTAACCATGAATATCTTTCTTTTTTCCTTCTAAACTCAAAAAAGTGTTTGAACCATTGTTCTTAGAATTGCTTTTCCATTCAAAATCATATATTGGAAGTCTCCATTTGGACTTGTAAATCTCCCAAACCATTTTTCACTTTGAATTTCTTTAAATTATAAGCCATTTTAGTTCAAATTTTGACCAATTATGCAACTTCATGTTATGAGCTTTTCCAACAACTTGTGACCTTCTTTCTAGACTTAAAATCCCATTTGGAGCAAGTTTGATGTTGTAAGTTTTTCCATTTGAGACCTCCTTGTATGAGTTTTGGACATAGGTTAAAATGACCTGTAATTCACAAATGCCCAAAATACCCTTTGCTTGCCAAGACCATAAGTTGAGTTCCACACATCATATGATGGCATGCTATACCATTCTAGAAAGCTAAGACAATGAGGAACAATTCTTATGTTGACCAAGAATTCATTTGAAATCTCCTTGAGGGGTAAAAATTGCTTGGAAGTCAAGTCACTTTCACAGACAAAATTTCAGATACCTCAGATGACCTGTAACTTGCAAGGACCATAACTTGAGTTCTATAAATCTCCTTGATGTCTTCCACCACTCAAATTAAAGGTCTTGAGATCCTCTACAAGTTTCATGTTGGCCAAGAAGCCATTTGAAGCTAGCATTTTGACTTATCTTGCTTGGAAATTTGACCTAAACTAGGGGATTTTACACAGAAACCCTAATTTAGAAACTCCTCTTCTCCTTGATTTCTCCTGAATTCTCCTTGTCATATCTCCATATCTTTCTTCATATGTCCAATGATGAACCCCACATCTCTCCAATAGACTTGAATGCCCTTTAAATCAGTCAATTGACCTAGGGTTGACCTAGGGTTGACCCAGATGAAACCCTAGTTGACTGCCTTCAGCTATAGCTCTTGTGCTCTCATCAATGAATTGTCTCCTTCTCCAAATGACTTTCTAAGTCTCTCATAATGTCTAGATACTCTCCATGCCTTCACCTCACAGCTCACAACCCTTTTGTTGACCCTCAGATACCCTCAGCTAGGAGATGGACTCAAGGCTTGATCTGCTGAACTCTTTGCTTTCAAATTCTTTCCTGATGACTTGAATGAGATTGACTTGGGATAATAACCTCTTGATAGGCTTCTAGAGATGAAAATAATGATTGGTCCCCTGTTGTATGACTTGCTATGCTTATGCTATGCAGATGGTTAGTCTATGTACATGACTCTATATGCAAATGCTAATGATATTGAAACATAAACCAAGTGAATAAGGTTGGGCAAATTTTAGGGTGCAACACATGAAAATGACCTATGTAACAAATGACCTATAATAAAACTTTCCCAAAATACCCTTGTCTTGTAAGGTCCATAACTTGAGTTCCACAAATGATATCAAGGACTTCTAGGACTTTTTGGAAAGCTAAGATCATGAAGAAAAACTCTCATGTTCACTTCAAGTTAAGGAGAAACTTGATTCTAGGTCAAAAGTGCCTTGGAAGTGAGTTGACTTTTGTGGAACAAAAAAACAAGTTCATCTGAGACCTATAACTTGATGGCATCATAACTTGAGTTCCACAAACCCAATAGATGAGTTCTAGTACTCAAAAGAGAGCTTAGAACATGCCCTACAAGTCTCATGTTAACATGAAAATGAGCTTGGACTTGTATCTTGAGGTAAATGGTCCTTGGAGTTGAGCACTAAAGAAGGGGATTTTACACTGAGATCCTTGGAGTTTAGTAACTTCTTGAACTCTTGATTCTTCTTAATTTGTGAAATTCTGGTATGCAGATCTCATTTGTCCCAAGAACATTTATCTCTTCTGAAATTGAACAAGGATAGACCATGACCAATTTAAATTTATTTAAATTGTCCCAATGTCATGACCAATGTCATGACGTCTGTTGTAATATTTGCAAACTGACAGACCTATTTATCTAACCATTTAAATTGTGCAGAATTTTAAATGTTGGAAGATAAATAACACAATGAATTATTTAACCAGTTCGGTGCAACCTCACCTACATCTGGGGGCTACCAAGCCAGGAAGGAAATCCACTATTAACATAATCAATTCAGAGCTAAACTCCCCTGTTTACAACCCCTCACTTAATCTCTACCCAATGCAATTTCTACCTAGAATCCACTAGACAAGAGTATACCCACTTTCCCCTCCTCAATCACCGCATTGATATACAATTCAATATAAAAGACATACTTTAGAAGACACTCTTCAAAGTTACAATACTTGATTTTGCTTCACAACTTCAATCAAGGACAATACACTCTTATTTAAAAGCTCTGAGTGGACAACAACTTAAAAACTACTTAACCAATGCAATCATACAACAGACAATTGCTTGGATCACAAGTGTTCCTAAGATACAAACTACACGTGAAGAATTAGCTGCACAACACATAATTCTTCACTCACAAATATATCTACCACAATGCATCATACGATACAAAGGGTGACTTACAAAGTCATACACAAGGGACTCTCAAAACACACTAATCACTATGGTGATCTCTGTCGTATAACAGTTATGACTGTCTCTCCTTGTCTCTCAAGAAGTGTGTGTAATTAGGATGGCTATTCTATTATCTATATGCAGCAACCCACTGATCTCGTGCGACTGTGCTGGGGATTGTCTTCATCGTTCTGAAGAGGATTCTGTCATCACAGATTGCTTGCTTGTCCATGTTAGGACTCTGTCTGTCATCAATACGAAGAACTCTCAACTAGAACCTGTCCACGTTAGGACTCCACTTGCTGTTGACCCAGAAAAATCTCGGCAACTCTGCTGGGGATAATTCGTCTGCATTTCCATAAACCGACTCGTCCACGTTAGGAATAAAACTCTTCCACGCTAGGAGTAACACCTGTCCACGTTAGGAATAACATCGTCCATGTTAGGAATCATTTCTTCTGTATCTGTCCACGTCAGGACTAACCCTTTCATCTTTCCACGTCAGGAATCAATCTTTTTTCCGCGTAAGGAGAACTATATCGATCTGTCCACGTAAGGACTCCAATACCACTTGACATGTCCGCGTCAGGACTCCAATCTTTCCACGTAAGGAATCACCATTTTTCCACGTAAGGAATCACCATTTTTCCACGTTAGGAATCACCATTTTTCCACGTTAGGAATAACTTCTTTTCCACGTAAGGAATGCTCTTATCCACGTAAGGAATAACTTTTGATATGTCCGCGTATGGACTCAATCTTTCCACGTAAGGAGTCATCACTTTCTTTCCACGTCAGGAATCATTCTTGATATGTCCGCGTAAGGACTCAATCTTTCCACGTAAGGAATAAACTCGTCTTTCCACGTAAGGAATCATTTTTCTTCCACGTAAGGAATGCTCCTGATATGTCCACGTAAGGACTCTGATCGAACTTTGATCTGTCCACGTAAGGAATCAATCTATTTTCCACGTAAGGAATCACCATTTTTCCACGTAAGGAATAAGACTTCGTCTGGATCTGTCCGCGTCAGGACTAAACTCTTCCACGTTAGGAATCCATTTCGATATGTCCGCGTAAGGACTACATCTTTCCGCGTAAGGAATACCAACTTTTTTCCACGTAAGGAATAAATTCGTCTTTCCACGTAAGGAAACCATCTTCTTTCCACGTAAGGAAACATTGCCTTTCCACGTAAGGAGAACATCGTCCACGTTAGGACCCACCTTTCCACGTCAGGAACACCATCTTAATCTGTCCACGTAAGGACTCCAATCTTTCCACGTCAGGAATGCTGTCATTTCCACGTAAGGAAACTATCTTTTTCCACGTAAGGAATCATCTCTTTCCACGTAAGGAATCCAACTTGATATGTCCGCGTAAGGACTACATCGTCCACGTTAGGACCCACTTCTCCACGTTAGGAATAATAATCTCTTTGATTTGTCCACGTCAGGACACTGATCTCGTCTTGATTTGTCCACGTAAGGACTACATCTTTTCTGCTGAGAGAATAAATCTTGTCCATGTCAGGACTTAGTTCTCCATTGATCCCAACCCACAAACTTCTCAGCACTGACGTGACAGCGACTTTGGGATGGACTCTACTGAGGGTATTTGGAAACCAAACTACCGGACGCCTATTCTGATAACCGGCGGTGGCCTCTGAAATTCTGATTCATGGAACCCCTGATGACAAAAGAGAAACTTATCCTGATAACTCTATGGGGAATACTGCCGAAACTGACATTATCATTGGATGTCTCATGCCGAGATCTTGAATGTTTGGTAGTTCATCTGAGCAAGAGTTCTCTCCACCTGAACTGCTAGAGTACAGAAACTGCTTCAGCAAAATAAATGCTGAAGATAATGCCGACTCCGCCGGGGATAGCCAGATACTACAGAATTATTCCAGCAAAATAAATGCTGGAAGGGTGAAGTCAGCCCTGCTGGGAAATTGGGAACTCAAACCAAACACCCTGTTGAGGTAACCCCCTGATGGGGAATATAACTTTGCTGGGGAATAGCATATGTGCACAGTATGATCGGACTTTCTGCTGGAGAGTGAACTGATATTACACAGTATCCCTGACAAAATAAATGACAGGACCCACCACCAACTCTGCTGGGGAGAGTCTTGATCTTCGAGTTCCACTGGAAGGAAAGAACACTTGCTGAAAAGAGAGAACTCCGCTTCGGGGATACTAACATGCCCCCAGTCTGTATTTTGTATAACTTGCCCCTGAATTTGCAACCATTTTGGAAGGGACCCTACAGTCCTTGTATCTGGACAGCCAGACATGGACGGCTTCTACATTTCGGACCTCGAAGGGGTGTTTCAAGAACATAACTTTCGTGCTACTAGGGTGACATGCCCCGGTCTTGCAGCAACCTTTTGTCTCTGATTGACTGAGTCGTGGAGTACTGCCCATAGCTATGAGAGATTTGCCAAATCTTGACCTGACTGCCCCGGATTTACTGCTTCTGGGATGGCCGACTCTACCTGAATTAATCAGTATAGCTGTTGCACCCTAAAATTTGCTCAACCTTATTCCTTGGATTTATGTTTCATTATCATTAGCATTTGCATATAGAGTCATGTACATAGACTAACCATCTGCATAGCATAAGCATGGCAAGTCATTCAACAGGGGACCAATCATTATTTTCATCTCTAGAGGCCTATCAAGAGGTTATTATCCCAATTCAATCCTATTCAAGTCATCAGGAAAGAATTTGAAAGCAAAGAGTTCAGCAGATCAAGCCTTGAGTCCATCTCCTAGCTGAGGGTATCTGAGGATCAACAAGAGGGTTGTGAGCTGTGGAATGAAAGCATGGAGAGCATCTAGACATTATGAGAGATTTAGAAAGTCATTTGGAGAAGAAAGCAAGTCATTGATGAAAGCACAAGAGCTATAGTGGAAGACAGTCAACTAGGGTTTCATCTGGGTCAACCCTAGGTCAACCCTAGGTCAATTGACTGACTTAAGAGGGCATTCAAGTCTATTGGAGAGATGTGGGGATCACCATTGAACATATAAAGGAGGATATGGAGATATGACAAGGAGAATTCAAGAGAAATCAAGGAGAAGAGGAGTTACTAAATTAGGGTTTCTCTGTAAAATCCCCTAGTTTAGGTCAAATTTCCAAGCAAGATAAGTCAAAATGCTAGCTTCAAATGGCTTCTTGGCCAACATGAAACTTGTAGAGGATCTCAAGACCTTTAATTTGAGTGGTGGAAGACCTCAAGGAGGCTTATAGAACTCAAGTTATGGTCCTTGCAAGTTACAGGTCATCTGGGGTATCTGAATTTTTGTCTGTGAAAGTGACTTGACTTCCAAGCTAGTTTTGCCCCTCAAGGAGATTTCAAATGGATTCTTGGTCAACATAAGAATTGTTCCTCATTGTCTTAGCTTTCTAGAATGGTATGGCATGCCTTCATATGATGTGGAGAACTCAACTTATGGTCTTGACAAGCAAAGGGTATTTTGGGTATTTGTGAATTACAGGTCATTTTAACCTATGTCCAAAACTCATACAAGGAGGCCTCAAATGGAAAGACTTACAACATCAAACTTGCTCCAAATGGGATTTTAAGTCTAGAAAGAAGGTCACAAGTTATTGGAGAAGCTCATAGCATGGAGTTGAATAATTGGTCAAAATATGAACTAAAAAGGCTTATAAAGTGAATAATTTCAAAGTGAAAAATGGTTTGGGAGATTTACAAGTCCAAATGGAGACTTCCAATATATGATTTTGAATGGAAAAACAATTCTAAGAACAATGGTTCACACACTTTTTTGAGTTTAGAAGGAAAAAAGAAAGTTATCCATGGTTGCTTGCCTTTTAAGAAACATAATCAAAATGAACCAAAGTTGGAAAACAAGGGAATGTGCAAGATGGATCTAGAATGTACCATTGGGGTCTATATATTCATAAAATGAGAATTTGGCAAGGGTTGGCTTCATTTGCACCAAGAATTTCATCAAAATTTCTCATTCTTTCTCATTGAGTTTTCATTCCAATTCTCCAAAATCTTCATCAATCTTCATCAAAATCAATTCAATTTTACTCCATCATCATCATAGATCATAATTGAAGCAAAGACTTGGTGATTATCATCCATTTTCGTGCACCATACTCAAGAACATCAAAGTTGCAAATTCCATTGGACAGCCTAATTCAAGCAAGGAATCATCAGAATATTGCATACAGAATTGATTGCTGAGTTTGTGGATCAAGATCCAACACCTAGAAGCCTCAGATCTTCAATCTCCATAGCTGTTTGCAAGGTTTCACATCAGGTATGTTTTCACTCCAATTGCTCGATTCAGTTAGTTAGGCATGTTGTTGTTAGTGTAGATTTGATCTAGGTGGTTAGGAGATTAGTTTAGATGAATTTGGAGAGGTTTGGTGATGGTAGCTAGCAGGTGCCACAAACTGTTTGGATCAATATCTCTTAGGTTAATGCATTAGAATGTTGGTTTGATTGATCAGATTAATCTCCATTAGTTGTAGATTAGTTTAGGTTAAGTTTGAGGGAGAATGGTGATGATTCATATCAGTGTGATTTCATGGTGGCCAGTGTTTGATTCAATCGTGTTTGTCGTTGTGGTGAGTTTCAAGATAAACTAATGCCATAGGATTATAGAGTGAAGAATTCTGAGTTTTTTTCATGTTGAGATCGTGTCATTTCATTGCGTGTAGAGTGAGAACAGAGGGAGAGAACCTTGCTCGTGCATGGCTGCCATGTAAGGTTGAAACCCTAGTTGCAGGTCATTTGGAGAAGAGACAATCGTGGCCGTTCCTTGGGCCTTGGACTTTTGACTTTTGGAACGATCGTGTGGCCTGCATTTAATCTGAAGTTTGGAGGGAAATGAAGCTGGCCAAAACGCGCCGTTTCATTAATTGAAACGGGCGGGCCTGAGTTGGCTTGTGTTATCCCCACCCCCCTATACCAAGCCCAAACCAATTTCAACATGAATCTGATGCTATTTTCACCCCCAGTGTGTTTGTTTCATTTTCTTTAATTCTGACTCGTTTGGGCTTAAGCCAGAAGCGCTAATTGCACCCCTCATTGTTGGCCCATTGTGATTCTTAACTGGGCGAACTTCTATTCTAACCCCCTCCCTCATTTAATTCAATTTTAATTTTCTTAATTCCATTAATATTTTACCAATTTTCATAAAATCATAACTAATTCATAAAAAATGCATTTTCATCCATTCTTTTTACCATATCTTCATTAAAATGTCTAGAATATTATAGGAAAATAAATTTTCATTTTTAGTTTTATTTCATATTTTTTACATATTTTCTAAATAAATGTCACATTAAATAATTCATTTCATGCATCATTTTTATGATTTTTGTTCTCTCACATGCTTTAATATTTTTTGGTCATTCTTTTTATATTGTTTAGATGAGATGTTGATCTTGTAGAAATATTTTAGTTCCCATTTTTAGAGGTTAATTTTAGGTGATTAATAAATGCTTGAACATCATGAACAAAACTTGGGTTTTAGGTGACAACTTAAGAAGTTTGATTTCATTTCCCTTAGGACTTAGGGTTTGAATAGATTAGTTATGGGACTATAAGGGCTATGGGTAGCTATTAGATCCCTTAGAGAACAGTTAGGATTCCCCTACTGCTATTAATACTGTCTGTTATATCTGATTGTCTGGTGTGGTGTGCCCTCTGGGGTTTCTTGATTGTTTGTATGGGTATTGGGTTTGTCTGGGGCCCTGGGGAAGCTGAAGATTTGTGAAGATGAAGCCATTGGAGATTCAAAGATTGAAGATCAACTGTCAGAGTTGAGGAGGAGTTTCTTGCTGGCAGGTGCTGAGGAGATTAGGGTTTAGGAGCTAGGCAGAGCTCTAGATTAGAAATTTTGTTTCTCAAACATGGATTGCCTTGTCTGCATCCATTCTTCTCTGTGATTCAGAGTCTCTCTAAGACACTCACCCCCTTCCTTTGGAAGGCTTGGTGATAGTGTCTATGAGATAGAACTCTTGAGAGAAAATGTCTCTTGTGTTAGAAGCAGTCTGTTCACCACCTTTGGTAGTCAGCTGATTGCTTAACACCCAATTCACTCTTGTGACTGATCCCTCATCCTGGAGGTTTGAGCATGAAGAAAAGCCATTGCAGATGGAAGACTGATGATCAAAGCCCTTGTCTGAAGGCCATGAGGATGGAGATTGATGCTTGTTGAAGCCTGTAGCTGATTGGAGATTACTTGAAGCCAGATGTTGATTCAGAGCTGCTGATGCTGTTTCTTTTGCTGTTGTATTTCATTGCTGATGTATTGATTGGTTTTCCTGGCTGTATTGTTTGCTGTTTACCCTGCTGGGTTGAAAGTGAAGCCTGTTCACTTTTGCCTATTGTTTTCCAGGTTCGAGGTTGAGTGGGACTCCCTTGCCTCGCTTGTACTGTTGCATCCATGCATTTTACTGCTTTACTGTATATATCTGATATTGTTTCTGTTTCTGCCTATCCCTTAGGATCTCTGTTTCTCTCTGTGCAGGAGAGGAGCATGATAGACATTAGGTTCTAACCCATGCATGATAACATTAGGTTAGTTTGATTCCCTTCGCAACCGTAGGTTAGAGTTCTGTCTCTTCTTCCTCAAAACAAACAGAAAAACACATAAAGATTTCAAACACAATAAAAGACACTTCTTCCGTAAAAGAATGTGAACTCATCAAAGCGTCATTTTTGTCCGCTGGGACTGTTAATCAGAAAAACCTTTTTCAGAAGGAATAAAATCAATCAAGACAAGCTTGTGTCGTACGAGGCCCGAACTACGTTTGCTCTGATCTTCCATGCTGTGTGGAAGTACGTAGGCATAGGATGCGACATCCTAGCGAGCAACCATCCCCTCCTTTCCCGTAGGTAGGCGAACTACGTTGACTCTGATTTCTCGTTCCAGACGGGAATACGTAGGCATAAAGTGCGATACTTTGCCGAGTCATTTTTATTTTCATTTTATTTTCATTCTCTTTTCTTTTGAACCCTTGACCTTTAGTTTAGATAGAATAACAATCCATACCCGAAAACAAGCGTGGATCCCGTCGAGTACGACGGACGTGAGGGGTGCTAATACCTTCCCCTTGCGTAACCGACTCCCGAACCCCGGTTTTGGTTGCGATGACCATACCTTTCCCGTGTTGTGCGAGGTTTACTTCGAGCGTTTCCTTTCCCTCCCGTGGGATAAATAACGCACGGTGGCGACTCTTCTGTTCAGCCGGCGCCGATTTTCGCAGTAGCGACAGCTGGCGACTCTGCTGGGGATCCAACGTCCCCTGGCTGCTAAGGACTGCGATGGTTCTTATGCATTTGGGATCCAACGTCCCTTGAGAGAGTCAATCCTAACGCTTGTTTTCCCGTCGAGGATTTTGTATGGAGTTATTGTATATTTCTAACCCTGTATTTTTCAGCTTTATATATATTGTTTATTATTGCTGTATTGGGGTGTGACGGGTGTTCTGATATTGAGAGATAAGCCGGACCTGGGCTTGAGTGCACCTAGAATTAGAGTAGAAATTAGTGGGCGCCCGCTTGCTTTGCTTGCTTTGGTGTCCCATGAAATCTACACTCAGACGAGGTTCCTCTGGTTGGCCTCCTGCCCCTTCCTTTGGTTGGCGTGGGTTGCTGGTTAGTTGGATTGTCGACTCTGGGGACCGATCATTTGGAAGTTGGCTGAGTGAGGCCTCTTCAGGAATTGATGATGCCACTCCTTCTGGGAATCGTATCATCAACCCTGAAAGTCTGTGACGCCGACGACCGCATAGGATGCCGTACCTTGTGCCAGTTATAGGGCCACCCACCTGTGAGGGGAACCAGGGCTATGCAGGTAACTAGACCTCCAGACTACCGGTTATTTCCTGATCAGAGATCCGGGTTATTTATGGAGAGTTATGAGGTCTGCCAGAGACCATTTGGAGATTTATTCTGAGGTCTGTCAGAGACCATTGGGAGAGCTATGAGGTCTGTCAGAGACCAGTTGGAGATGTGTTATGAGGTCTGTCAGAGACCAGTTATAGATGGGATTTGAGGTCTATCAGAGACCAGTGAGTTATGGTTTGAGGTCTGTCAGAGACCAGTGTTGGAGTTCTATTTTAGGTCTATCTGAGACCAGGGTTTGATGACTTCTGGACGGTCTATTTGAGACCTTTCTTGATTGGGTTTAGGCTATTCAGCTGCAGCTTTGGTCCCTGTTGAATGTTACTTGCATTGCATCCTTGCATATACATTATCATTTGCATTTCACTAACGTGTGTCTGTGCTGCAGGTGCATTTGCATTTCCCTAGTTCTAGTGCCCAGACTTCTGAGTGTTTGATCATGACTAGCCTACGGAGAACGGTTGCTTACAAATTGCCTACGCCTGATATTGTTCCTTTACTGGGGTTGATCTCTCTTGCTGATGAGGGTGTTCGTAGGAGTTTCCGGATGAGTTATGGTAGATTACTGAGATTGGTGTGCAAACCTACAGAGGTAGAGTTAGATGGGCTGTATGCTTTGATGCAATTCTACGACCCTGCTTTGAGGTGCTTCACGTTCTCTGACTTTGTTATGGGACCAACCCTGGAGGAATACGCTGAGTATGTTGAGCTGCCCGTGCAGAACCAGGTTCCATTCATTCATTATGACGCCAAGCCCAAGCCGGAGGATTTGGCAAAAGCCTTGCATATTGATGCTTCTGAACTTGTGACTACTGTTTCCCGTGGAGTTCCAGGCTTCTCATTTCAGTTCTTAGTTGGTAAAGCCCAAGAGTACGCCAAGAATGGGTGCTGGGTTGCTTTCAATGCTGTGTTGGCCTTGTGCATTTATGGCATAGTACTATTCCCCAATATACCGGATTTTGTGGACTTCGATGCTTTCTACTTGTTCGCCGCTGGTAATCCTGTACCTACCTTACTCGGAGACCTCTACCACTCACTGCATTACAAGAATGAGAAGGGAAGAGGGAAGAATGTTCATCTGTGTGTGCCCTTATTGAGTATGTGGTTTGAGAGTCATCTTCCTAAGAGAGGATCTGCTGCAGAGACTACAGCTCCAGTTGGTTGGCCGGAGCGTTTGATGAGGCTATCGTCGGAAGACATGGAGTGGTTTGATAGAGACCTGTTGGGATCGGAGCTCATCTTCAGTTGTTCTGGTTACCCTAATGTGCCATTGATAGGAAGGAAGGGGTGTATCAATTACAACCCTTCTCTATTCATTCGCCAGTTCGGATATGCACTGAAGAATCCACCTCAAGAGGAGGAAGTACAGGAATCTCTGTACTTCACTGGAGATTTGAAGGGGGAATTATTAGCCAAGTTGCGACATGCTTGGACGCGTATTAACCGCAAAGGGAAGCCGTTGTTAGGAAAGAATGACTGTCAGGCCTATGCACCTTATAGAGCTTGGATTCAGGAGAGGGCTAGTCAGTTGAAGATGCCATTTCCAGACGCACCAATTCTTGATCCTATTCCGGTAGAAGAGCCGACTACTGTTTCTAGAGAAGCATATGAACAGGTTGTGAGAGAGAAAGAAGCTTTGATGAAGATTAATGAAGGGTTAGAGCAAGAGCTAGCCCAGGCACGCAGCGAGAAACACAAGGCTGTATATGCTTTCCAACAACAGATTGAGCTGGTAAACAGGTTAGGAGCTGAGTTGACCGAGGAAAAGAAGAAGCGCGAACGCCTGGGGCAAGAGTTCAGAAGTTCCCATGACATGCTGGAAGCCAAAAAGAAGGCGCTCGACGCAGCACACCGAGAGATATCTTCTTGCAATAAGACTTGGAATGCTACACTCACCAACAACAAGAAGAGGGAAGATAAGCTGAAGCAGCAAATTTCCGACCTCGAGGAGAAGTTGAAGTCTAGCATCAAGAAGTGTGAGGAGGAAGTGATGAACCGGTATAGTGTCCAGCATGCACTGAACAAGGCAATCAAATCTAGAGATGAAGCAGTGTCCCAGAAGCGAAAGTTAGAAGATTGCTTCGGAGAAGCAACATGGGAAGAAACTGCTGAAGACGTACGCCGTATCCTTAAGAAGAGAAACCAGCTTGTTGAAGGGCTGCTTGATCGACCAAGCCATCCGGAGACCAAGAAGTTGATAGAGGAGTACCAGACTTTTGGGAGGATCTGACCATTCCATTATTTGTATGCTTTATTTGCATAGTGCTGACCATCACCAGGATTGTTGGTTGAGGTCATGCCATCTTTGTACTCTCAGTGATATTGTACCCTGGGCTTATTGATTCTCTCTGCTATATATGAGGCTTTCTATGATTTAGCTCCGGTATTCTTATTGTCAACACTGTCACCGCACCGGCACCTTCGCACTAGAACTGGGGGAATGAACTTCCCTAATGCACAGACACATTGCATTGCATTCATATTCATATTGCATAACAGGTAATCTATGAATGGTGTCTTATCTCTTGCTCTGTATCAGGTACTTAACAGGATTCCAGATCAACATCCGCACCGCTATTCTACACGATCCAACTGTCGGAAAGTCATGGACCAGATTCAGAACGAGATGCAGGATGTACGCGAGAAGCTCGCCCTCTTCATGCAGACCATGGAGGCTATAGCAAAAGGGCAAGAGAATTTGCAGGCCATGGTCCAGCCTCTATTGGCTCGCAACGCTGGTCATGGTAACGAAGATCATCAGTCTGTCCGGGTTGATACTGCTCATGGAGACGGCACTCCCACGCCAGTGGCTCCGCCTGTCGTCAATATGACTGCTGCTAACGTCAACAACGCTACCGCTGCTGTGAATGGTAACGTCGGAGGTGGAAATGAAACTGCTGTCCACAACGCTGGGCTGGGTGATGTCAATTTGGGAGATAATCTCGGAGGCAATGGCTTTGTCAATACTGGGTTCGGATTCAACGATCAGGGATTCGACAACACTGGCAAGTATGGTTTTAATGCCCAGGGCTTTGGGCAAGATGGTTATGGTATGGTCAATCAGGGCTACGGAGGCTTTGGAAACGGAAACGGTGCTGGTTTTATGACTGGTGGTCCTGCTGGAGGTGTTCAAGGGTACGGCAACAGAGGCCGAGTTCCGGGGATGAATCAGGTCAGAGCTGGACGTAATAATGCATATGATGGATACGGGGCTGGAAACGGTATGTGGCAAGAGGATCAGCAGGAAGACGCCTTCTCTGGAGGGGGTTGTGACGGGCCGATGGATGATTCTCAAAAGATTAGAATGCTGGAAGAGCAAATGAAAGGAGTCCTAAACCAGAGTGCTGTGGGTCTGGACATGGCAACAATGGGCTTGGTACCTGGGCTGAGGGTGCCAATCAAATTCAAAGCACCTGCGTTCGATAAGTACAAAGGAGATACATGTCCGAAGGTGCATGTCCGAGCTTATTACAGAAAGATGTCTGCATACTCCACTGACGAAAGAATGCTCATGCATTTCTTTCAGGATAGTCTATCGGGTCCTTCCTTAGAGTGGTACATGGGGTTGGAGCCCACTGATATCAAGACTTGGAAGCAATTAGCAGAGGCGTTCGTAGCCCATTACAAATATAACAGTGATCTGGCACCCAATCGGGTCCAGTTGGCCGGGCTTTCGCAGAAGAAGGGGGAGAGTTTTAAAGAGTACGCGCAAAGGTGGCGCGATATGGCTGCCAGGGTTCGTCCTCCTGTCGAAGATAAAGAAATGAACGACATGTTTGTTGGCACATTCACCGGGCTGTTTCATGATATGTTGTTTCATACGTCTCTGGCTAGTTTTTCAGATCTGATTCTGATGGGTGAAAAGATTGAGCGGAACATTAAGCAAGGAAAGTTCCAAGTCGATGAATCAACTGCATCTGGCAGTAATAAGAAAGCTTATGGGGGGCGCCGTCAGGGCGAAGCTAGCGCTGTATTTGGAGGCCGAGGCCGAGGCCGAGGCAGGGGAAGAAGTCAATATCGTCAGCCGCAGCAAGTGTCGAGTGTTACTATTCCGTATCAACAGCAGCCAATCCAGCAACAACAACAGGTTCAGCAGCAACCAATGCCACAGCAGCAGCAGCCTCAGCAGGGGGCACAGCAAGCTCAACGAAAATTCCAGGGTGGTAAGCCGAGAAGGGTGTTCGAGAAGCCTCCCTCTAACTATGCTGATTTATTGCAGACTTTGTTGGGATTGAATCTAGTAGAGAAAAGAACCTTGGCGCCGATAACGGGAACTCCCCCGTTCGGCTATGATGCAAATAGGCGCTGCGAGTTTCATTCTGGGGCCCCGGGCCATGATATAGAAGGTTGTCACGCTTTTAAGCACGTTGTGCAGGATCTCTTGGACAACAAGTCTATCAACTTCGGAACGACCGGTGCGAATATAGTCCAGAAACCCATGCCTAACCATGGGGCAAATGCCGTGCTGACTGAGGAAGGGCTGAATCTGATTATGAATGTTGATGATTTAAAGACGCCGCTGAGCGAAATAAAAAGCCGACTGTTGCAAGGAGGCGTTTACCCGGGTTGTAATGAGTACTGTTTAGATTGTTGGGCCCTGGCTGGGGGGTGTGAGGATCTGAAGAAAGGCATTCAGGCCTTAATTGATGAAGGTGTATTGCAGTTTGATAGAACAGCAACTGATGAGCCGGCAGGGGCAGTAATGGATAATCAGAGTGATGTTGCCACAGTGACAATTCCTAGGAAGACGATCACCATTTCAGCACCAGTTCAGCGACCACCGATTACTATAACTAAAGTCGGGCCAATCCCGTATGAGAACACGAAGGCGGTCCCATGGTCATATGGGCTAGAGGTGTATTGTGACGGGATTAAAATCGATGTTAACAAGCAGTCAGCGGAGATTGTGGATAATGTTGTGGGCTCAGGAGGCATGACGAGAAGCGGCAGGATCTTTATATCTCCTGAAGTAGAGGCCGAAAGGCTAGCGAAAGGAAAGGGGAAAGCGGTTGAGAATGTTCCGGTACAAGCAAATGAAAAAGAAGCAGTGTCGAAGGACGTAGAAGAATTCATGCGCTTAATTCGGAAGAGCGATTATAAAATCGTGGAGCATCTGCAGCAAACGCCATCCAAAATATCTATTCTGTCATTGCTGTTGTGTTCGGAAGCCCACAGGAACGCTTTGCTGAAAGTCCTGGACACTTCTTTTGTACCACAGGATGTCTCCGTGAACCAGCTAGAAGGGGTATTGGCACATGTAAATGCGGGCCACAGTCTGGGCTTTACTGATTTTGACTTGACTCCGAAAGGAAGGGATCATAATATGGCATTACATGTATCTGTTGAGTGCAGAGGGTCAACAATGTCGCATGTATTGGTTGACACCGGGTCGTCTTTGAATGTGCTGCCTAAGAAGGCGATGATGAAGCTGGATGTTCGAGGGATTTTGTGTACACCAAGTGATTTGGTAGTCAGAGCGTTTGACGGCACGCGGAGAACAGTCTTCGGATCGATTACCTTGCCTCTGCAAGTGGGGCCGGAAGTGTTTGCAACGGAGTTTTATATCATGGATATACAGCCTGCGTACAGCTGCTTGCTGGGAAGACCTTGGATTCACGGGGCAGGGGCAGTCACGTCTACCCTGCATCAAAAGTTAAAGTATATGGTCGGAGACAGTGTAGTCACCGTGTGCGGAGAAGAAGACATCCTGGTCAGCCATCTTTCTTCGTTCAAATATGTGGAAGTCGACGGGGAGATCCATGAGACGCCATGCCAGGCATTCGAAGGTTTGCGCATTAAGGACAAGAGTCCCGGGCCAAGCAAAGTGCCGGAGATAGCTGTCTCATCGTATAAAGAAGCCCAAGCGCTAGTGAAGGCAGGAGAAGCCACGGGCTGGGGCAAAGTATTGGACATTCCGGTGAAAATGGACCGGTTCGGACTGGGGTACCGACCGTCGTCATCAACTCCTTCCGTGGGGGCCCCTCATTTCAGAAAGTCAATCACCATCTCTGCCAGTGGAGTATGCCATGAATCTGTCAATGCTGCTTCGGAGTCTGATGAAGGGGACAGCGACTGTGATATGGATGCCTGGATTCAGCCAAGCACGCCAGGACAAGGACTGTGCAACTGGTCTATTCAGGAGCTTGTTCCTGTGACTTTTAAACAGTAATGCTTTGCTTTATTAATTGTTGAATAATCTGATGTCTTGCCCGGGGCATCAGGATTTACTTAGGGCTGTGTTGTTATAAACATTGCTTCGTTAATCATCAAATAAATGGCGTTTTTCATGTGCAAATACTGTAATCCCTGTCTTTCTTGTTTTGTATTTTTCAATAAAATGGCAACGTGGTTATCCGCTTTATACGCATTTTGAAGCACTTAACCCTCTCTTTTGCAGGATAACATTTTCAGATGACATCCTTGAACCACCTATGACTCGTCCCGACTTCGAGCACCCGGTATTCCAGACCGAAGAAGAGGTTGTCGAAGATAGCGACGTTCCTGAAGAACTGTCTTGGTTGGTGAAGCAAGAGGAAAGAGCCATTCTGCCTCACGACGAGGTTATCGAAATTATCAATTTGGGGTCGGAAGGGGTTGAGAAAAATATCCGTATCGGAGCCGCACTGCAGAGTGATATCAAGCGAAAACTGGTTGAAATGCTCCGAGAGTATAATGATGTATTCGCTTGGTCGTATCAAGATATGCCAGGGCTCGATACAGATATGGTTGTGCATCGTCTGCCACTGAAAGAAGACTGCCCGCCTGTCAAACAAAAACTTCGCAGAACTCGACCAGATATGGCAATGAAGATCAAAGAGGAGGTTCAGAAACAGTGGGACGCTGGGTTCCTGGCTGTGACGAAGTATCCCTCATGGGTTGCTAACATCGTGCCAGTGCCAAAGAAAGATGGCAAGGTTCGAATGTGCGTGGATTATAGAGATTTGAATAAAGCAAGCCCAAAAGACGATTTTCCACTTCCTCATATTGACGTATTAGTTGATAATACCGCTCAATACTCTGTATTCTCCTTCATGGATGGCTTTTCAGGCTATAATCAAATTAAAATGGCGCCAGAGGATATGGAGAAGACTACTTTCATAACACCGTGGGGAACATTTTGCTACAAAGTGATGCCCTTTGGTTTGAAAAATGCTGGGGCAACATATCAGCGTGCGATGACGACTCTTTTTCATGATATGATGCATAAAGAGATCGAAGTTTATGTTGACGATATGATTGCCAAATCCCAGACAGAGGAAGAGCATCTGGTGAATCTGTTGAAGTTGTTTAAAAGACTTAGGAAGTTCAGGCTGAGGCTGAACCCTAACAAATGCACCTTCGGGGTGAGATCGGGTAAACTCCTGGGGTTCATAGTAAGCGAAAGAGGAATAGAGGTCGATCCTGCTAAAATAAAAGCGATTCAAGAAATGCCGACGCCTAAAACAGAGAAAGAGGTGCGCGGGTTTTTAGGGAGATTGAACTACATTGCCCGGTTCATATCTCACCTAACGGCCACGTGTGAACCATTATTCAAACTCTTGAAGAAAGATCAAGCTGTAACATGGAACGAAAATTGTCAAAAGGCGTTCGACAAAATAAAGAAGTATCTGCAGGAGCCTCCTATTTTGATACCCCCGGTGGCAGGGAGACCCTTGATAATGTATTTGACGGTTCTTGAGGGAAGTATGGGTTGTGTTCTCGGTCAACACGACGAGACGGGGAGAAAAGAGCATGCAATCTATTATTTGAGTAAGAAATTTACAGACTGTGAATCTCGGTACTCAATGCTGGAGAAAACTTGTTGCGCGCTAGCCTGGGCCGCCAAGCGTCTGAGGCAGTACATGCTGAATCATACAACCATGCTCATCTCGAAGATGGATCCAATCAAATATATATTCGAAAAGCAGGCGTTGTCAGGTAGAATTGCCCGGTGGCAGATGATCTTGACTGAATACGATATTCAATACGTCTCGCAAAAAGCGATAAAGGGGAGTGTGCTGGCTGAGTATCTGGCGGAGCAGCCTATTGAAGAGTACCAATCAATGAGATTTGATTTTCCTGACGAGGATATCATGTATCTCAAAATGAAAGATTGCGAAGAGCCGTTACCAGACGAAGGACCAGAGCCGGGGTCCAAATGGCAGATGATATTTGACGGAGCTGTGAATGCTTACGGTAGCGGAATAGGGGCAATTATCACTACGCCGCACGGGTCACACATCCCGTTTACTGCCCGATTGACCTTTGCCGTTACCAACAATGAGGCCGAATACGAAGCTTGTATAATGGGGCTTGAAGAAGCCATTGATTTGCGAATCAAACATTTAGACGTATACGGAGACTCAGCTTTGGTAGTGAATCAGATCAAAGGGGAATGGGAGACACGGCAGCCCAATTTGATACATTATATGAATTATGCAAGGAGATTGTTGCCTTTCTTCGACAAAGTTGAATTGCATCATGTGCCGCGGGCAGAAAATCAAATGGCTGACGCCCTTGCCACTTTGTCTTCCATGTACAAGGTCAATTTCTGGAACGAGGCTCCCCAGATCACTATCTCTCGGTTGGACAGGCCAGCTTATGTATTTGCTATTGATGAAGCGTCTGATGGCAAACCATGGTATTTTGATATCCTTAATTTCCTGAAGAATAAGGAGTATCCGGCTGGGGCATCCAGTCAAGATCAGAAGACTCTCAGGAGATTAGCGGGCAATTTCTATTTGAACCCGGATGGCGTCTTATACAGAAGAAACCACGATTTGGTGTTGTTGCGTTGTGTAGATGAAAAAGAGGCCAAGCTTCTCATGGAGGAAATTCACGAAGGTGCCTTTGGTACGCATGCTGGTGGGCATGCTATGACGAGAAAACTGTTGAGGGCAGGCTACTTTTGGCTGACGATGGAAACTGATTGTTTCAAATTCGCAAGGAAGTGCCACAAGTGCCAAATATATGCTGACAAGATACACGTGCCTCCGAGTCCTCTAAATGTGATGTCATCTCCATGGCCATTCTCGATGTGGGGAATCGATATGATTGGAAAGATCGAGCCGACGGCTTCTAATGGGCATCGGTTCATCCTAGTAGCAATCGATTATTTCACCAAGTGGGTGGAAGCGGCGTCTTACGCAAATGTAACGAAGCAAGTGGTGGCTAGATTCATCAAGAGAGATATCATTTGCCGATATGGGATTCCCGAGCGGATAATCACGGATAATGGTTCTAATCTGAACAACAAAATGATGAAGGAGCTCTGTCAGAATTTCAAGATCGAACATCACAACTCCTCCCCTTACCGACCCAAGATGAATGGCGCTGTCGAAGCGGCCAATAAAAATATCAAGAAGATCGTCCAGAAAATGGTGGTGACTTATAAAGATTGGCATGAAATGCTACCTTTCGCTTTGCACGGTTATCGTACGACGGTACGCACATCAACCGGGGCAACTCCGTTCTCGTTGGTATACGGAATGGAAGCGGTATTACCATTGGAAGTTGAGATCCCTTCTCTGAGGGTATTGCGAGACGTTCAGCTGGACGAGGCAGAATGGGTAACGAACAGATTGAACCAACTGAGTTTGATGGATGAGAAGAGGCTAGCTTCTCTGGCATACGGTCGTTTGTATCAAAGACGAATGAAGAAAGCGTACGACAAGAAAATACTTCCGCGAAGCTTTCAGACGGGCGACCTTGTGCTGAAAAGGATTCTCCCGCCGCAAGCAGATCACAGGGGCAAGTGGACCCCCAACTACGAAGGGCCATACGTTGTCAGTAAGGTCTTTTCAGGGGGAGCTTTGTTGCTGTCCACCATGGACGGGGAAGACTTTGCATCACCTGTGAATTCGGACGCGGTTAAAAAATACTTTGCTTAAAATAGACCCGCTGGACAGAAAAAGAGAGTCCAGGCAAAAATGGGGCATCCTGGCGAACCAAAAACAGAATGAAAGGTTCGGGCAAAAGTTAGGGATAAAATTGAAAAAATGTACACCCGCGAAGTTGAAAACCTACACTGGACGGCTTCGGCAAAAAGGGGTATCCCGGTGAACTGAAAACCCGTAAAGGGCGGTTCACGCAAAAGTTAGGGATTTGAAAAGCAAATGACTGCGGTCCGAATTCGAATTCAATGAGCATCTATGCGGGAGAATATATTTGAGGAGTCAGTTATCGGATACAACCTCTTCAGAAGTAGGGATACCGGGAAAGTATAAGAGTCGGACGAGTCATGGGAGGATCAGTTCGTGGTGTTCATCTGCATCCAGTTGCCGACATGTGTACAAAATTTAATTTGTCAATATTTATGCTTCTTGTGAATACTTGCATACTTGTATATTTGCTTTGCGTAGCTTCCTCTTTTCAGGAGTTACATCCCGTGTACAAAAACTCCGCCCATTCAGGGGCCCAATCAATGAAAATGTGTTATTCAGTACTTGATGCCTGTTCTTTACTGTTTTGCGCATGATAAAACGCCTAAGTTTATTGAAGCTAGCATGAGTATAACATTACTGGCCCTTGCCAACAATTGTTAAAGCTTTGAATTAACTGAGTGTAACGTCACTAACCTGAATCGATTTGGATTGCATAGGCTTGTCGTGCTTTGTTTGTGTTGTTGCAGGTTTCATAACTGTACGAGGAAGGAGGATCAAAAGATTGCGATAACGAAAGGCTTGATCCCCACGCAGGTCATGCATGTTCTTCCTGAAGAAGGATAGAATTCCCCAGCTAGCCGTAGCTTATCCAAAGGACGTGCTCCAGAGAAGTCACTCGACCTCAGCAGAGTTTAGTGATTCTGAGATCGTAAGGCTGTATTCAGACAGGTTCATCTCCCTCCGTAGGGTCAGGCACTCTTCCCCAGTGGAGTCAGTTAATTTTCCCCAAGAGAATCCAGCCATCCCCAGCGGAGTTCTCTTTTCAGTAAATGTTCTTTCCTTCCAGTGGAATTCGAAGATCAAGACTCTCCCCAGCAGAGTTGATGGCGGTTCCTGTCATTTATTTTGTCAGAGATACCGGTGATCTCAGTTCACGTGCCAGCAGAAAGTCCGATCGTGCTGTGCGCATCTGCTATTCCAGCAAAGTCATATTCCCCAGCAGGGGGTTACTTCAACAAGACGTGTGGTTTGAGTTCCCAACTTCCCAGCAGGGTCGACTTTACCCTTCCAGCCTTTATTTTGCTGGAATAATTTTGTAGCATCAGGCTATCCCCGGCGAGTCGGCATTATCCTTCCAGCATTTATTTTGCTGAAGCAGTTTTTGTATTCTAGCAGTTCAGGTGGAAAGAGCTCTTGCTCAAATAAATTACCAAATAGTCAAGATCTCGGCAGGAGATATTCAATAATAATGTCAGTTTCGGCGGTATTCCCCCACAGAGTTATCGTGATAAAACTCTCTTTGTCTCCAGCAGAGTCATTTATGCAAATGTATCTGATTTTCCCCAGCCAGAGTGGCCAGGATAAGAATCTCCTTATTCCCAAGCAAAGTTCGTTTGTCATCAACGAGTCGCATGAATCAGAATTTCGAAGCAGGTGTCCGATAGTTGGTTTTCAGACATCCCCAGTAGAGTTCATCTCGAAGTCGCTGTCACGTCAGTGCTGAGCAGTTTGTGGGTAAGGATCATTGAAGAACCAAGTCCTAACGTGGACGATTTACTCCTAGAATGACGGGATTTCTTCAGAAGTGGGCGTCCTAACGTGGACAGGTTTGTTTTACCGGATTGGTAAGGTGCGTTAATCCTGACGTGGATAGATTCGGTCTCTCGAAATTTGGAGAAAAGGAGGTCATGACGTCGACAAAAGATTGGTTACTCTTCGTGTTGGTATCCTGACGTGGATCATTTGTTTTCAGCAGATATCTTTATTCGTAATGGTGAAATGTGCGTCCTGACGTGGACAAGTTTGTAGTTCTTTGTGATGACAAGATACAAGAATCCTGACGTGGACAAATTTATCCTTCTTCGTGTTGTTGGCAAAGTGTAAGTCCTAACGCGGATATTTCCCCAGTGAGTCGAAGGTGTGAGTCCTTACGTGGACAAGTCTTATTTCCTCAGTGAGTCGAAGACGCCTGAGTCCTAACGTGGACAAATCAAGACGAGATCAATGTCCTAACGCGGACAGATCAAAGAGATTATTATTCCTAACGTGGAAAGATGTAGTCCTTACGCGGACATATCAACAGAGGTGATTCCTAACGTGGAAAGACGGAGATTCCTAACGCGGAAAAGATGGAGTCCATACGCGGACGTATCAGAAGTGATTCCTAACGTGGAAATGACAGTATTCCTAACGTGGAAAGAAGAGAGTCCTTACGTGGACAGATTAAGATGGCATTCCTGACGTGGAAAAGTTTAGTCCTAACGTGGACAGATCAAGGTTTGATTCCTAACGTGGAAAGATCGGAGTCCTTACGTGGACATATCAAGAGCATTCCTTACGTGGAAGAAAAGTGGTTTCCTTACGTGGAAAGACGAGTTTATTCCTTACGCGGAAAATCGATTGATTCCTGACGTGGAAAGAAATGGATTATTCCTGACGTGGAAAGAGAGTTTAGTCCTGACGCGGACAGATCGAAGAAGATATTCCTAACGTGGAAGAAGGAAGTTAGTCCTTACGTGGACAGATGCAAGAAAAGTAGAGTCCTAACGTGGACAAGTTCAGAAATAGTTGTATTCCTTACGTGGAAAGATCGGAGTCCTGACGCGGACATGTCAAATGGCATTGGAGTCCTTACGTGGACAGATTGATGCAGTTCTCCTTATGTGGAAAGAAGATTGCTTCCTAACGTGGAAAGATAAAAGCGTTACTCCTAACGTGGACGATGTGATTCCTAACGTGGACAGGTGTTACTCCTAACGTGGAAGAGTGTTATTCCTAACGTGGGCGATTCAGTTTACGGAAATGCGGACGAATTATCCCCAGCGGAGTTGCCGAGATTTTCCTGGGTTGACAGTAAGTGGAGTCCTAACGTGGACAAGTTTTAGTTGAGATTTCTTCGTGTTGACAACAGACAGAGTCCTAGCATGGACAAGCAAGCAATCTGTTATGACAGAATCCTCTTCAGAACGATGAAGACAATCCCCAGCACGGTCGTGCGAGATCAGCGGGTTGCTCTAACAGTCAGATTCAGCTGACGAATGTCATTCCTCAAGCGGGAGCGCAGTTTATTTCTGCGGTTGGCAAATTTCTGGTTTCACTAGTATTCAACCGTCTCGTACCGCGAATGTCTGAAGGCTCCGGGCTCTTCACCCAATCGGGTCCAAGTCGCTTGAATAGGGGCAGCTGTTGCACCCTAAAATTTGCTCAACCTTATTCCTTGGATTTATGTTTCATTATCATTAGCATTTGCATATAGAGTCATGTACATAGACTAACCATCTGCATAGCATAAGCATGGCAAGTCATTCAACAGGGGACCAATCATTATTTTCATCTCTAGAGGCCTATCAAGAGGTTATTATCCCAATTCAATCCTATTCAAGTCATCAGGAAAGAATTTGAAAGCAAAGAGTTCAGCAGATCAAGCCTTGAGTCCATCTCCTAGCTGAGGGTATCTGAGGATCAACAAGAGGGTTGTGAGCTGTGGAATGAAAGCATGGAGAGCATCTAGACATTATGAGAGATTTAGAAAGTCATTTGGAGAAGAAAGCAAGTCATTGATGAAAGCACAAGAGCTATAGTGGAAGACAGTCAACTAGGGTTTCATCTGGGTCAACCCTAGGTCAACCCTAGGTCAATTGACTGACTTAAGAGGGCATTCAAGTCTATTGGAGAGATGTGGGGATCACCATTGAACATATAAAGGAGGATATGGAGATATGACAAGGAGAATTCAAGAGAAATCAAGGAGAAGAGGAGTTACTAAATTAGGGTTTCTCTGTAAAATCCCCTAGTTTAGGTCAAATTTCCAAGCAAGATAAGTCAAAATGCTAGCTTCAAATGGCTTCTTGGCCAACATGAAACTTGTAGAGGATCTCAAGACCTTTAATTTGAGTGGTGGAAGACCTCAAGGAGGCTTATAGAACTCAAGTTATGGTCCTTGCAAGTTACAGGTCATCTGGGGTATCTGAATTTTTGTCTGTGAAAGTGACTTGACTTCCAAGCTAGTTTTGCCCCTCAAGGAGATTTCAAATGGATTCTTGGTCAACATAAGAATTGTTCCTCATTGTCTTAGCTTTCTAGAATGGTATGGCATGCCTTCATATGATGTGGAGAACTCAACTTATGGTCTTGACAAGCAAAGGGTATTTTGGGTATTTGTGAATTACAGGTCATTTTAACCTATGTCCAAAACTCATACAAGGAGGCCTCAAATGGAAAGACTTACAACATCAAACTTGCTCCAAATGGGATTTTAAGTCTAGAAAGAAGGTCACAAGTTATTGGAGAAGCTCATAGCATGGAGTTGAATAATTGGTCAAAATATGAACTAAAAAGGCTTATAAAGTGAATAATTTCAAAGTGAAAAATGGTTTGGGAGATTTACAAGTCCAAATGGAGACTTCCAATATATGATTTTGAATGGAAAAACAATTCTAAGAACAATGGTTCACACACTTTTTTGAGTTTAGAAGGAAAAAAGAAAGTTATCCATGGTTGCTTGCCTTTTAAGAAACATAATCAAAATGAACCAAAGTTGGAAAACAAGGGAATGTGCAAGATGGATCTAGAATGTACCATTGGGGTCTATATATTCATAAAATGAGAATTTGGCAAGGGTTGGCTTCATTTGCACCAAGAATTTCATCAAAATTTCTCATTCTTTCTCATTGAGTTTTCATTCCAATTCTCCAAAATCTTCATCAATCTTCATCAAAATCAATTCAATTTTACTCCATCATCATCATAGATCATAATTGAAGCAAAGACTTGGTGATTATCATCCATTTTCGTGCACCATACTCAAGAACATCAAAGTTGCAAATTCCATTGGACAGCCTAATTCAAGCAAGGAATCATCAGAATATTGCATACAGAATTGATTGCTGAGTTTGTGGATCAAGATCCAACACCTAGAAGCCTCAGATCTTCAATCTCCATAGCTGTTTGCAAGGTTTCACATCAGGTATGTTTTCACTCCAATTGCTCGATTCAGTTAGTTAGGCATGTTGTTGTTAGTGTAGATTTGATCTAGGTGGTTAGGAGATTAGTTTAGATGAATTTGGAGAGGTTTGGTGATGGTAGCTAGCAGGTGCCACAAACTGTTTGGATCAATATCTCTTAGGTTAATGCATTAGAATGTTGGTTTGATTGATCAGATTAATCTCCATTAGTTGTAGATTAGTTTAGGTTAAGTTTGAGGGAGAATGGTGATGATTCATATCAGTGTGATTTCATGGTGGCCAGTGTTTGATTCAATCGTGTTTGTCGTTGTGGTGAGTTTCAAGATAAACTAATGCCATAGGATTATAGAGTGAAGAATTCTGAGTTTTTTTCATGTTGAGATCGTGTCATTTCATTGCGTGTAGAGTGAGAACAGAGGGAGAGAACCTTGCTCGTGCATGGCTGCCATGTAAGGTTGAAACCCTAGTTGCAGGTCATTTGGAGAAGAGACAATCGTGGCCGTTCCTTGGGCCTTGGACTTTTGACTTTTGGAACGATCGTGTGGCCTGCATTTAATCTGAAGTTTGGAGGGAAATGAAGCTGGCCAAAACGCGCCGTTTCATTAATTGAAACGGGCGGGCCTGAGTTGGCTTGTGTTATCCCCACCCCCCTATACCAAGCCCAAACCAATTTCAACATGAATCTGATGCTATTTTCACCCCCAGTGTGTTTGTTTCATTTTCTTTAATTCTGACTCGTTTGGGCTTAAGCCAGAAGCGCTAATTGCACCCCTCATTGTTGGCCCATTGTGATTCTTAACTGGGCGAACTTCTATTCTAACCCCCTCCCTCATTTAATTCAATTTTAATTTTCTTAATTCCATTAATATTTTACCAATTTTCATAAAATCATAACTAATTCATAAAAAATGCATTTTCATCCATTCTTTTTACCATATCTTCATTAAAATGTCTAGAATATTATAGGAAAATAAATTTTCATTTTTAGTTTTATTTCATATTTTTTACATATTTTCTAAATAAATGTCACATTAAATAATTCATTTCATGCATCATTTTTATGATTTTTGTTCTCTCACATGCTTTAATATTTTTTGGTCATTCTTTTTATATTGTTTAGATGAGATGTTGATCTTGTAGAAATATTTTAGTTCCCATTTTTAGAGGTTAATTTTAGGTGATTAATAAATGCTTGAACATCATGAACAAAACTTGGGTTTTAGGTGACAACTTAAGAAGTTTGATTTCATTTCCCTTAGGACTTAGGGTTTGAATAGATTAGTTATGGGACTATAAGGGCTATGGGTAGCTATTAGATCCCTTAGAGAACAGTTAGGATTCCCCTACTGCTATTAATACTGTCTGTTATATCTGATTGTCTGGTGTGGTGTGCCCTCTGGGGTTTCTTGATTGTTTGTATGGGTATTGGGTTTGTCTGGGGCCCTGGGGAAGCTGAAGATTTGTGAAGATGAAGCCATTGGAGATTCAAAGATTGAAGATCAACTGTCAGAGTTGAGGAGGAGTTTCTTGCTGGCAGGTGCTGAGGAGATTAGGGTTTAGGAGCTAGGCAGAGCTCTAGATTAGAAATTTTGTTTCTCAAACATGGATTGCCTTGTCTGCATCCATTCTTCTCTGTGATTCAGAGTCTCTCTAAGACACTCACCCCCTTCCTTTGGAAGGCTTGGTGATAGTGTCTATGAGATAGAACTCTTGAGAGAAAATGTCTCTTGTGTTAGAAGCAGTCTGTTCACCACCTTTGGTAGTCAGCTGATTGCTTAACACCCAATTCACTCTTGTGACTGATCCCTCATCCTGGAGGTTTGAGCATGAAGAAAAGCCATTGCAGATGGAAGACTGATGATCAAAGCCCTTGTCTGAAGGCCATGAGGATGGAGATTGATGCTTGTTGAAGCCTGTAGCTGATTGGAGATTACTTGAAGCCAGATGTTGATTCAGAGCTGCTGATGCTGTTTCTTTTGCTGTTGTATTTCATTGCTGATGTATTGATTGGTTTTCCTGGCTGTATTGTTTGCTGTTTACCCTGCTGGGTTGAAAGTGAAGCCTGTTCACTTTTGCCTATTGTTTTCCAGGTTCGAGGTTGAGTGGGACTCCCTTGCCTCGCTTGTACTGTTGCATCCATGCATTTTACTGCTTTACTGTATATATCTGATATTGTTTCTGTTTCTGCCTATCCCTTAGGATCTCTGTTTCTCTCTGTGCAGGAGAGGAGCATGATAGACATTAGGTTCTAACCCATGCATGATAACATTAGGTTAGTTTGATTCCCTTCGCAACCGTAGGTTAGAGTTCTGTCTCTTCTTCCTCAAAACAAACAGAAAAACACATAAAGATTTCAAACACAATAAAAGACACTTCTTCCGTAAAAGAATGTGAACTCATCAAAGCGTCATTTTTGTCCGCTGGGACTGTTAATCAGAAAAACCTTTTTCAGAAGGAATAAAATCAATCAAGACAAGCTTGTGTCGTACGAGGCCCGAACTACGTTTGCTCTGATCTTCCATGCTGTGTGGAAGTACGTAGGCATAGGATGCGACATCCTAGCGAGCAACCATCCCCTCCTTTCCCGTAGGTAGGCGAACTACGTTGACTCTGATTTCTCGTTCCAGACGGGAATACGTAGGCATAAAGTGCGATACTTTGCCGAGTCATTTTTATTTTCATTTTATTTTCATTCTCTTTTCTTTTGAACCCTTGACCTTTAGTTTAGATAGAATAACAATCCATACCCGAAAACAAGCGTGGATCCCGTCGAGTACGACGGACGTGAGGGGTGCTAATACCTTCCCCTTGCGTAACCGACTCCCGAACCCCGGTTTTGGTTGCGATGACCATACCTTTCCCGTGTTGTGCGAGGTTTACTTCGAGCGTTTCCTTTCCCTCCCGTGGGATAAATAACGCACGGTGGCGACTCTTCTGTTCAGCCGGCGCCGATTTTCGCAGTAGCGACAATAGCTTGCCCCAGTTCACGAAATATTTGGGCATTCTGCATTTTATCCTGATCATACCTTCCACTGTAGGAATCTTTCCTGTCGGCATGCGCTTACTCGCAGGTAACACAAGTTGTTCTGCATAAAAGATATACTAAACGCAATGCATATGACAGTTTCAAAATCCAAGTCTGTTCACTAAAAAAAATTTGTGACATGTAATGAATCAATTATCAAAATGTCAATATGAAAGCTGGTAAGAGGAACCCTTTTAGGAGTCAGAATCAACGAGATCTTTACTGATGTATGCCCTCGGACAAAACCTGTTTCAATTAGGACTTTTGCGGGTTGTAACGTGGTCGGGTTCACGGTTAACAAGGAAAGATATAGGCTCAAAATTTATTTTGACCCACCCATTCTTCGTGATGTTCTCCAATCCTATGTTCAGCTAATCCGACCTCAGCGTTCACCTATTAGAGGTGGCATGATAGGAGTGATGGTTCAGGATACCACACATTTTTTGTTTTTGAGTGACAGTCATTTGCTTTTCGTCTTTGGGTACCTAGAATCACACGACTTTTGTCCTTTTCGAGGATTTGTTCTTTTCTTTGACAATCCTTTTCGTCTTTCGTTTTTTCCGTTCCCTAACTTTTGCCTGGACTGAGTATCTTTTGAGATTCTTTTGATTTTCCAGTCCAGCGGGATGCCCCTGTTTTTGCCTAAGTCATTTGTTTTCAAGTTTTGACTTAGCGGGCTCTTGATTCTTTTCACTTTTCGTTCTCTTTTTTTTTTGAACAAGTCGTGTGACACTGGTTTGTCTGACTTCTTGTGGAGTAATATGACTGTTTCACTCTTTGTCGGCAAAGTTTAACCATTGCGGTTCTTTAGGCACGACTTATACAAGTGTGATTTATCCTCAACCGGACACTCTTTCTACAATTCGAACGCTTGGTCAAACTAACTGACGCCTACCCTGCCCCGGGTTGAGATTTAGGTTTTTTTTTTTCAAAAGAAACTCCTACTACTGGCTCAAAGGGATTATCAAGGGATTATCTTCCTTATATCTCTGGTGTTTATGGATTGAAACAATGCCTGTATCTCATCAACAGGTTCTTTATCCAAAGGCATACGATCGGAATATTATTCGTCATCTGTTTTCGTCATCCTCCCCAGATTCCTGCTAAAACAAGCATTAAGCATTAAAGAAAAACAAAGAGTGAACACGACTGGATTAATTCAAAACATGCATATTCATTTCGTTTATCAATATCAATTGAAAAAACAACAAGTGTTAAGAGCGAAATTTGCAATTACACAGAAAAGAAACTACAAATGCGAGGACATGAACAAAATAACATGAAAAATGTCGGCGTCTCAGAACTGGACTTCCTGCACTCTGACTTATTGGTGAGTCAATCATCCTCAGAAGCTATCATCAGGGGTAGTCTACTGCTGTCTCGATCTTCTTTCAACGGCCCGATCAAACCTGGGAAACCTTTTCATCACCCCGGCTTTTGCTTGTTTATGGCTTTGCACCACCTTGGGGACCCTATCGGAGAAGTTAATGACCCTGCTGTCGATTAAATCTTGGACGGTATGCTTGAACGCGTGACAACCTTCAATATCATGTCCGGGAGCCCCGGAGTGGAATTCACAGTGCCTGCTCGCATCATAGCCATCCGGCAGAGTGCCGGTTATTGGCGCCAGAGTTCTTTTCTCCACCAAGTTCAGTCTTAGTAGTGTCTGTAACAAATCTGCGTATGTTGAGGGAGGCTTTTCAAACACCCTCCTTGGCTTCTTTCCCCGAACTCTTTGTTGAGCCGGATACTGACATCTTGTATGCTGCTGGCTTTGCTCGGACGATTCCTTAGGCTCACGCGTTATCATCCTTAAATTCAACCCTGGCATCGGCAACTGTTGTGGACATGGGGACTTAGCTTCCAGTGGCTCTGGGACATACCTCGATTCGTCTGCAACCTCTGGCGGAGAAATGGGAATATCAGTCCCTGCAACCTTTATACCCCCCGGTACAAACTCAATTATTTTCTCATCCAGCAAATCTTGAATCTTATGCTTAAAAGCTTTGCAGTTTGCAATGTTATGCCCCGGTGCTCCGGAGTGGAAGGCACAATGGGCGTTCAGGTCATAGTCTGGTGGTGGCTGCCCTGTCAGTGGAACCAAAATGCGGGGCTCAGCCAGTTGAAGTTGGAACAAGAGTTGCACCAGCTGATCATGATCCACAGGGATCTCATCAAATACTCTGTTAGAAGATCTCATCCTCTTACCACACCTTCTTGGGTTATCCTGCAAAACCAATTGCGACTGCTGACGAGGAGAATTCTGAGCTTCGAATCGTGGGGAAGGTCTCTTACGCCTATCATGCGTGGGTGCCGATTCTTCAGACCCCTGAGGAACAGATAAGCCAGCCGCGTCTTCCGACATTTGCCCTCCTTCTCTCCGGAGTACGTTCCTTAATACTTCAGCCATCAACCCTATCTGTGCCTTCAGTCGGCAGTTCTCTTCTTCTAGCGTCTCTTGATTCGAGCGCAACTCTTGCACATCTTTCGTGAACTGCCCCAGCTGGCCTCGAACATCCGTTAATTCTGCTTGAACCTGTTTGATGGCTACCCCCACAAGTTGGCGTATGCGGCCTGGGAGAAAACCTTGATTCTCTAGCTGAGCAAAGTCGGCAGCTCTATCATTAGCCCGTGCCATCAGAGGCTGCACCGTATCCTGCAACTGCTTCTGACTCTCGGCCATGTCCTCCATTACCTGTATGATCCATGTTATGTGGTCGCGCACTTCTTGCATCTCGGTCGGATCCTGACTCATGACTTCCTTGCTGCCAGGGAATTCTTCGGTCGCTAATCTTGGAAGACCTGATGGATACAGGAGATGAGATACAATTTAATAATTACCTGTAATGCAATATGAATATGAATGCAATGCAATGGGTCTGTGCCTTAGGGAAGTTCATTCCCCCAGTTCTAGTGCGAAGGTGTCGGTGCAGTGACAGTGCTAACAATAGGAATATCGGAGCTGAATCATAGAAAGCCTCATATATTGCAGGGAGAATGAATAAGCCCAGGGTACAATATCACTGAGGGTACAAAGAAGGCATGACCTCAACCAACAATCCTGGTGATGGTCAGCACTATGCAAATAAAGCATACAAGTTACTACATGAAATGATCAGATCCTCCCAAAAGTCTGGTACTCCTCTATCAACTTCTTGGTCTCCGGATGGCTTGGTCGATCAAGCAGCCCTTCAACAAGCTGGTTTCTCCTCTTAAGGACACGGCGTACGTCTTCAGCAGTTTCTTCCCATGTTGCTTCTCCGAAGCAATCTTCTAACTTTCGCTTCTGAGACACTGCTTCATCTCTGGATTTGATTGCCTTGTTCAGTGCATGCTGGACACTATACCGGGTCATCACTTCCTCCTCACACTTCTTGATGCTAGACTTCAACTTCTCTTCGAGGTCGGAAATTTGCTGCTTCAGCTTATCTTCCCTCTTCTTATTGTTGGTGAGTGTAGCATTCCAAGTCTTATTGCAAGAAGATATCTCTCGGTGTGCTGCGTCGAGCGCTTTCTTTTTGGCTTCCAGCATGTCATGGGAGCTTCTGAACTCTTGCCCCAGACGTTCACGCTTCTTCTTTTCCTCGGTCAACTCAGCTCCTAGTCTGTTTACTAGCTCGATCTGTTATTGGAAAGCATATACGGCCTTGTTTTTCTCGCTGCGTATCTGAGCTAACTCTTGCTCTAACCCTTCGTTGACCTTCATCAAGGCCTCTTTCTCCTTCACAACTTGCTCGTAGGCTTCCCTAGAAACAGTAGTTGGCTCTTCTGCCGGAACGGGAACAAGAATTGGTGCATCTGGAAATGGCATTAATAACTGACTTGCTCGTTCCTGGATCCAAACCCTGTAAGGTTCATAGGCCTGACAGTCATTCTTTCCTAACAACGGCTTCCCTCTGCGGTTAATACGCGTCCAGGCATGTTGCAGCTTGGCTAGTAACTCCCCCTTCACGTCTCCGGTGAAGTACAGAGATTCTTGTACTTCCTCCTCCTTTGGCGGGTTCTTCAGCGCATATCCGAACTGACGGACGAACAGAGATGGGTTGTAGTTGATACACCCTTTCCTTCCAATCAACGGCACATTAGGGTACCCAGAACAACTGAAGATGAGCTCAGATCCCAACAGGTCTCGATCAAACCACACAACGTCTTCGGAAGATAGCCTCATCAGGCGCTCTGACCAACTAGCTGAGGTTGCACTGTCTACAAATGGTCCCTTTGTGGGGAGATGACTTTTGAACCACATGTTCAACAGAGGAGCACAGCAGTACACAACCTTTCCTCTTCGGTTCTCATTCTTGTAGTGCAATGAATGATAGAAGTCTCCCATCAAAGTTGGCACTGGGTTGCCTGCAGCGAACAGATAGAAAGCATCCAAATCCACAAAGTTGGGCAAGCTAGGAAACAGCACAATTCCATAGATGCATAAAGCCAAAATAGCATTGAAAACCACCCAACAACCGTTCTTGGCGTACTCTCGAGCTTTGACAACTAAGAAATCCAGAGAGAAACCTGACACCCCAAGCCAAGAAGTCAATAACAGATCTGCAGCGCTCATATGCAAGGCTTTGGCTAAGTCCTCCAACTTGGGCTCAGCAGCAGAGTGAATAAAGGGAACCTTGTTCTGCACGGGAAGCTCAGTAAACTCCACATACTCCTCAATGGTAGGCCCTAGAATGAAGTTATCAAAAGTAAAGCATCTCAATGCGGGGTCATAGAACTGCATCAAGGTGTATAGCCCGTTCATCTCATCAGCAGTGGGCTTACAGACTAATCTCAGTAATCTCCCATGGCTCATTCTGAAGCTTCTTCTAACCTCCTCATCAGCAAGAGATATCAGACCAAGCAAAGAAGTAATATCAGGTGAAGGCAGCTTATACGCAACTGTTTTCCTCAAACCAGCCATAATCAATACTCAGAAATCCGGGCACTAGAACTAGGGAAATGCAAATGCACCTGCAGCACAGACACACGTTAGTGAAATGCAAATGATAATGGATATGCAGGCAATGCAATGCAAGTATCATGCAACAGGGACCAAAGCTGTAGCTGAATAGCCTGAGCCCAATCAAGAAAGGTCTCAGATAGGCCATCCAGAAGTCATCAAACCCTGGTCTCAGATAGACCTGACACAAAGCTCCAATACTGGTCTCTGACAGACCTCAAACCATAACTCCCACTGGTCTCTGGTAGACCTCCAATCACATCTCTAATTGATCTCTGACAGACCTCAGAACACATCTCCAAATGGTCTCTGACAGACCTCAAATCACATCTCTACACGGTCTCTGACAGACCTCATAACTCTCCATAAATAACCGGTAGTCTGAAGGTCTAGTTGCCTGCATAACCCTGAATCCCCTCACAGGTGGGTGGCCCTATAACTGGCACAAGGTACGGCATCCTATGCGGTCGTCGGCGTCA
Source organism: Lathyrus sativus (assembly GCA_963859935.3). Taxonomy (NCBI): domain Eukaryota; kingdom Viridiplantae; phylum Streptophyta; class Magnoliopsida; order Fabales; family Fabaceae; genus Lathyrus; species Lathyrus sativus. The sequence goes on along the minus strand of OZ012739.1, from coordinate 84,760,362 downwards.
CAGACTTTCAGGGTTGATGATACGATTCCCAGAAGGAGTGGCATCATCAATTCCTGAAGAGGCCTCACTTAGCCAACTTCCAAGTGATCGGTCCCCGGAGTCGACAATTCAGCTGACCAACAACCCCTTCGACCCAAAGGGTAGAAAAAGAAGCCAACCAGAAGAACCTCGTCCGAGTGTAGATTTCATGAGACACTAATGCAAGCAAAGCCGGCACGCGCCCACTACTTTCTACGCTAATTCTAGGTGTACTCAAGCCCAGGTCCGGCTTCTCACTCAATATCAGAACACCCGTCACACCCCGAATACAGCAATAATAATCAATATATAAAGCTGAAAAATAGAAGGCTAGAAATATAAAATAACTCCATACAAAATCCTCGACGGGAAAACAAGCGTTAGGATTGACTCGCTCAAAGGGACGTTGGATCCCAAATGCATAAGAACCATCGCAGTCCTTAGCAGCCAGGGGACGTTGGATCCCCAGCAGAGTCGCCAGCTGTCGCTACTGCGAAAATCGGCGCCGGCTGAACAGAAGAGTCGCCACCGTGCGTTATTTATCCCACGGGAGGGAAAGGGAACGCTCAGAGTAAACCTCGCAAAGACAGGAAAGGTATGGTCGTCGCAACCAAAACCTGGGTTCGGGAGTCGGTTACGCAAGGGGAAGGTATTAGCACCCCTCACGTCCATCGTACTCGATGGGATCCACGCTTGTTTTCGGGTATGGATTGTTATTCTATCTAAACTATAGGTCAAGGGTGAAAAAGAAAATAAAATGAATATAAAAATGACTCGGCAAAGTATCGCACTTTATGCCTACGTATTCCCGTCTGGAACGAGAAATCAGAGTCAACGTAGTTCGCCTACCTACGGGAAAGGAGGGGAAGGTTGCTCGCTAGGATATCGCATCCTATGCCTACGTACTTCCACACAGCAGGGAAGATCAGAGCAAACGTAGTTCGGGCCACGGAAGACACAGGCTTGTCTTGGTTGATTTTATTCCTTCTGAAAAAGGTTTTTCTGATTAACAGTCCCGGCGGATAAAAATGACGCTTTGATGAGTTCACATTCTTTTACGAAAGAAGTGTCTTTTATTGAGTTTGAAATCTTTATGTGTTTTTTCTGTTTGTTTTGAGAAAGAAAGAGACAGAACTCTAACCTACGGTTGCGAAGGGAATCAAACTAACCTAATGTTATCATGCATGGGTTAAGACCTAGTGTCTATCATGCTCCTCTCTTGCACAGAGAGAAACAGAGATCCTACGGGATAGGCAGAAACAGAAACAATATCAGATATATACAGTAAAGCAGTAAAATATGCATGGATGCAACAGCACAAGCGAGGCAAGGGAGTCCCACTCAACCTCGAACCTAGAAAACAATAGGCAAAAGTGAACAGGCTTCACTTTCAACCCACCAGGGTAAACAGCAAACAATACAACCAGGAAATCCAAACAATACATCAAGAAATGAAATACAGCAAAAGAAACAGCATCAGCAGCTCTGAATCAACATCTGGCTTCAAGCAATCTCCAATCAGCTACAGGCTTCAACAAGCATCAATCTCCATCTTCGTGGCCTTCAGGCAAGGGTTTTGATCATCAGTCTTCTATCTGCAATGGCTTTTCTTCAAGCTCAAACCTCCAGGATGAGGAATCAGTCACAAGAGTGAAATGAATGAATGTTAAACAGTCAATTACCTACCAAGGGTGGTTCATCAACTGTTAACATTAAACAGAAAGTTTCCTCTCAAAAGTTCTATCTTTCAAATACATTCACTGATCCTTCCAAAGGAAGGAGGTGGATATTTGAAAGAGACTTTGAATCATAGAGAAAGGATGGATGCAGACAAGGCATTCCATGTTTGAGAAACAAGCTTTCTAACCTAGAGCTCTGCCTAGCTCCTAAACCCTAGTCTCCTCAGCAGCTGCTAGCAAGAACCTCCTCCCCAACTCTGGCAGTTGATCTTCAACATCTGGATCTCCAATGGTCTTCATCTTCTCAAGTCTTCAGCTCTCCCAAGTCCCCAGACAATCCCAATACCCAAGCAAGCAAGCAAAAATCCCCAGAGGGCACACCACACCAGTCAATCAGATATACAGACAGAGTTAATAGCAGTAGGGGAATCCTGACTTTTTCTAAGGGGATCTAATAACTACCCATAGCCCCTATAGTCCCATAACTAAACTAATCAAACCCTAAGTCCTAAGGGAAAAGAATTAAGCTTCCTAAGTCATCACCTAAAAACCCTAATTTGTTCATCATATTCAAGCCTACATTAAGCACCTAAAACTAATTCCTAAAAATGGGAACTAAATTGAATCTACAAGTTCAATATCTAATCTAAACAATATAAAAAGAATGAACAAAAAATATGAAGGCATCTAAGAGAACAAAAATTACTAAATTCATGCATGAAATGAAGCTATTAAAATGACATTTATTTAGAAAATATGGAAAAAATATGAAATGAAAATGAAAATGCAATTTTATTTTTCTATAATTTTCTACACATCCTAAAGAAAATAGTGTAAAAAGAATGAAGTGAAAATGATTTTCTATGAATTTATTATGAATTTTTTTAAGTTGGTAAAAATAAAGTGGAATTAAAACAATTAAAATCAAATAAAATGAGGGAGAGGGGTATGAATAGCAGGCACGCGTAGTTCATTTCAGGATGGGCCAACAATGGTGGGGTGCGCGTAGCACTTTGATTAAGGCCCAGCATCACTTCAGAATTAAATGAAAATAAAAACACGCAGGGGGGTGAAAATAGCGTTGGATTCACATGTAAAACTGATTGGGCTCATAACTGGGGGGTGGGAATAACACATCATCTTAGGCCCGCCCGTTTCAATTAATGAAACGGTGCGTTTGGCACCAAACTAATCTCCCTCCAAAAATCAGATTAAACCTCAGCCACACGATGGGCTTGGAGGTCAATGGTCTAACACAAAACAGACGATCCAGATTTCGTCTTCTCCAATGGATCTGTGAGAATTAGGGTTTCACCATGAAAGCTCATGCACGAGCAACATTCCACCAATCTGTCCTCACTCTCCAGGCCATGAATCAACATGATGTAAACATGAAAAATGTTCAGAATCTCTCCCTCTACAATCCTGTGGCACTAGTTCAATCTGAAACTCACTAGATCACTCAACCCGATAACAACAAATTCTGGTCACCATGGAAATCCTCTGAGATGCATCACAACAATTCTCAATCAAACTTACACTAACCTAATCTATACATAATGGTTATCATTCTGATCTATCAAGCTAAGCTTATGATGCATTCTACTACAAGTTTCAAGCCCTAACAGTTTCTACCACCTGCTAACAAACATCACCAAACCACTCCAAATTCAACCTAATTGCTCTACTAACCTCCTACATTACATCTAAACTAACAAAATCAAGCTAACCTAATTGAATCAAGCTGTGGCAGAGAAAATGTACCTGGTGTGAAATCTTGAAAACAGCTATGGAGACTCGTGGATCTGAGGCTTCCAAGGCTTGGATCTTGATCAATTAACTCAGTGATTGATTCTGTATGCAATACCTTGATGATTCTTGACTTGAATTGTGCTATCCACTTGAAACTTCAATTTTGATGTTGATGATGGAAGTGCTCGAAAATGGATGAATCACACTTGGTTCTTGATTGAATTATTATCTATGATGATGAAACAGTATAATGAAGTTGATTTTGATGATGATTTGGTGAAGAATTTGAGGAATTGGAATGAAAATTCAATGAAAAAGAATGAGAGAATTTGGGAGATTCTTGGTGAAAATGGAGCCAACCCTTGATCAATCTTCATTTCATGAATATATAGTGTCCACATGAACATTCTAGATCCATCTTACACATTCCCTTACCTTCCAACTTTGATCCATTTTTGAAATGTTTCTTAAAAGGCAAGTAACCATGAATATCTTTCTTTTTTCCTTCTAAACTCAAAAAAGTGTTTGAACCATTGTTCTTATAATTGCTTTTCCATTCAAAATCATATATTGGAAGTCTCCATTTGGACTTGTAAATCTCCCAAACCATTTTTCACTTTGAATTTCTTTAAATTATAAGCCATTTTAGTTCAAATTTTGACCAATTATGCAACTTCATGTTATGAGCTTTTCCAACAACTTGTGACCTTCTTTCTAGACTTAAAATCCCATTTGGAGCAAGTTTGATGTTGTAAGTTTTTCCATTTGAGACCTCCTTGTATGAGTTTTGGACATAGGTTAAAATGACCTGTAATTCACAAATGCCCAAAATACCCTTTGCTTGCCAAGACCATAAGTTGAGTTCCACACATCATATGAGGGCATGCTATACCATTCTAGAAAGCTAAGACAATGGGGAACAATTCTTATGTTGACCAAGAATTCATTTGAAATCTCCTTGAGGGGTAAAAATTGCTTGGAAGTCAAGTCACTTTCACAGACAAAATTTCAGATACCTCAGATGACCTGTAACTTGCAAGGACCATAACTTGAGTTCTATAAATCTCCTTGATGTCTTCCACCACTCAAATTAAAGGTCTTGAGATCCTCTACAAGTTTCATGTTGGCCAAGAAGCCATTTGAAGCTAGCATTTTGACTTATCTTGCTTGGAAATTTGACCTAAACTAGGGGATTTTACACAGAAACCCTAATTTAGAAACTCCTCTTCTCCTTGATTTCTCCTGAATTCTCCTTGTCATATCTCCATATCTTTCTTCATATGTCCAATGATGAACCCCACATCTCTCCAATAGACTTGAATGCCCTTTAAATCAGTCAATTGACCTAGGGTTGACCTAGGGTTGACCCAGATGAAACCCTAGTTGACTGCCTTCAGCTATAGCTCTTGTGCTCTCATCAATGAATTGTCTCCTTCTCCAAATGACTTTCTAAGTCTCTCATAATGTCTAGATACTCTCCATGCCTTCACCTCACAGCTCACAACCCTTTTGTTGACCCTCAGATACCCTCAGCTAGGAGATGGACTCAAGGCTTGATCTGCTGAACTCTTTGCTTTCAAATTCTTTCCTGATGACTTGAATGAGATTGACTTGGGATAATAACCTCTTGATAGGCTTCTAGAGATGAAAATAATGATTGGTCCCCTGTTGTATGACTTGCTATGCTTATGCTATGCAGATGGTTAGTCTATGTACATGACTCTATATGCAAATGCTAATGATATTGAAACATAAACCAAGTGAATAAGGTTGGGCAAATTTTAGGGTGCAACACATGAAAATGACCTATGTAACAAATGACCTATAATAAAACTTTCCCAAAATACCCTTGTCTTGTAAGGTCCATAACTTGAGTTCCACAAATGATATCAAGGACTTCTAGGACTTTTTGGAAAGCTAAGATCATGAAGAAAAACTCTCATGTTCACTTCAAGTTAAGGAGAAACTTGATTCTAGGTCAAAAGTGCCTTGGAAGTGAGTTGACTTTTGTGGAACAAAAAAACAAGTTCATCTGAGACCTATAACTTGATGGCATCATAACTTGAGTTCCACAAACCCAATAGATGAGTTCTAGTACTCAAAAGAGAGCTTAGAACATGCCCTACAAGTCTCATGTTAACATGAAAATGAGCTTGGACTTGTATCTTGAGGTAAATGGTCCTTGGAGTTGAGCACTAAAGAAGGGGATTTTACACTGAGATCCTTGGAGTTTAGTAACTTCTTGAACTCTTGATTCTTCTTAATTTGTGAAATTCTGGTATGCAGATCTCATTTGTCCCAAGAACATTTATCTCTTCTGAAATTGAACAAGGATAGACCATGACCAATTTAAATTTATTTAAATTGTCCCAATTTCATGACCAATGTCATGACGTCTGTTGTAATATTTGCAAACTGACAGACCTATTTATCTAACCATTTAAATTGTGCAGAATTTTAAATGTTGGAAGATAAATAACACAATGAATTATTTAACCAGTTCGGTGCAACCTCACCTACATCTGGGGGCTACCAAGCCAGGAAGGAAATCCACTATTAACATAATCAATTCAGAGCTAAACTCCCCTGTTTACAACCCCTCACTTAATCTCTACCCAATGCAATTTCTACCTAGAATCCACTAGACAAGAGTATACCCACTTTCCCCCCCTCAATCACCGCATTGATATACAATTCAATATAAAAGACATACTTTAGAAGACACTCTTCAAAGTTACAATACTTGATTTTGCTTCACAACTTCAATCAAGGACAATACACTCTTATTTAAAAGCTCTGAGTGGACAACAACTTAAAAACTACTTAACCAATGCAATCATACAACAGACAATTGCTTGGATCACAAGTGTTCCTAAGATACAAACTACACGTGAAGAATTAGCTGCACAACACATAATTCTTCACTCACAAATATATCTACCACAATGCATCATACGATACAAAGGGTGACTTACAAAGTCATACACAAGGGACTCTCAAAACACACTAATCACTATGGTGATCTCTGTCGTATAACAGTTATGACTGTCTCTCCTTGTCTCTCAAGAAGTGTGTGTAATTAGGATGGCTATTCTATTATTTATATGCAGTAGATTGTCCTTGGGCCTTGGTGCAGAAGTTAGGTTTAACCCAGTTAAAACCTCTTTTCATACGGCTGTGCACTTACCATTAGGTCAGGGGTATTTTAAGTTATGCTCAGAAGTGCCCGGAATTTCGCCTGAGATAGCTTAACATTCCTAGAATGTTTCCTGAAGTATAGCCTGAGCTAAATCATGAAACATACCAGAAAATTAAAACACGCGCCCTGATGTCATACGCTTGATGTCATAACATCCAGCATGACATCCAACCTGCTCTGCTCTTAGCTATTCAACCTTACCCTGCAGAACACTTATGCAGAATCTTTTTCATAATAGTAGAAACAAATGTTTTATAGTTTCCTAAAAAGTCTCAAAGATCCTTTTTATTAACACCCATTAAATCTACACTTTGTTCCTAATAAGTCTCTTTGGCCTGCACATGCTGATGAGGTATATCCAACAGGATCTCATCAAAACAAAGCACCTCTGTCAAGAGAAATGAAATAGCAGCTCCTTGCTGTACCAGACATGGATGTCATGACATTCAGTATGAAATCCATTACAGTAGTTCTGTCATCAGCTCCTACTAGCTCCTTCTGCATCCATGTTAGCAGTTTTGTCATCAACTCCTGCTAGCTCCTACTGCACCCATGACAACAGTTCTGTCATCATCTCCTGCTGGTTCCTGCTGCACCAGACAACGATATCATGACATTGGTAATGACATCCTGTTTAAACACATGACAGCAGTACTGTCATAACAGTAGATGAAGATGTTGTGATATCTGGCTTAGCACCAGTGCATACTCATGTTTTACCAAAATTTAGCCAATCCTAGAACCATAGAAACATGATACTAACAATCTCCCCCTTTGGCAAATTTTGGCTAAAACACCCAAGCAAACTTGTCAGGGCAGCAATGGCAGCAACAACAGTAGCTTGCTTAAATACTCCCCTTTAATAGTTGCTCTCTTCATGGCAGTAGCGGCAGATAACTACACTTTACTCCCCTTTGGTTTAGTCAAAAATTGATAAAAATTGGAGTAAATGTACCATAATCACCATGCTTCAAAGCAGGACTCAGCTGACAAACTTCACATGATCTGCAAAAATCCAGTCATCTCACAATCTCCTATGAGATACACAAGCTGCTTGAAAACTGCACCGTTAAATGTGGTAAGCTCAATCCTGATGTGTGCATCCTCCATATCATATTTCAGCATGGAGTTACCCCATGACCATTGTCATTGGATCTTGGGTTCTTGCCTTGCCTGAGCTGCACCTTCAGGAATGACACTTTTGACATCACCAATTAAAGGACAATCAATTAACTACTTGCCACAAGTAACAATTGATCTTAAATCCCCAATTTGAGACACACAAATATTCTGCAGAGAAAAATAAATTCTTCCAGACAGTAACCCATAAACATATTGCCAAGGCACAAAAATACACCAGCCAGCACAATGTCAAGACATCTTGTCTGACATTACAACCTCATTAGTGGTTTAAGAACATAAGCTTGTTTGAGAATCAGCACACTCTATACACAGCTCCATAGCAGCACAATGTCAACACAAGTAATGCAGCCACACATCAGATAGGTACACAACTCCCCCTGTCATGCATAAAAAACACTCCCCCTAAAAGAGAGAACCCAAACACATGGAAACACATTCAACTTTACACCCCTTGTTTCACAAGCCACACCAGAACCAAACCTTATAGGAGAGGTAGTCACATGATGGACATAACTATCTACAAGATCTCCCAGATTTAGCTAGAATAAGTCTTCAAGATGTCAGGGTGAATGTTATGTTTACTTGACTTCCATATGAACAAGATCAGAGTTGATGATGTCCTGATCTTCATCTTTACCAGTCATACAAGGAAAAACACTTGGATAGAGGCCCAAATACCTGAGTTGATCCATTGATACACAATGACAGACAAGAGGCACTATCATGTTCACCATGAGCTGGAGCAGTAACCTAATGTCACAACATCTAGTATGACATTCCATCCTCCTAGAAACATACAATCACAACCTGCTTGAGGCCACAAACAATCTTGAGATACAGTTGTACTATTGCAGCAACAGATCCTAGAAGTATATCTCCCCATATCAAGGATAACTAGTGCTCTTTTTCAGAAGCACGTGAATGGAAAACATAAGACTCATCTTCATGTCTTCAAGAGCTCACTCTTTGTTCAACATACCTGCTGAACGCATTCACTTACTACTTGAATCCCAAGCCACTAGTACACCCATCAGATAGAAGCTCTCCCTCTATCTTCTATACAAGCTGCTCCAAGATCACCACAGTATCTCAAGACCAACCTCATGCTCATACAGTGAGAAGGTACCAAACAACTCCACGTCTTTCTGCATTAGAAGAACCCACTTCTCCACAGGACTTCTGGCCTGAACAAGATAAACACCTCATAATCCAAGACATTCTTTCCTCATCATTCTCTCATATGATAAGTAAGAACATTTCTGGTTTAACTGGTGAATATTCACTCATGAGTCCATATTTTTATGCAATGAGCCACTCCAGTCTTGTACAATACTCCTACACCATACTCCAAGACAGTCCTTTTACCTCATCATTCTCCCGTATGACAAGATAGAGTACTTCTTAGTCAGACTGTGAATCACCAGATCTTCAAGTCCTTCTCCAAGTAGAACCAAACCAGATGATACATATCACAAACACATCATCCCCTGGTTCTTTATATGCCTACACTGGACTTACTACTGCCTAGTAATCCAATTGAAGATCTTCAGAGAACACATCCCCACCAGCTTGATCAAATACATCTCTAAACGAGGGTAATCTTCCATACACATCTTAGGGCTTCTACCACAAGCTCCAATATATAAATAGAATCAGAACATTCTTTGGTCTTCAAACAACTACCCTTCTGCACAAGAGTAATTAGTTTCAAGCACACTGCCTGAATTCACATTAAAGACCAACCAAATGCCACTGTTTGGTTAATGTTATCTTTCTTTAGAGCTCCACTAAGCAACCTTGATCTTTTACATGCTCCATAGCAAGGCAACTTGGATACACCAAGACTTGGACCTGTAACATCTACTCCTTCTCACAGCTCCTGCAAGCTAAAGTTTCTGCTAGATGTCACAACATCTGATCAGACATCCTGCTGGTGAATTCAGTCATTCATTATGCCATTTAGAAGAACCTCATCAAGAGTTCCATGTTCATGCAGACTTGGTTACTGATAGCAGGTTTGAGTAGGCATCATGTATTCTGCTTTCTTGTACCCCAACAACTGTAATGCCTGTTTAATTTAAATTAAATTATTTATGAATTGTTGGCCGCGCCCGCCGTATCGTGGTAGTATTCGGGTGTATCGGGTAAAATTCTTTTAGTCGGGATATTTTACCGTTAGTGCGAAATTAAATAAAAAGGAACGAGAAAAATAATAATAGTTGATTTTGGCGAATAACTATCTAAGTGGGCCAAATGTTAGTAATTAAAATAGTAAAAGAGGGTGGTGCTACTAGTAAGCCCAAAATTAACAAAAATAAATAAATAAATAAAATAATTTAACTACTAGTAACCTAAGTGGGGAAAACTAGTAACAGTAGAAACATAAATAAAAAGGAAAAGGAACATGGCTGAGAGAAGTTGAGAACAAAGGAAATTAACCACTGGAGAGAATTCAAGGTAGTTGCAGAAGAGTCACCGGAGAGCAGAACCGGAACCGGGAGTTTAGAGTTGCCCTCAATCCAAAGGTAAGGGTGGGGTTCAATTCTATAACTATGGGTATGATCAATTTCATGAAGGTAATTGAATCATAGGGTTGGTTTTCGTGGGTTGATAAATATTAGAGATGATGCTTGTCTGTGTCGGAAAAAGTTTTTATGTCATTAGTTATGTGTGAAAATATTTGGAAACGGTGCCGACACACGCTATTTTTCACTTGTTGAGAGGATGTCGTTATTGTGTTCTTACTTGATTTGATGGAAAATTGTGGTTACATGATTCGTATGAAATTGTGATGCTTCACTTATGGACAATTTGGTTGTAGGTTTAATGCCTTGTTGCGTGGTTGTTTTTGTTGTGTATAGTCCATAATAGATGCATCTCATAGAATATCATCCCGGTTGGCCTGTATTGGCATGGTTATGCCTGTATTGGCGGCCTATAATGGCGAATAAATTGGTTGTGGAGTTTTGCTCCAAATTGGTACCACATGCATATGCATAGTTGAGTCGCATAGTGTTGCGTCGTTATGTGGTTGCAAGTGATGATGAGTTGCTGAAATTTCTTGCTAATTATTGTGGATATGAATGATAAATTCCTGGCATTTGTTGCCGATAATATTTGGAAAACTGCGAAAATTTTAATGCTGTGATATGATCCTGGCATGAATTTTATCATGCCTTATGTTATAATTTTGATATCTCACCCTTTACGTTGTATGTTACCTCCATTGGTGGTAATTTGCAGGTAACCCGGAATAAAGTGTCGCTTTTCGGTTAAGGTGTCGTTGGTCGCTCTGATACGTAGCACTCTTGGGGGATGAAGGATTAATTATATTGTTTTAATTGATTTCTTTGTTGCTGAATTTTATTAAGTACTTTTCATTAAATTGGTTGCCTCTGTTAAGTGGAAAATGTTGGTTGGACGCACTAAACCGATGAATCGGTAGTGCTGATTTTTATGGTTGAAAACTAGTTGTTTTAGTGAATTATGCAAGATTATTACTTGCTGAATTTTTAATGGAGTTTAGATGCAAAACCTTTCTTGCCTTGTTTTTGGTTTATTATTAGTTGTTTGAAAGTTTATTAATTCCGCTACGAAATAACAGGTTGTCTTATAATGAAGATGCTAAGCAAGTTATCGTTGTCTGTTCATCTGATTCTGTGCTATGTATGTTGCTAAATAATCTTTTGCAGGTGTATGTTGTTTGTTAAGTTGTAAATGTGACATCTCTGATGCGCTCAGATTTTGTGAGTGTGACGACCATCACAACTCCATGGCGCTCATCATGACCATCACGGTCGTGACAGTTCAATGACGATCATCATGACCATCACGGTCGTGACAACTCCATTACGATCGTCATTTAGCTCTATTTGGTGCACTCTGATTGTTTTTTTTCTTATTTATCCATTTGGTTAGAATGGGGTGTTACATTAGTGGTATCAGAGTATGTCGTTCCATCCGACCGAGTTATCGAGTCAGTCGTCGTGTCTAGCAATAAAGTATCGTTGTTTTTGAGATTTGACGGTTGGTTGTTGCAGTTTAAGTGAAATGGCTGGAAGGAATGATGTTGCAATTGCTGCTGCTCTGCAAGCTATAACTAATGCTATGGAAAATCAGCCGAATCCTGTTGGAGATGCTGGGTCTCGCAGTTTGGCAATGTTTCAGCGGGAGAATCCACCTACCTTCAAGGGTAGGCATGATCCTGATGGTGCACTGGACTGGTTGAAGGAAATGGAGCGGATCTTTCGTGTGATGGATTGTACTCCAGCATAGAAGGTTCGTTATGGGACCCATATGCTAGCAGTCAAAGCTGATGATTGGTGGCTAGAGACCCGTCCGGTATTGGAGGCTGCAGGTGAAGAGATCACTTGGTCTGTATTCCGTAGGGAATTTCTGAAGAAGTACTATCCGAAAGATGTCCGTGGTAAGAAAGAGATTGAGTTTCTTGAACTGAAGCAAGGAGACAGATCTATTACATAGTATACTGCGAAGTTCAAAGAGTTGGCTAAGTTTTATCCGCACTACAGCGTAGAAATCGCTGAGTTCTCTAAATGTATCAAGTTTGAGAACGTATTGAAGTCTGAAATCAATAAAGTAATTGGGTATCAGAAGATCTGTGTTTTTGATTCATTGGTTGAAAGCTGGAGAATTTATGAAGAAGATAACAATGCTCATTACAAGCTGTTGAGTGAGAGGAGAGGCAAGTCACATCAGACTCGTGGTAAGCGTTATGATCCTCAAGTGGGCAAAGGGAAACAAAGAGCAACTGATGACAAGAGAACTAGTAAGGGAGATGCTCCTGCTAGTATTGTTTGCTATAAGTGTGGGAAACCTGGTCACAAGAGTAATATGTGTAATTCTGGATCAGTGATATGTTACCGTTGCGGTGAGCTTGGACATGCTATTTCTGAGTGCAAGCGCAAGGGGATGGTTTGTTTCAACTGCGGTGAAGAGGGACACCTGTTTGACAAGTGTCCGAGGCCTAAGAAAGAATAGACTAGTGGAAGGGTGTTCGCTATATTTGGGACTCAGAAATCCAGTGAAGACAGACTCATTGAAGGTACTTGTTTCATTAATAGTACTCCCTTACTTGCTATTATTGACACCGTTGCTTCTCATTGTTTTATTGTTGCTGATTGTGTTGAACGTTTAGGTTTTGTGTTATCTCACATGAATGGGGAGATGGTAGTTGACACTCCAGCTAAGGGATCAGTGACTACATCTCTTGTATGTTTGAAATGTCCTCTGTCAATATTTGATAGAGATTTCCTTGTTGACTTAGTCTGTTTGCCACTAAGTGGGATGGACGTAATTTTAGGTATGAACTGGTTAGAGTATAATTGTGTTCATATTAATTGCTTTGATAAGTCGGTGAGGTTTTCTACTCCCGCGGAGGAGGGAGCCCGTTTAGTAACTACAACACAGATGAGGCAGATATTGCTAGAAGATGCTCAGATGTTTGCGTTGGTGGCATCATTATCCATTGAGAATCAAGCGATAATTGATGAGTTAGAAGTTGTTCGTGATTTTCCTGAAGTGTTTCCAGATGAAATTCCTGACGTTCCTCCGGAACGAGAAGTTGAGTTTTCTATTGACCTTGTACCTGGTACCAGACCTGTGTCTATGGCGCCGTACAGGATGTCTGCATCTGAATTGGCCGAGTTGAAGAAACATTTAGAAGACTTACTCGAGAAGAAGTTCGTTAGACCAAGCATATTGTCGTGGGGAGCTCCGGTATTATTAGTAAAGAAGAAGGATGTCATTATGAGGTTGTGTATTGATTATCGACAACTGAATAAAGTGACAATTAAGAATAAATATCCGCTCCCAAGAATTGATGACTTGATGGATCAGTTGGTTGGTGCGCGGGTGTTTAGTAAAATTGATTTGAGGTCGGGGTATCACCAGATTAAGGTAAAGGATGATGATGTTCAGAAGACTGCATTCAGAACTAGATATGGACACTATGAGTATACGGTAATGCCTTTTGGTGTTACTAATGCGTCGGGAGTTTTTATGGAATACATGAACCGTATCTTTCATGACTATTTGGATCGGTTTGTGGTAGTATTCATTAATGATATCTTAATTTATTCTAAGTCGAAGGAGGAGCATGTTGAGCACTTGAGATTAGTACTGCAAGTTTTGAAAGAAAGAAAGTTGTATGCGAAACTGTCGAAGTGTGACTTCTGGTTGGAAGCGGTTAGCTTTCTGGGTCATGTTATATCAGGTAGTGGAATTGCGGTAGACTCATCTAAGGTTGATGTGGTGTTGCAATGGGAGACTCTGAAGTCGGAAACTGAGATTAGAAGCTTTTTGGGACTTGCTGGTTACTACAGAAGGTTCATTGAAGGTTTCTCTAAGTTGGATCTTCCGTTAACTAAGTTGACTAGTAAAGGGAAAACTTTCGTGTGGGATGCTCAATGCGAAGCGGGTTTTGCAGAGTTAAAGAAGAGGTTGACGTCGGCTCCAGTGCTGACCTTGCCTAACACAAAGGAGCCGTTTGTGGTATACTATGATGCTTCTAAGTTTGGTTTGGGAGGTGTACTCATGCAGGGTAACAAAGTAGTTGCTTATGCTTCAAGACAGTTGAGAATCCATGAGAAGAATTATCCTACACACAACTTAAAACTTGCTGCTGTTGTTTTTGTGCTGAAGATTTGGAGACATTATCTGTATGGTTCAAGATTTGAAGTGTTCAGTGACCATAATAGTTTGAAGTACTTGTTTGATCAAAAAGAACTGAACATGAGACATCGAAGGTGGTTAGAACTGTTAAAAGATTACGATTTTGGTTTAAACTGCCATCCGGGAAAAGCTAATGTTGTAGCTGATGCCTTAAGCCGCAAGACTTTGCATATGTCAGCAATGATGGCTAAGGAGTTGGAATTAATTAAACAATTTAGAGACTTGAGTTTATGTTGCAAAGTGACGCCGATGAGTGTATAGTTGGGCATGTTAAAGATTAATAATGACTTCCTGGACAACATCAGAGAAGCGCCGAAATTAGATATAAAGTTGGTAGACTTAATGCCTGGAGTAGATCATTCGGAGAACAATGATTACCATTTGGATGCGCAAGGCGTGTTGAGGTTTCGTGGTCATATTTGTATTTCTGATAGTGCAGATATGAAGAAAGTGATTCTGGAAGAGAGTCACAGAAGTAAGTTGAGTATTCATCCAGGAGCGACGAAAATGTATAGTGATTTGAAGAATCTGTTTTGGTGGCCTGGTATGAAGCGTGATGTGGCACGATTTGTTTACGCATGTTTGACTTGTCAGAAGTCGAAAGTTGAGCACCAGAAACCTGCTGGGTTGATGCAACCGTTAGAGATTCCAGAATGGAAATGGGACAGCATTTCGATGGATTTTGTAACGGGTTTTCCGAACACTCCGAGAGGATGTGATTCTATTTGGGTGATTGTTGATAGGCTTACAAAGTCAGCTCACTTTATTCCTATTAACATCACTTTTCCGGTATCGAAGTTGGCAGAGATTTATGTCAGAATGGTTGTTAAGTTGCATGGTATTTCGTTGTGTATTGTGTCGGATAGAGATCCGAGGTTTACTTAGGAATTTTGGAAGAGTCTGCAAGAGGCATTAGGTTCCAAGTTGAGGTTGAGTTCAGCATACCATACTCAAATCGATGGTCACACTGAACGAACTATTCAGTCTTTAGAAGATTTGCTAAGGGCATGTGTTCTTGAGGAAGGCGGTTCGTGGGATACCTATATTTCGTTAATAGAGTTTACTTATAATAATAGTTACCACTCTAGTATCAGAATGTCACCATTCGAAGCTTTGTATGGTCGGAGGTGTAGGACTCCGTTGTGTTGGTATGAATTGGGGGAGAGTGTGGTACTTGGATCGGAGATTGTTCAGGAGATGAATGAGAAGGTGAAGTCAATTCGAGAAAAGATGAAAGCTTCCCAAAGTAGGCAGGAGAGTTATCATGATAAGCGCAGAAAGGATTTAGAATTTGAAGCTAGGGATCATGTATTTTTGAGAGTCACGCCTGTGACCGGTGTTGGTAGAGCTTTGAAATCTAAGAAGCTTACTCCTCGTTTCATTGGTCCGTATCAGATATCGGACAAAGTTGGAAAGGTTGCATATCGGGTGGCATTGCCGTCTAAGTTGTCGAATCTGCACGATGTATTTCATGTGCCGCAACTCCGAAAGTATATTTTAGACCCGTCGCATGTCATTCCTATGGATGATGTGCAAGTACATGACAATCTTATGGTGGAGACGATGCCTGTGAGAATTGATGATCGTGAGGTGAAGACGTTAAGAGGAAAGGAGATTGCTTTGGTGAAAGTGGTCTGGTTGGGAGCGGCTGGAGAAAGCTTGACGTGGGAACTGGAAAGCTAGATGCGGGAGTGTTACCCCAAGCTGTTTGATCGAGGTAATTTCGAGGACGAAATTCTTTTAAGTTTGGGGGAGTTGTAACACCCGTTTAATTTAAATTAAATTATTTATAAATTGTTGGCCGCGCCCGCCGTATCGTGGTAGTATTCAGGTGTATCGGGTAAAATTCTTTTAGTCGGGATATTTTACCATTAGTGCGAAATTAAATAAAAAGGAACGAGAAAAATAATAATAGTTGATTTTGGCGAATAACTATCTAAGTGGGCCAAATATTAGTAATTAAAATAGTAAAAGAGGGTGGTGCTACTAGTAAGCCCAAAATGAACAAAAAAAATAAAAATAATAAAATAATTTAACTACTAGTAACCTAAGTGGGGAAAACTAGTAACAGTAGAAACATAAATCAAAAGGAAAAAGAAAGTGTCTGAGAGAAGTTGAGAACAAAGGAAATTAACCACCGGAGAGAATTCAAGGTAGTTGCAGAAGAGTCACCGGAGAGCAGAACCGGAACCGGGAGTTTAAAGTTGCCCTCAATCCAAAGGTAAGGGTGGGGTTCAATTCTATAACTATGGGTATGATCAATTTCATGAAGGGAATTGAATCATAGGGTTAGTTTCCGTGGGTTGATAAATATTAGAGATGATGCTTGTCTGTGTCAGAAAAAGTTTTTAAGTCATTAGTTCTGTGTGAAAATATTTAGAAACGGTGCCGACACGCACTATTTTTCACTTGTTGAGAGGATGTCTATATTGTGTTCTTACTTGATTTGATGGAAAATTATGGTTACATGATTCGTATGAAATTGTGATGCTTCGGTTATGGACAATTTGGTTGTAGGCTTAATGCCTTGTTGCGTGGTTGTTGTTGTTGTGTGTAGTCCATAATAGATGCATCTCATAGCATATCATCCTGGTTGGCCTGTATTGGCGTGGTTATGCCTGTATTGGCGGCCTATAATGGAGAATAAATTGGTTATGGAGTTTTGCTCCAAATTGGTACCACATGCATATGCATAGGCGAGTCACATAGTGTCGCGTCGTTATGTGGTTGCAAGTGATGATGAGTTGCTGAAATTTCTTGCTAATTATTGTGGATATGAATGATAAATTCCTGGCATTTGTTGTCGATAATATTTGGAAAACTGCAAAAATTATAATGCTGTGATATGATCTTGGCATGACTTTTATCATGCCTTATGTTATAATTTTGATATCTCACCCTTTACGTTGTATGTTACCTCCGTTGGTTGTAATTTGCAGGTAACCCAGAATAAAGTGTCGCTTTTCGGTTAAGGTGTCGTTGGTCGCTCTGATACGTAGCACTCTTGGGGGGGGGGGGATGAAGGATTGATTCTATTGTTTTAATTGATTTCCTTGTTGCTGAATTTTATAAGTACTTTTCATTAAATTGGTTGCCTCTGTTAAGTGTCAAATGTTGGTTGGACGCACTAAACCGATGAATCGGTAGTGCTGATTTTTATGGTTGAAAACTAGTTGTTTTAGTGAATTATGCAAGACTATTACTTGCTGAATTTTTAATGGAGTTTAGATGCAAAACCTTTCTTGCCTTGTTTTTGGTTTATTATGAGTTGTTTGAAAGTTTATTAATTCCGCTGCGAAATAACAGGTTGTCTTATAATGAAGATGCTAAGCAAGTTATCGTTGTCTGTTCATCCGATTCTGTGCTATGTATGTTGCTAAATGATCTTTTGCAGATGTATGTTGTTTGTTAAGTTGTAAGTGTGACATCTCTGATGCGCTCAGATTTTGTGAGTGTGACGACCGTCACAACTCCATGGCGCTCGTCATGACCATCATGGTTGTGACAGTTTAATGACGATCGTCATGACCATCACGGTCGTGACAGCTCCATTACGATCGTCATTTAGCTCTATTTGGTGCACCCTGATTGTTTTTTTTCCTTATTTATCCGCTTGGTTAGAATGGGGTGTTACAACAACTCCCTTTGAAGTGCATTTGCTTCATAAAACTCCTCTTTAGAGAAACCAAACATGCCAAAACCTGATTCTTTAGAGAAGATTAGTCACAAGAGATCTTTACAGAAGGAATCCTGCTTTCCTTAAGTAGAGACTTCTTCAGAAAGTCAGAGATAACTGCCACTTATCCTTGACCTCCAAGATGAGCAAGGTCTTATGCTCCTATGTACTTAAATAAAAAGTAAACTGACCCAAGAAGTGCTATCACCAACACCATATTCTAGACAAGTTTCTTGCCAGGAAACTTTCTAGATAAATATCAGACGCTTTTAGTGGTAACTAGAACACATCTGCTGCACTCTAATAAACTGATCCAAAGAAAATGTCTTCATCTGCACTTCCACCAGCACTACATTCTAGTCTTAGTTTCTTGCCAAGAAACTTACTAGAATAAAGTCAGATCCTACCACACAAAAGTATGGTAACAAGATTATCTGCTATATCTTCTTCAACAGACTTCTGTACAATCTGATGATGGAATGTCTTAACATCTGGCTGAACATCAGATCCTTGAAGTAGACAAAGCAGATCTGGGGCCCGATGCTTGAGCAACAACTGATGAGACAACTTGATCATCAACTAAGGATAGCCCATTAAATATTTGAGAATATGTCAAATAGAAATGAATCCTAAATCCTTGTAACATATCCTTCTCTGAACTTCATGGATAATCAAATAAATACGTGTGTAGTTCACAAATAGCAATTGATCTTAAATCCACACAACTTCAGGAATACCAAGCTGAAACATCAAGGCTGACACCCTTGACTCAACCTGCCTATGACTTCCTATGTTGAAAGAGCCTTTGCAAGTCATGAGTGGTGAAAATAAATCACCTCCCACTATCCTTTCTAAAACAGCCTTTGTAATACACAGCAGAATAGCCCAAGCATACAAGCAACAACCCAGACACTCAAACAACACAGCTACAACATTCAACAATCTGAATATAGGGCAGTCTTCTCCCAAGGCTACCAGAGTTCTTTCATCAAAAAAATATGCAGCGGAACCACCAAAAGAACATCTTCAACATGCCCTAAACAAGCTGTCAGAACATCTTATAGGACATTGTAACACTCCTCCTTTGGCAAAACATTCAACAGGTCACAGAAGCTCTGAGGGAACAGCAGCAGAAACACAGAATCCTTAAACTCCACAAGAAGCAGCTCAAACATTTAGCAAGATCATCAAATCAACTGCCACTTTTCCTTGTTCAAACCACCAGAACGTATCTCCCAAGATCTCATCCAGAACAGACAGGATGCCTGCTCTGATACCATTTGAAATTCTGGTATGCAGATCTCATATGTCCCAAGAACATTGATCTCTGTTGAAACTGAACAAGGACAGACCATGACCAATTTAAATTTCTTAAATTTGTCCCAATGTCATGACCAACGTCATGACGTCTGTTGTAACATCTGCAGACTGACAGACCTATTTATCTAACCATTTAAATTGTGCAGAATTTTAAATGCTGAAAGATAAATAACACAATGAATTGTTTACCCAGTTTGGTGCAACCTCACCTACATCTGGGGGCTACCAAGCCAGGAAGGAAATCCACTATTAGCAGAATCAATTCATAGCTAAACTCCCCCGTTTACAACCCCTCACTTAATCTCTACCCAATTCAATTTCTGCCTAGAATCCACTAGACAAGAGTATACCCACTCACTCCCCCTCAATCACCACAGTAATATACAATTTAATACAAAAGACAGACTTTAGAAGACACTCTTCAATGTCACAATACTTGATTTTGCTTCACAGCTTCAATCAAGGACAATACACTCTTACTTAAAAGCTCTGAGTGGACAACAACTTAAATTCTACTTAACCAATGCAATCATACATCAGACAATTACTTGGCTCACAAGTGTTCCTAAGAAACAAACTACACGTGAAGAATTAACTGCACAACACAGAATTCTTCACTCACAAATATGTCTACCACAATGCATCATACGATACAAAGGGTGACTTACAAAGTCACACACAAGGGACTCTCAAAACACACTAATCACTATGGTGATCTCTGTCTTCTAACAATTATGACTGTATCTCCTTGTCTCTCAAGAAGTGTGTGTAATTAGGATGGCTATTTTGTTATTTATATGAAGCAGGTTGTCCTTGGGCCTTGGTGCAGAAGTTAGGTTTAACCTAGTTAAAACCTCTTTTCATACGGCTGTGCACTTACCATTAGGTAAGGGGTATTTTAAGTTATGCTCAGAAGTGCCTGGAATTTCGCCTGAGATAGCTTAATATTCCTAGAATGTTTCCTGAAGTATAGCCTGAGCTAACTCATGAAACATACTAGAAAATTAAAACACGCGCCCTGATGTCATACGCTTGATGTCATAATATCCAACATGACATCCAACCTACTCTGCTCTTAGCTATCCAACCTTACCCTACAAAACACTTCTGCAGAATCTTCTTCATGACAGTAGAAACAAATGTTTTATAGTTTCCTAAAAAGTCTCAAAGATCCTTTTTATGAACACCCATTAAATCTGCACTTTGTTCCTAATAAGTCTCTTTGGCCTGCACATATTGATGAGGTATATCCAACAGGATCTCATCAAACCAAAGCACCTCTGTCAAGAGAAATAAAATAGCAGCTCCTTGCTATACCAGACACAGATGTCATGACATTTAGTATGACATCCATTACAACAGTTTTGTCATCAGCTCCTGCTAGCTCCTTCTGCATCCATGACAACAGTTTTGTCATCAACTCCTGCTAGCTCCTACTGCACCCATGACAACAGTTCTGTCATCAGCTACTGCTGGTTCCTGCTGCACCAGACAGTTATGTCATGACATTGGTAATGACATCCTGTTTAAACACATGACAGCAGTACTGTCATAACAATAGATGAAGATGTTGTGATATCTGGCTTAACATCAATGCAAAATCATGTTTTACCAAAATTTAGCCAATCCTAGAACCATAGAAACATGGTACTAACAATTTGAACTTGGCATGATATCCTAGATGTCTCAACATAACTTCCCATGGCTCTAATGACTTAAAACCAAGTCCCAAACTCCTTCAAGTCCACAGTTGACCTTGAGTTGACCAGATGAAACCCTATGTGCATAACCTTTGACTGTGACTTCTTGCAAATGAAATGAATGCATAGATAAGCTCCACAATGACTTCCAAAGAACTCAATGAGCTTCTCAAACATTTCTTATCCATAACAATGAACTTGTGAACCCCTGATGATCCTTTGTTGACCTCCAAAATAGGAGGTAAGCAACACACATCAATCTTCTCTCTCAAAGAGCTTTGACCACCTCCTGATGATTATAATCACTTGATAACTTGAATAAGCACTCTTGCTTAAGTTCGAAACCCTTGAAAGCCTTCCCTTCAATGGCACACCTCTCTTGATCCCCTGAAAAGGACAATGCTATGCAAATGAAAATGTTAAAGATGAAATGAAACATAAGCCAAGTAAAGAAAAAGGTTGGTCAAATTTTGGGGTACAACACTAGGGAGTATCTAAGGTTTGGGAACATTTTAAAACTACTTTTCTGGGTAAGTATTTTATAAGCTCCTTAAGGACTCAGTAAGAGTTTGAATTTCAACAGCTTAGGTAGGGTAATATGTCAGTAGCCTTGTATGGTGAAATGTTTGAAGACATGGCAGATTATTCTAAACACGTTGTGTATGCACCAAATGAGAAGTAGAAGATTGATCAGTTTCTGTTTGATTTAAGAGGTGAAATTTCTCATAGTATGTCTCAGAGGGAACTCACTATGTATGGTGAGTTACTAAGGCAGTGTTATGTGGCTGAGAATAGTTTGAAGAAAGGAATCAATATAGAGTTAATCAAAAGGACAAAGGAAGACCAAGACAGCAATTTAGGCCTAGACCTCAACCTTTCAAAGGGAAACAGGTGTAAAATATGAGACCTAACCCTTCTCCCATGTGTAGTAGGTTTCATAAGACTCATTATTAAAGATGTAACCTAGAAATATTTAGATGCTATCTGTTCTAGCAAAAAATGGTTAGATACACCAAAAGTGTTAATTCCACCTATTCTTGAAAAGAAGAATTACGTTGTTTATATCATGAGGAATATTTGGGGATTTGAGAGCTACACTTCTGCTGTGTATTGCCTCAAGATGAATGTGTCTCTGCATTGCTGACCTTTCTTGCTATTGTACCCTCGTTCATGCTTAACCTCGTCCGGCTACACAACTCAACTTAAAATATATTTGGCATGTACATAAGTCCCCCGAATACTATATCCGTTTACAAAGGTAGAATACTCGGCAATAAAATGAGCCCGAATATATTTGACTGATGTAGTGTTATAAATCAGTTTTTCTTCTTAGGTCCTTACGTGTCATGAATTCCTTAGAGGGACGCGTCCTTTCATTTTCTCTAGTGTTATGATGACTTTAATGCCTCATGAGTGGCTATTTTCTAGCTATTTTTTAACGTTGGGCTCCTATTAGAGTCACATTTTCTTCCCTTTACTACTACACTCTTATTCTCCTTTAAACAAGTCCATTTTAACTACAAGTGTTCTCTTCATTTCAGGTATTTTTTCTTTCGCTCTTGATTTTCCTCTATTTTTCTTTAACATAAATTGTATTCCTTAGGGAATGTGATGACGAGGGTAAGGTTATCCATAAGAGTGACGAGGAGAGGAAACGATTATAGAAAGAAAACATGCAATAGATGATGGGTTCTTTAGGGGTAGAAGAGTATAGTCGAGTCATAGATAAATTTTATACTGATGTTCTCACTTCTAAAAGTGACTTTGACTTTGACTCTTCAGATTCTGTAGAAATTCTAATGGAGATTGTTGCTCCCTTTGATTCTGAGGTTATAAACCATAAGAATAGTACTACTGATGACATGGATATTGCTAAAATCTGATCCGGGAGGATTATATCCTCTACTAGTTCCGAGGATGATGTTATTTTGGAACCATGTGGTCCGAAGGAAAGAGTGTGTATACTTCGATCAAAAGATGTTTCTGAAGAATATTTCTACTTCTATCCTAGTATTTTGGAAGATTTTCAACATTCGTATCTCTTTTTTCGACTTTGAGGTTGACATGTTGAAGACCCTCAATATAGCATCTTCCCAACTCCGTCCCAACATAGGCTTGTTCTTCTCCTTCTTCGAGGTGAAAGGAGTTGATAACCGAAGTTGGGTTCAAATAAGTGGAATTTCTAACCGAAGCATCTTTCAGGCTTATACCTCAAATTATAAGAATTACAAAGATCATTTCTTAAGGGTCCGATGTGGGCCGAGATGTCCGCAGGTGTTATACGCCTTAGATGGACATCTGCGCTTTCCTCACTAATGGACAAAAGATCCCTTGTCGGTTACTGGTTTTAACTATGACAAACTGAATGACTTGGAATTCGAATCCTTGGCCATTCTTGACTCATTTCGTATGATGAGGATCTAAGAATTGTTGCCCTTAGATGAAAACCAAGTTCTTGCCTTTCTGGGTAATCATCATCTTTTGCTTTAAACATTTCTCGTCTTCATTTTATTCTAACCTTAAGTTGCTTACTTGCAGACAAAATGACTGATCTGAATGTAGCCGAGCAAAAGAGATTGATGCAGCAACTTGGGAAGCCCGGAGAGGGGCTAGGGGTGTGTCTACATTCAAATCAAATTTAAGTGGGTTAGAGGTTTGAGCACCAAAACAACCCAGGGGAACGAGTACTAAAGCCACCCCAAGTAAAGGTGAGACTCAACCTCTTGTTCTTCCTGTTCAAGATGAAATCTCTCAAGGTGATCCGAAGAAGCTGAAGGTTCTAATGAATGAAGATATCCATCAAGCTGAAATGGGGATCAACTCCCTCATGCGAAGCCCTGGGGAAAATTCTGCATCTGGGGAATTCAAGTTTGGTCTAATGATTTTAATGGCTTCAGATTTCTGCGTGATCACCTCAATGCTACCGAGGATGTTAATAAAGTTAAATCATTGGTCAGCAAAAGATTACCCAGAACATTAGTTCTTATTTGATGAAATGTGTCTTCCTTGCCCGTGGTTTATTTGAATTATCCGACGACTCTAAAAATATATAGTCGAAATTTAAGGATGAAATTGCTAAATTGAAGAGTACCCAAGAATCTCAGTCTGAGAAGCTTTCCAGCTTAGAGAAGGATTTGGCTAATGCGAGGAAGGAGAAAAGGACTTTGAATTCGGATCACAAGTCGGCCTTAGCCCAACTTGCTGATCAATTGAAGCGATCTGAGGCCTCTAATACTGAGCTCTTATCATCTAATAATGATCTTAGAGAATCTCTGAAGAAAGCTCAGATTGACACTTTGTCTGCTGGTGATGAAGCTTTTGATAGAGCCAAAGATCAAGTTCTCTGTCTCTATCCTGACTTGGATTTGTTGGAGATGGATTACTTCAGGGTGGTGTATGATGGATGCCTTGTGGATCTTGGCGAGTTGGAGAAAGATATCCCAAAGGGATCTCAAGGCCTAATTAATGATGCTGACAGGAGTGTGAACTCGGCCAACAATGATGTTGGAAATGAGACTTCGGCTGCTACATAATCTTGATGTTTTCTTAATTTAGTTAGTCATCCTTCTGGATGCATTTTCATGTAATCTTTTCAACCTTCGGGTTTTGCGTTGAACAAAATTTGGCCCTTTGTGGAATTCCTTTTGCTACTATTATTTTCGTTTATCATCACTTTAATTCCTTTTCAAAATAACTCGTGCGTACATTTAGCCCCTCAGACATTAAGTTAGAATAACTTAAGGTGTCTGATTATAAAGTGCCAGACATTATTTTTCCTTTTTGCGTTGCTTAGTTTGTTTCCTAAGACTTTTTGGATAGCTCATTACTCAACTATCTATTAAAAAACCCTTGGCTATATAGCTTTGACACTTTAGAGAGTCCAAAACTATTATAGTCTTATATGCCAATTATGATATTGACTTGGGTGTCCTTTTGTCAGAGACTTGCTCCCAGTTTTTTATAAGGCTTTGGTCATGTGTGATTTTGATACTCATAAGCCCCAAGTTTCTTTTGGTGTACTTAGGCTTGGGCATTTCATCATTTCGTAATTGATTAGCCGGACTATGTACTCGAAACAAGCTGAAACGCTTATAAGTGTTTGTTCAACCTTTGTATGCAGAGCATTTATGGGTGACCTATGTACGCGAAACAATTCAACACTTTTTATAGGAGTTTGTTCAACCCTTGTACGCGGAGTATTTATGATCAAATTATGTACGCGGAGCAAGTCAACACGTTTTATAGGATTTGGTTCAACCCTTGTATGCAGAGCGTTTATGGGAGACCTATGTACACGGAGCAAGTCAACACGTTTTATATGAGTTTGTTCAACCCTTGTACGCAGAGCGTTTATGGGCGACCTATGTACGTGGAGCAAGTCAACACGTTTTATAGAAGTTTAATCAAACCTTGTAAGCGGAGCGTTTATGGGCGACCTATGTATGCGGAGCAAGTCAACACGTTTTATAGGAGTTTAATCAACCCTTGTATGCGGAGCGTTTATGGGAAACCTTTGTACATGGAGCAAGTTAACACATTTCATAGAAGTTTAATAAACACTTGTACGTTGAGTGTTTATGGGTGACCTACGTACGTGGAGCAAGTCAACACGTTTTATAGGAGTTTAATCAACCCTTGTACGCGAAGCGTTTATGGGCGACCTATGTATGCGGATCAAGTCAACATGTTTTATAGGAGTTTAATCAACCCTTGTACGAGGAGCCTTTATGGAAAACCTATGCATGTGGAGCAAGTCAACACGTTTTATAGGAGTTTAATCAACCCTTGTATGCAGAGCGTTTATGGGCGATCTATGTATGTGGAGCAAGTCAACACATTTTATAGGAGTTTAATCAACCCTTGTACGCAGAGCATTTATGGGAAACCTATGTACACGAACCAAGTCAACATGTTTTATAGTAGTTTAATCAACCCTTGTATGTGAAGTGTTTATGGGCAACCTATGTACGCGGAGCAAGTTAACACATTTTATAGGAGTTTTCTGAGTTATACCTCACCATCTTCAGCCAAATACCTATAAACAAGACATCAAATTTTTTAAGTACAGGTGCCTCGTTAAAAACCCTTGCCATTGCAAGGGAAAAGAGTGCAACTCGGATCCTTTACTCATTATTGAATTACATAGTTTTTAGCTGAAATATAGCCTAAGATTGGATACATTGCATGTCCTTGGTATTTCTACTCCCTCTAATGTTTACAGCTTGTAGGCTCCGTCGTTTAGTTTTCGAAGTACCCTGAATGGGTCTTCACAGTTGGGGGCAAGCTTTCCCTTGTTTTTTGGGTCTACGATTTTCTTCAAGACCATGTCACCTTCCTGGAACTCCCTCTGTCGGACTTTTAAGTTGTATCTTCTTGCCAACCTCTATTTTGCAACGACTTCTCTGACCCGTGTTGTCTCTCTAATCTCATCTATTAGATAAGTCAAGATGCTCAAGTTATCCATGTTGGAGACTTCATCAAAGTGTTCACGCCTCCAAGTCGGGGTGTTGATTTCCACCGGTATCATTGCATCAGCTCCATACACCATCCTGAAGGGTGTTTCTTGAGTAGTAGAATATGGTGTTGTGTGGTATGACCACATGATCTCGGGTAGGTACTCGACCCACATTCCTTTTGCCTCATCCAGCTTCTTTTTTATTCCTCCTATGATAACCATGTTTGTATCTTCTGCTTGACCATTGGTTTGAGGGTTTTCCACATATGTGAACCTACTTTTTATTCCATAATCTCTGTAAAATTCTATGACGGAAGTGCTTGCAAATTGGGCTCCATTTTCCGAGACTATGATTCCTGACACACCGAATCGTCATGTGATATTCCTCCAATAAAATTTGTGAAACCTCTCGGTAGAGATCCGAGCAACAGCCTCGGCTTCCACCCATTTTGTGAAATAGTCAACTGCAACGATTAGGAACTTGAGCTATCCTAAAGCAACTGGGAATGGTCCTAGGATTTCTGCTCCCCACTGATGGAACGACCATGGAGATGAAATCAAATGGAGTGATTCAGCTTGTAGGTGTTTAATTGGAGTGAATACTTGGCACTTTTCGCACTTACTAATGTATTCGATGCAATCTTGTATCATGTGTGGCCAGTAGTACCCGACTCTTAGGATTTTTCCAGATAGTGCTCTCCCACCGATGTGGCTACCACAGGCTCCCTCATGGACCTCTTTAATTACCAGTTCAATCTCAGGCTCTGACATGCATCTGAGCATAGGTGTTGACCTACCCATCTTGTACAGTGCGTCCGAGATTATAATGTATCAGAAGGCTATTCTTTTGATCTTATGGGCTTCACTGACATCTTCAGGTAATATTTCCTAGGTCAGATAGCTGATGATGAGCCTCATCCATTCTTGGACATCCTCTATTGTTAATCCTTCCTCTGATTAAATGATGGGTGCTTTGAGAACTTCTTATATCATAGTCTTATTCATTCCTGAATTCTTTGAGCTTGCTAATCGAGCTAAGAGGTCGACCCAAACATTGTCTTCTCTTGGGATGTGGACGACTTTGAATTCTAAGAATGCTTTGGATATTCCTGAATCTTTCTGCAGGTACTTTATCAGGGTGGAATCCTTTGTCTGGTATTCATTCTTCATTTATCCGACCATTAGCTGGGAGTCGGTCTTTACTAATAAATGTGTTACTCTGATCTCTTTTGCCAATTTCATTCCGACAATCAAAGCTTCATACTTTGCTTGTTTTTTGCTAACCTGAAATTTGAAACATAAAGAGTATTCTAATGTTAGATCTACGGGTCCTTCCAAAATTATTTCGGCTCCACTTCCCTTGAGATTTGAAGATCCATCTACATAAAAGATCCATCTGTTTGAAATATCTTCTCTAGTTGGTGCACTTAAATCTACCATAAAATCAGCCAGTGTCTGTGACTTGATACTGGTTTTGGGCACAAAGTTGATGTCATACTCGAAGAGATCTACTGCCCACTTGACCATCCGTCCTGCTAAGCCGGGATTTTTTAGTATCTTTTTGATTGGGTAATTCGTATTGACTGTGATGGGGTGACCTTGAAAATAATGTCTCAGCTTCCGAGTTGTGATAACTACTTCCAGTGCCAACCGTTCAATCTTCAGGTACCTTAGCTCTTCTCCTTTTAGAACTTTGCTGATAAATTACACGAGTCGCTCTTCGTCTTCTCCATCTTGTACTAAAACCGAGTTAAGGTATTTATCAATGACCAACAAGTATAAGACCAAAGGTGTGTTTTCTTTAGGCCTTAATAGGATAGAAGGCGAGGATAGAAAACAATTTACTTCTTGAAAGGCCTCTTCACATGCCTCTGTCCATTAAAAATCCTTAGACTTCCTTATAGCTGCAAAGAAGTGTATTGATTTTTCTCTTGCACGTGATAAAAACCATGACAATGCGGCTAATCTCTCGGCCAACTGTTGGACCTCCTTTTTCGTGATTGGACTTCTCATATCTATTATAACTTGACATTTGTCCAGGTTCGCCTTGATTCCCTGGTTGGTGAGCATAAATCCTAGGAACTTCCTGACTTGTACTCCAAAGGTACATTTGTGCGGGTTCTGTCTCATGTTGTAGCTTCTTATGGATGCAAAAGTTTCAATTAAATCCTTTACATGTAACCAGTTTTGACTTGTCTTGATAACCATGTCATTCACATAGACATCCATATTCTGACCTATTTGAGTAGTAAACACCTTATCCATCAGCCTCTGGTAAATAGCCTCATCATTTTTGAGTCCAAAGGGCAAACATCATAATAATAATTGCTCTGATGTGTCATGAAGGCGATTTTGGTGCGTCTATTGGATTCATCCGGATCTGATTGTATCCGGAGTTTGCATCCATAAAGCTGAGTAAATGGAATCCATACATAGTGAAATTTTGGTATCAGATGTCAGATGTCGAAGGCAATGTTACGACACTAATATCTGTTCAATCATCAATAAGAACAAAGACAAACATATAAAAGAAAGACACAAGCAATTGTTAACCCAGTTCGGTGAAAACACACCTAAGTCTGGGGGATACCAAGCCAGGAAGGAAATCTACTAAGTAGAATTAGTTTGAAGATATACAGTAGGCTCTCTCTAGTTTACCATCTTCTCACCTAATCTCTACCCATGCAATTTCTACCTGGGATACACCTAGATAAGAGACACCTCTCACTCCCCCTCAATCACAGCAGTGATAACAACAACAAATAATAAGACTGTAGAAGACACTCTTCAAAGACACAACTTGATCTTGCTTAAAAGCTTCAATCAAGTACAATGCACTCTTGCTTACAAGCTTTGAGTGAACAAATTACAATACAGAACTTAGTCCAATTCACACATTAAGACAATGAGTTAATGGCTCACAAACTAACGTAAAACACACGAAAGCTAGAGCACTAAACCTAACACAATTGCACACTCTTAAACCTAGCTTGTCTAATCTGAAAGCTAGGGTTTGTGAATCCTTAAATAGCAACACTTGGATGGGCTTGGGCTGTGGCAAAAGTAACAGCAGATTGTGAAGAGATCAATCTACATAATTCGCATCAATGAAACAGATTTGATTTGATCCAATCAGATCCAATCAAATCACTCTTTATATCTCCAAGATAATCTTCAGAAAATTGCTCCACTTGAATTCATAAATGATCCATGATATGTGAATAAAAAAAACGCCTTTGGCTAATAACAGAATCCACGCAGATAAACACCAGATCAGTGTAAAGAGTTTGCACAAACAAACACATTCTCGCAGAATGTTTTGTTCATAAGAGTCAGGACATGATGCTTGACATCATGACCTAAGTTCTGCTACACCAGACACAGCTACCTGCAGAACCTTAAAACCATGACATCCTATAGGACATCTTGTGATTACACTAGGTTTTACCAAAATGTCAGCCAATCAGGAACTAACAAACTCCCCCTTTGACAAATTTTGGATAAAACAAATAACATATCACAAGAGCTTCAAAAACAACAAAGAGCATAACGCAGTAGAAAAAAACAAAGAAATAAAATAGGAGTAAATGCAAACTCCGCCTCAACAAATGCAAACTCCTCAAGCCAACACACAAAACAGACCAAGCACACAAACCATACAGCCCAAACTCACTTCAACATTCAGCATTCTGTAAGTCATAAAATCACATAAACACCCCAAACAGCAAAACAACAACATCCAGCAGGATCAACATCCTGCAAGATCAACAGAGCATATAGAGCAGCAACCAGCTTCATCTTCATACCAGCTTCATACCTACCACAACCACATCTGTATACACACCAAGCTTCTCCCCCTTTTTAGCCATAAATTTTGAATAAAAGCTAAGGGAAAGCAAAATACTTCATATTGTCAGAACCAAGAAGAGTTAAGGGTACAGAGACCCAAAAACATTACAAACCAAAAAGCACTTGAAGTGCAAAATAAAAGTACATTCTGCCATAGCAGACAAATCAAAGAAACCAAAAACAAACAAAGAGCAAATCAAACAACTTAATCTTCATACTCAGAATCAGAACTCCCAGCATCAACATCAGTATCAGTAGGCACAGAATGAATACCATCCTCAGACTCCTTCTCAGACACATCCTCACCATCATCTTCATGAGTATCATCATCAAGCATAACACTATCTTCACTTTCAAGGCATTGAATTAAGGACTCCAATTTAATTTTTCTAGCAGTAGCAGCATTAATCATATCACCTAGTTCCCTGTAGGTTTCCTTCAACTCTAAAATTATCCTTACCCTTGATGCAGAAGCCTTCTCAGCAGAAGTCAAGACAATGTCTGAGACATGTCTTCCAGCAAACAACTTGTAATGAAGGGACAAAACTGATTCTCTCTTGCAGGAAACATCATTTGTGGTGAGAATACTAGGGTGTTGATTAAGAATGATTTCACAAATAAGAGAAGGATTTGTAATAGGCATTTTCACAGCACTAGTGGTTGCATGTTTAATGATTTGATCAAAAATATATTGTCCAAAATTAAATTTAGTCTTAGTACCCACAACATAGATAAATCTGCCTAGACCAACAGAAATGATAGAGGTGTGATTAGTGGGCACCCAATTAGCAGCACCAATCCTGTGAAGGATGGCATACTTGACACTGAGTTTCCCAGCAGAGAGCTTACCTCTTGAAGGCCAGGAATTAATTTGGTTTGCAGTAATGATCCTGCAAACTTGGTTGTCATAAGCCTTCATCTCATCTTCACCTTCATCCGTCCTTCCCAAAAGTATGTTAATCACCATAGGAGAGAATTCCACACACCTCCCTCGAACAAAAACCTTCATAAAATCTTTGTTATTCCTGTCAATAATGGTAGCAGGAATATTAACAATAAATTCCTTTACCAGCACATCATAGCATTTGGAAAAACCAGTGACTGTTTTGAGTAACCCAGCCTCAGTAATCAAATCCATGACCTCTTTGATATCTAGGGCGTATTTTACTAACTCTCTTTCCAGAGCAAGCCTTCGTTTGTACACATATTTCCACTTAGTCACACTGCTAATAGAATGGAAGGATACATTATCAAGAGGTGCAGCAGGCACAGGTCTTGGGGTCTTCTTAGCAATAGATTTCTTCGCAGGGGTGATGTTCGAGACATCCTTTTAAACATCATCATTTGAGTCAGTATTTTCCAACCTAACTTTCCTCTTCTTGGAAGCAGGAGTGACTTTGCTCCAAGCTTTTAGGGGTCCAACTAGGGTCTTTTTCTTCTGGCTTTTGGAAGGGGATTCCTCAAGCACATCCTTTCCCTTTCTTGTCTTCAATCTTTTAGCAATATCCGGGGTAACATTTTTTTATCAGTTCATCATCAGAAGGAATATCTTCAACATCCACCACATTTTTAGAGGTGTTGGTCTTCTCCTTGTTTGGAGCAAAACAATTTGTGGAGTCTTCCATACCATCATTCTTATCAGCATCATATTCTTCTCTCACATCTTGGAGCACAGAGCTAGCAAGCTTGTGCAAGTTTTCAGTATTAGGGTTCTCATTAGTAGAGGTTTTTTCAGCATCTTTTCCTAGGTTAGCATCATAACTAGGAGTGGGATCTATACAAGATAAGGGGGTGGAAATACCAGGCACATTGTGTCCATCATAGAGAACCTTAGTTACAAGTTCCCTGATAGATCTATCAACATAAGTAGTACCTTCTTTGTTCTTCATCCTAGTGATATTATCAGTAGAGGTTCCAAATGTTTTACCTTTGGAAATTTGTTTTGCATGTGTTGGAGTGGTCTTGGGGGCTTCATTATCATGACTGGGAACCATGGATAGAGGAGTCACGTCAAGGACATCTTCAAACGAAATGTTCATGGGGCGAGCATCAGACTGTGAAGCTTTTAAGGAGGTTGCATCACGTTTGGGAGACATTTTGAGTTTCCTAAGAGAAGAAAATTTTAGTGGAGAATGAAAATAGGTTGTAATGGGAGAAATGCGCATAGAGTGGAAGGCAATGAGAAACTTAGTGGAGGTATGGGAGTTGAAGGGGCAGTTGGAAGGAAGTATTTGATAGGGGTAGCGTGTGTGGGTATCCTTGAGCATGCTATGTAATAAAGAGAGATATTGGAACATTTCTATTTTAGGAAAAAACAACTTTTATGAGTAATAATCCCTTTCAGCAGTAATTGCTATAAATCTTCATAAATACAAATCCCTAATTTTCCTCTCAAAATTTCAAACTGATTTGCATCCAAAGTTTTAGTAAAAATATCAGCCAGATATTTTTCTGTAGTGACATGCTCTAGGGTAATGATTTTACTTTTAACAAGCTCCCTTATAAAATGATGGTGAATATCAATGTACTTAGTTCTGCTATGTTGAGTAGGATCCTTGGAGATATTTATAGCACTCAGATTATCACAGTATAATGTCATGACATCTTGTGTGACATTATACTTTGTAAGCCTTTGCTTCGTCCACACAAGTTGAGAACAACTACTCCCAACAGCTATATATTCAGCTTCTGCAGTAGACAGGGATACATAGTTTTGTTTCTTGCTAAACCACGAGATGAGGTTATTTCCCAAAAAGAAGCAGCCTCCTGATGTGCTTTTTCTGTCATCAGCACTTCCAGCCCAATCAACATCACAATATCCAGATAGCACACAACCAGATCCATGAGTGTACATCATCCCATATTCACTTGTCCCATTGATATACTTCAAAATTCTCTTGACTTGATTTATATGACTAATCTTGGGTTCAGCTTGATATCTGGCACAAACACCCACTGCAAAAGCAATGTCAGGTCTACTTGCTATAAGATATAACAAGCTTCCTATCATGCTTCTGTAAAGGCTTCGATCCATTTTAACTCCTTTTTCATCTTTTGACAGCTTTAGATGGGTAGGTGCATGTGTTCTTTTGTGGCTGGCATTTTCCATTCCAAACTTCTTAACAATGTTCTTAGCATACTTACTTTGAGATAAGAATATGGATTCTTCCATGTGTTTGACTTGCAACCCAAGAAAGTAAGTTAATTCCCCAACAAGGCTCACTTCAAATTCAGATTGCATTTGCTTCACAAAATGTTGAACCATCTCATCTGACATCCCACCAAAGACAATATCATCAACATAGGTTTGAGCAATCATGAGTTTTCCCTCTTCTTCCTTGATAAACATAGTCTTATCTATGCCACATTTTCTATATCCATTATCAACAAGAAACTCTGTTAGTCTTTCATACCAAGCTCTAGGAGCTTGCTTTAGACCATACAAAGCTTTCTTCAACTTAAATACATGATTAGGAAAGGTTGGATTAATAAAACCCTTAGGTTGTTCCATATAAACTTCTTCATTTAGGTAACCATTTAAAAAGACACTTTAACATCCATTTGAAGCAGCTTAATTTTCAGAATGCAAGCAACTCCCAAAAGAAGTATGATAGATTCAAGTCGAGCTATAGGAGCAAAAGATTCATCAAAATCAATCCCTTCAATCTGAGTGTATCCTTGAGCAACCAGTCTGGGTTTGTTCCTAGTGACCACTACCTTTTCATCATACTTATTCTTGTAAACCCATTTGGTTCCAATCACATTTTTTCCTTCAGGCCTTGGCACAAGGTCCCAAACTTCATTTCTCTTGAATTCACCCAACTCCTCTTGCATGGAATTTATCCAGAATTCATCAGTTAAAGCTTCCTTGATGTTTTTAGGCTCAATCTTGGACACAAAGCAGGAACTTGAAACAACTTCTCTGGATCTAGTGGTTACCCCTTTATTTGGATCACCTATGATGAGATCTATATGATGGTCTTTCTAGATTCTGGTGGAAGGTCCTTTGTTAACTGGTTCAGATTCAATGATGGTAGGATTAAGATTATTGTTTATGTTTTCTGACTCAGCTGAGATATCAAAGGATGTTCCAGCATCTTCTGGGACATCAATCTCCTTATGTACATCATCTATAACAACATTGATAGACTCCATCACGGTCTTAGTTCTGGAGTTAAACACTCTATAGGCTCTACTGTTGGTAGAGTAGCCCAAGAATATACCTTCATCGCTCTTAGGGTCCATCTTTCTTCTATGATCACGATCTGTAAGTATGTAGCATTTGCTTCCAAACACATGGAAATATTTAACAGTAGGCTTTCTTCCTTTCCATATTTCATACAATATGGTCATTGTTCCTGTTCTCAAGGTTACTCTGTTATGAACATAGCAGGCAGTGTTCATGGCTTCAGCCCAGAAATGGTAAGGCAACTTCTTAGCATGGATCATTGCTCTGGCAGATTCTTGGATAGTTCTATTCTTTCTTTCTACAACTCCATTTTGCTGAGGAGTAATAGGAGAAGAGAATTCCTGACTAATTCCCTCAGAAGAACAGAATTCAGCAAACTTTTGATTTTCAAATTCCTTCCCATGATCACTTCTGATTCTGACAACCTTGCTTTCCTTTTCTCTTTGAATCTTCTGATACAGATCTTGAAACACATCAACACTTCAGA
Organism: Lathyrus sativus; assembly: GCA_963859935.3. Taxonomy (NCBI): domain Eukaryota; kingdom Viridiplantae; phylum Streptophyta; class Magnoliopsida; order Fabales; family Fabaceae; genus Lathyrus; species Lathyrus sativus. Next base: position 84,725,205 of record OZ012739.1, on the reverse strand, counting down.
TTTTTCTCTTATAAAATTCACCCATGTGTACCTTGAAAAATCATCCACCACAACGTAAGCATACTTCTTTCCACCAAGACTTTCCACCTGCATAGGTCCCATTAAGTCCATGTGAAGGAGTTCCAACACTTTAGAAGTAGTGAGATGTTGGATCTTCTGGTGTGACATCCTTGTCTATTTTCCTATTTGGCATTCACCACAGATTTTTCCTTCTTCAATCATCAGCTTAGGAATTCCTCTAACAGCTTCCATATATATAATTTTCTTCATTCCTTTCAGATGCAGATGACCAAGTTTTTGTTGCCATAGTTTCACTTCATCTTCTTTGGCAATAGCACATTTGGAGTCCTGAGAAGCCCATAGGTAGCAATTATCCTTGGATCTGACTCCCTTCATGATTAGCTCTCCCTTTTCATTAGTCACCAAGCATTCAAGTTTAGTGAAGTTGACATTGAGACCCTGATCACACAGTTTACTGATGCTAATCAAGTTAGCAGTTAATCCTTTGACTAGCAAAACATTGTCAAGATCAGGAGTTCCTGAGCAGTTTAATTTTCCAACTCTATTAATTTCACCTTTGGCACCATCTCCAAAAGTCACATAGCTGGTAGAGTGAGGTTTGATGTCAACTAACAGATTTTTTATCCCTGTCACGTGTCTCGGGCACCCACTATCAAAGTACCAATATTCCTTAGTAGAGACTTTTAGGGACATATGAGCTATTAAGAAAGTGGTGGCAGTTTTTGGAACCCATTCCTTTGTAGCAGGAGCCTTGGGAACCCATTTCTTGCTAAAGAAGTGAATGTTGTGATCAAGTCTTGCTTGAGGCATAGACTTAGGATATCCATGTAGTCTGAAACAAAATGGCTCTATATGACCAAAGCGGCCACAATGGTGACATCTCCATCTCTGTAAGCTTCTTGGTTGGATGGGTTGATTTCTGTCGTAATGTTGAGACATTGGATGGAACATCTTTTGCTTAGATCCAAAAGGCATGTGGTGTGAGGCAGGATTATTGTCTGCATGAGCTTTCTTTTCTTCATCAAATCCTAGCCCTGTCTTGTCTCCTGTCCTTCTTCCATATTGAAGAATCGTATCCAAGGTTTTGGTACCACTACTCATCATTCTCACAGACTTCCCCATTTGATCAAACTGGGAAGTCAGTTGAGCAATTTCATCATTCAACTTAGTGATAGTTTTAAGATGTTCAACAACTTCATCATTCAACTTCTTGATAGTTATAAGGTGTTCCTCTTTTTCAGTCTTCAATTTGATGATGAGTTTCTTATGTTTTTCACCTTGATGGCATACCTCTTCGCTTCTAAGGCACAACTCTTTGTAGGAAGCTGCAAGTTCTTCAAAAGTTAATTCATCTTCACTGGAGTCTTCATCAGAATAGTATCTTCTAGTTAAGGCAGTTACATGTTTGGTATACTCTTCTTCAAGATCATTGTCAGCATCCCCATCAGTCCAAGAAACAACTAGACTTTTCTTTTGTTTCTTGAGATAGGTTGGGCATTTAGCTCTGATGTGACCAAAACCTTCACACCCATGGCACTGTATCCCTTTGCTATTTGTGGGTTTTTCTTCAGTCCTGATTCTTCTACCTGCATCATTGGACCTACTGATATCATGAGAGATGTTCTTGACATCAGGTCTTGACTTTATATCCATTCTTTTCATCACTTTGTTAAAATATCTTCCAAGAAGCACTATGGCATTTGATAAACTTTCATTAGTATCCTCATCTGATTCATCCTCTCCATTTTTAGTATTTGACACAAAATCTATGCTCTTTTTCTTATCAGCTTTGTCACTCATTCCCACTTCAAAGGTTAAGAGAGACCCAATGAGTTCATCAACTCTCATTTTGCAGATGTCTTGTACTTCCTCTATAGCAGTTACCTTCATGTCAAATCTCTTGGGAAGAGATCTGAGAATTTTTTTACCAGCTTTTCTTCAGACACCGTTTCACCTAGGGCACTCGAAGCATTGGCTATTTCAAGAATATTCATATGAAAGTCATGTATGCTTTCATCATCTTTCATCCTTAGGTTTTCAAACTTTTTAGTTAGCAGTTGAAGTCTAGACATCTTTACCTTGGGTGTACCTTCATGAGTAGTCCTGAGTATCTCCAAAGCATCTTTAGCTACCTCACAGTTGTTTACTAATCTGAATATGTTCCTATCAATTCCATTGAATAGAGCATTCAAGGCTTTGGAGTTACCAAGAGCCAGTTCAACCTCTTCCTTTGTCCATTCTTCCTCAGGCTTCAAGTCAGATGTGGCCTTTCCATCTTTATCAATAATCACAGGATGTTCCCATCCTTTTATAACAGCTTTCCAAGCCTTATTGTCTAAAGACTTTAAGAAGGAAACCATACGTGGTTTCTAATAGTCATAATTACTCACGTCCAGAACAGGTGGTCTATTCACAAATCCTCCTTCTTTGTCCATAGATCTCACCCAGAACCAAAGCAGGATGCCTGCTTTAATACCAATTGAAATTCTAGTATCATATATTTGATGTTGAAGGCGATATTACGATACTAGTATCTATTCAATCATTAATAAGAACAAAGAAAAACATATAAAAAAATACACACGCAATTATTAACCCAGTTCGCTGAAAACACACCTACGTCTGAGGGCTACCAAGCCAGGAAGGAAATCTACTAAGTAGAATTAGTTTAAAGATATACAGTAGACTCTCTCTAGTTTACCATCTTCTCACCTAATCTCTACCCTTGCAATTTCTACCTAGGACACACCTAGATAAGAGACACCTCTCACTCCCCCTCAATCACAGCAGTGATAACAACAACAAATAATAAGACTTTAGAAGACACTCTTCAAAGACACAACTTAATCTTTCTTAAAAACTTCAATCAAGTACAATACACTCTTGCTTACAAGATTTGAGTGAACAAATTACAATACAGAACTTAGTCCAATTCACACATTAAGACAATGAGTTAATGGCTCACAAACTAACACAAAACACACGAAATCTAGAGCACTAAACCTAACACAATTGCACACTCTTAAACCTAGCTTGTCTGATCTGAAAGCTAGGGATTGTGAATCCTTAAATAGAAACACTTGGACAGGCTTAGGCTATGGCAAAAGTAACAGCAGATTTTGAAGAGATCAATCTACATAATTCGTATCAATGAAACATATTTGATTTGATCCAATCAGATCCAATCAAATCACTCTTCATATCTCCAAGATAATATTCATAAAATAGCTCCACTTGAAATCATAAATGATCCATGATATGTGAATAAGAAAATGCCTTTGGCTAATAACATAATCCACACAGATAAACACCAGATCAGTGCAAAGAGTTTGCATAAACAAACACATTCTCACGGAATGTTTTGTCCATAAGAGTCAGGACATCATGCTTGACATCATGACCTAAGCTCTGCTACACCAGACATAGCTACCTGCAGAACCTTAAAACCATATGTCACAACATCCTATAGGACATATTGTAATTACACCAGGTTTTACCAAAATTCCTGCCAATCAGGAACTAACACATAGCATCTATCAGCCGATTAATATTTTGGGAATGGATACAGAACTTTAGGACACGCCTTGTTAAGTTCCATGAAGCCCACACACATTCACCATTTCCTGGATTTCTTATTTACCCTCACTACGTTGGATAACCAGGTCGGATACTTGGTCTCCTTGATGAACCCAACATGTAACAACTTCTCAACTTCCTCTGCAATTGCTTTCCTCTTTTCATCACCACCCTTTCTTTTCCTTTAAGAAACTGGTTTGATATCCGAATCGATTGCTAAGTGATGGCACATGAAATTGGGGTCTATCCCTGGCATGTCTGAAGGTTTCCAGGCGAAAAGATCCACATTGCCTTTTAGTGTTTGAACGATCTATTTCTCCTCTTCGGGGGACAAGTTTACCTCGATGTGTGTAACATGAGACGTAGGTGCCTAATATGGACTTGCTTCGTTTCTTTGTTGGGATCTATGTTATCTTCAACTGAATCATCACGTGGGTCTATGTCGACCAGGTGAACTTTAAGGGTATTTTTGGGATCCGTTTCTCCATTGGGTTCCTTTCTTTTCAACTTTAGGCTATCCTTATAACACTTTCTCGCCAACCCCTGACCGCCTTTGACAATACCAAACCGGCCATCTCTGAGTGGGAATTTCATGGTCAAATATAGAGTTGAAAGCGAAGCTTCCAAGGCGTTGAATGACGGACGACCTATAATAATGTTATAGGGTGAAGAAACATTGACTATCAGGTACCTCACTTGAACGGTCTTCGCATTAGCCGTGTTGCTAAAGGTGGTCGACAACGCTAGGTGCCCGAGCACCTGCACTTGTTCTCCCAAAAATCCTACTAGACTGTGTTTGAATGGTAATAAGTCGGTCATATCAAGCCCCATTCCTCTGGAAGCATCCCAATACAGTACGTCAACTGAGCTTTCGGGGTATATAAATATCCTTTTCACGCTCCAGTCTCTTATTTGTACTTTAATAACCATGAGATCATTTTCATGAGCTAGGACTCTGATGGCGTCTTGTTTTGAGAATGTTACAGCATCTAAGTTGTCTTCCAGTTTCTCTGGAGACCTCTGGTTGATATGCGTGACTGCACTAGCATATCTATTTCTGGCCGAACTTGTTTCTCCGCCACCAACAAACCCTTCAGCGATGGTGTTTAGCATGTGCCGAGCTGTCTTTGTTTTGGGACCCTCCTCTGCATCTGAACTCTTCTTCCGGGCTGTTTTTTCTGATCTCGGGTCATCTCGGCGGGGACATCTCTTATTATTTTGTGGTCGAGAGTCCTTCACATACACCAAGAGATTACCTCTTTGGATTAGAGCTTCAATTTCTTTTTTCAGTTGTTGATAGTCCTCGGTGTGATGTCCCCGTATACGGTGGTAATTACACCAAGCTTCAGGTTGCCTTCCCATGATTGTGTTGGCTCTTTTGGGACGATGAGGCTCTGGTAATAGGTTCATATGGATGACTTCTTTAAGGATATCTCTCCTGCTTGCGTTCAATAGGGTGAAGTCTCTGTCCGGCTCATATGGTTGTCTGTATGGTCAAGGAGCATGTCGCTCGTGCATAGCTCCCCGAGGATGCTCCTTTCTCCTGTTTGACGCCTCTTCCTTGCTCTTTGTCTTTTCACTACTGTCCCAGGCTCTCTTCTCTTGGTTACTTTCTTCACCTTTGATGTAAAGCTCAGCCTGAGTAGTGATCTCATTCATGCTGATAGCCGGCTTCAGAGCTAACGACTCATTGAATTTTTTGACTCGTAATCCATGTTGAAAAGCTCCCACAAATAGTTCCTAGTTTGGATGGATACTTTGAGGGTTTCCTCATTGAATCGATCCAGGTACTCACGTAGTAATTCTGACAGTTTTTATCGAACACTGATCAATATGGTCGTGGACACCTTCCGGTGCTTACTTGTCGAGAAGTGTTAGACTAGTTTCTTAGTAAAGTCTTGGTAGCTTATGATGGAAAGTCGAGTAAGGCTCATGTACGATCTTAGAGCTACATCCTTAAAGGTTCCAGCCATGAGCTTGCACTTTAGTGAATTCGAAGGGGTAACTACGACCATCTGATTGTTAATGGAAATAACATGCTCTTGAGGATCTATCTTCCCATCATAAGAGGTTAGTAATGGTGATTTAAAGTTTTTCGAGACGTGGTCATCCCATATCTCTTGATAAGGAGGTTATGGCTCGAGAACCACCTCCTCATGGTTGCCATCAGCCTGACTTTGTTGTTGCAGAACTTGTATGTTGTCTTGCAGCATCTCATTCTGTTGACGCATGACCTCCATCGTGGCTAGTAGTTGAGCCATGTATGAAGGATCTCCTTCAGAGGACATGTTTTTAGTTTAAGGTGTTGCCTAGGATATTTTTACCTAGGCTCCACGGTGGGCGCCAAATGTCCAATCTAAAAATGGTTAGATACACCAAAAGTGCTAATTACCCATGTTCTAGACAAGAAGAATTACACTGTCTATATCGTGAGGGATATTTGGGGATTTGAGAGCTACACTTCTGCTGTGTATTGTCTTCAGATGAATGTGTTCTTCTTAACTCTCATGTGGGAGCCCCTTTTATAGTCTTCCATGAAGATATGCCATTAAGAGGAGTCTATTGGGCTTCTGCACTGCATGTCCATCATGTTTGTAACTCCCCTTCATGAATGTAGGCTTTAAAGCTCTAGTAACATCCGCATTGATGCACTGCCACCATTATAACTGTTGGTATACCGGTTGAGTTCATGTTCAGTGTAAGTACCAGGTTGATGGAGGTCAGTACTCAGCCTCATAGGAGTTTGGCTGATGGGAGTCGGGCTCCCTAACCGTCCTGGGTTATGGATGATACTTTCCTAGCTCTCTGCATTGCTATACCTTTCTTGATATTATAGTCTTGTTCGTGCTTAACCTCGTCCAACTATACAACTCAGCTTAAAATATATTTGGCATGTACACTATCAATGTCAGGGAGAATGTCACATGGCTAGGGAGTTTCCTCAGAATAAGAATCAGATGCAAGGAAAGAGTGTTGGTAGGGTTTATACTTTAGACGCAAAGAAGGCCAAGGGTAAAAATAACTTGATTGCTGGTACATGTTTAGTAAAAGGTCATCCTTGTTTTGTTTTGTTTTATTGTGGAGCAACACACTCTTTTATATCAATCCAATGTATGAAGCGACTTGGCTTGCAAGTGATTCCCTTGTCTCCTCCTATGGTGTTTACTACCATCATGGATGATGTTGTTGAGACACCATTGATTTGTGAAAATTATTCGCTGTCAGTGAATGGTAGAGTTATCCAGATTGATCTTATTTGTTTTCCATTTAAGAAGGTTGATGTGGTTTTAGGGATGGATTGACTTTCTGCTAATTCAGTGTTTTTTGGGTGTGAAGAGAAGTTAATCATCATTCCATCTAATGAAGCTACTCCAAAGGATGTCTTAACTACTATTTTGAAGGTACGGTTTGCATGGTTAATTTCTTATTTGAGAAGGAAAAGTTTATTTTCTTAGTTGTCACCAAGGAATCAAGTGATAACCTGAAGGTTTCCCAAATTCCCGTAGTTTGTGAATTTCCATAAGTTTTCCCTGATAATGTCATTTCTCTCCTTTTCGAGAGGGAAGTGGAATTCTCTATTGATCTAATACATGGGACGTCCCTAATATCTATTTCTCTATATCGAATGGCACCACATGATTTGAGAGAGTTGAAGAATCAGTTGGAAGAGTTGTTAACCAAACATTTCATTCGATCTAGTGTCTCACTCTGGGGAGCTCTAGCGTTACTAGTGAATAAGAAGGATGGTGGTATGTGTTTATGTATTGATTATCGCCAGTTGAATAAAGTCACCATTAAGAAAAAATATCCCCTACCTAGGATAGACAATTTGTCAAATCAATTTAAAGGAGCATGTGTGTTCTCTAAGATTGATTTGCAATTGGCCTATCATTAAATCCGACTTAAGATTATGATGTGCCAAAAACCGCATTTAGGACCTGTTATGGCCGCTATGAATTTCTTGTGATGCCTTTTGGTGTGACGAATGCTCCAGCTATTTTCATGGATTATATGAATCGAATATTTCAACCTTACTTGGTGTGAGGATAAAGCCTCAGATACTAGATATGTGTGTTTTGATGATGTCAAAACTTAGCCGCATTGAATAATAGATATTTGGCGTTATCACCATGATGCATGAGCATACCTTATTTCTCATGATTTATTTGCTTGCACAAAATATCTCGAGTACTGCATTTAGAGTTGTCAAAATATGTGTGATACGAGTTAAAATTCATTGGTCTATCATAGGTATCATCTAAGAGAATCAAAAACATGAAATTAGGTATTTTTTGAAATTGCAGGTCTTTGAGTCGACCAACCCTCTGCTCCAGTCGACTCATAATATGTGTCATAAACTTGCATTTTCTTCGGGTTAGGTATGGTCGACCTACCGGTCGACGCATACTGTTGGCATTTCCATTTGTCTAAGAATTCAGGCTATGCATCGATGCATGCCTTGTCCCGATCAACACATGGCTATGTGTTTTGCACAATCTGTTTTCCACGGGTTAGCTCAGGTCGACCCTGCGCTCTGCATGGGTCGACTGCTTGCTGTTTGTTGCATATTTCGTGATTTGTCTATGATTTTTGAAAGGTGGTTTTATCAGTTATAACATTTTTGTCTGGTATAAATATTAAGTTGCTCATTTCACTTTAAAATGTAATCAATTAGAAAAACAAGAAAAGTGAAAGAGGTGTCAATTCAAGTTCTCATCATCTTCATCTTCTACATTTCATACCACAACAATAATCTTTGTTATGCATTATGCATTGTTATAAGTGATAAAATTTGAAGTCGTTGATTGGGTAATCTGGTTCGGGTTGAGGAATTGACAGGTTTTTCTTGAATAAAATCTCTAGGATTATGTCCTCAAAGATTCTCTAAATTTGGGGGTTTTTGCACGAGTCTTCTCAACACATATTCAGCCGAGTGAAGGTAATCGAGGAGCGGTGGGTTCTGTCGATCTAGTAGCGGTAATCAGAAGATTGTGAAGGAGAGGTTCGGGTTCGACACGTGAGTGTTTGAGATTAGCCAAGCTGGGGTTTGAAGACGAAAGGTTGTTCAAACATAGAGCTGTAATCGGAGGTTCATTCATAAGTTGTCGAAGGACTTGATTCGACTCGAATCAAGGGGTAAGAGATAACATCTGCAACAACAAGGGTGTTCATTTGTTTGATTGCTATTCAATTCTTGTATATACGATTCTACAACAGGTTAAATTTATATTATAAGAGCTCAATTCTATTGTTAGAATTGAGGGCAGACGTACCCCGAAGTGAGGACGGCGGGGGAATTGCCTCAACAAATCCTTGTACCTTTTACCTTACGCTTTTACATTGCTTAATATTTGTGTGGTTTTAGTGCAAATAATTATATCAAATATAGGTATGTTTTGAGTAGTGCTAAGTTCATTTTGACTCTAGTACAATCGTTGATTGTACAAGGAAACTAGAGCAACTCACTCAAATCAGAACTCACTTGTAGTGCTCCGCACGCCAAGTGTTTGATAAATTGTCTGAACCAAAATCCTTGTGTGCTTTCCATTTAATGTGTTGGAATTTTAAGGCATTGGAACTAGTCATACCAAGTAGTGAAGTAAATCAAATTGATAATGTGACTAGCGTAGTGAATCTCATTACTCATTATCAATTTCCATAGGCTTGACGCATATCCGGTTTTCTAGTAACCATTCGTTATAGACGGTATTTTTCCTTGGCTGTTTCCGCAAATTAAACAAATTTTAAAAACCAATTTTATTGGTAGCGCCGACTCTTTATAAGCAAGTGATCTTTTCAACCCCCTTCTAGATCTGCGCCATCGTCTAACAAGTGGTATCAGGAGCACCCGTTAATTCGTGTTTCAAGTACAACTTAGTAGAAAATGGCTAACGAACCTAAAGAGGCCTATAATAGAGCTCCTGTTTTTAATGGAGAAAATTACAGTTACTAGAAAGACTGTATGCAGGTGCACATTAATTCCATTAATAGGAAGGTATGGAATGTTATTCTTAACGGTCCAACTGAAATAACTATGACTTATGAGAATAACATGATTGTGCCTAAGCCTGAAGCACAATGGACTGATGATGACGAGAAGAAATATAATTACGATTGGAAAGCCAAAAATATTTTGATCTCCTCATTAGGAGTTGATGAATATTATAGGGTTTCTCATTGTTTAACTGGAAAGGCTATGTGGGACTCATTGCAAGTTGCCCACGAGGGAACCAATGATGTTAAGCTAGCGAGAACCAATACGTTAACACAAGAGTTTGATCTCTTTCACATGGAGCAAGGGGAAACCATTGCAGACATGCAAAAGAGATTCACTTATCTCATCAATAGATTGCACTCACTAGGTAGGCCAGTTGCCAATGATGTTGCTACTAACAAAATTTTGAGATGTCTTAACAGGGAATGGCAACCGAAGGTGACCGCCATCAAAGAAGCTAACGACCTCACAATTTTGGATCTTACAAAATTGTTTGGAAAGCTGCAAGAGCACGAACAAGTGCTTCTAAGCCTAGATCAATATGAAAAGAAGGAAAAGAAGGAGGAAATGAAAAATACTAAAAAGAAGTCTATTGCTCTCAAGACTTCTTCCTCAAAGTCTCAAACTAAAGAGCATAGTGATTACACTTCGAGTGATGACGAAGATGATGACAAGAGTGAGGATATGGGGCTGTTTGTAAAGCGTTACAACCACTATGTCAAAAAGAACGGTATCCAACACTTTGAGAAAAATCTTGTCAACTTTCGGAAACAATCAAGGTACTCTAGAAATGACGACACTAAAGGAAACAAGACAAAAGGGTCATGTTATACTTACGGAAAGACCGGACACTACAAATCGGATTGTCCTTTGAACAAAAAGGGCAAAGAAAAAGAAGCAATTAGATCACATAAGAAGCAATCTAAGCCAAGGAGAGCGTATATAGCTTGGGAAAGCGATAGGAAATCCTCCGAGGATGAAAGCTCAAGTGATGAAGATGAATCCGTCAATATTTGTCTTTCCGCCCATCAAAAGAACAAAAAGAAAAAGGTATGATATGCCAAGTATGAAAATTCCTCTAAAATGTCTCATTATGAATTACAAACTGCTTTTAATACTTTGCAAATTGAAGCAAAAGAAGCCTTTAAAAGGCTTGCCTCAAATTACCAAATCTTTGCTCACCTAGAGCAAAAGATTCGTGATTCCGAAAAGAAATTAGAGGCATTAAAAGCTTCCATAGTGGAAAGTACAAAAGTAGGTTGTGAGGATCTAAGAAAAAGAGTTGTTAACTTTGGGTGTGACACTTGTTACATTTGGCAAAATGAAGTTAGAAACCTAAATGCCAAACTTAACAAGGCTCTAAAGCTCAAAATTACTTTTGCCATTGATAAAACTGATTTTAGAAAGAGTATGGTTAATCCGTATAAAAAATACACATATGTTGTAAGAGATCATGATAGAAAAATTAATTCAAAAGTTAACTTTTCTTGTTTGTATTGTTGCAAGAAAGGCGACACCATTGCTAAATGTCGTTTTAGGAGATTTTTGGCTCCTAAAGGCATTTATCAATGGTTGCCTAAATGCGACCATTTTGTCACTCACAACTTAGGACCCAATAAGCCATTGGGTACCTACTCTTGTTAATTCTTTCTCATAGGTACAATGTCTTGAGATCACCGAGAGAATATGGCTTATTGATAGTGGTTTCTCAAGACACATGACAGGAGACATATCTCTCTTCATCGACTTTGTGGCAAAGAAGAAGTGATATGTAACCTATGGAGACAACAACCTGTCGCAACTGCGAAAAAAGGAGGCCGACAAACAGACAAAAGAGTCGCCACCGAAGGTTATTTATCCCAAAGAGAGGGAAAGGAAACGATCGAAGAAAACCTAAGAGAAAGGGAAAGACAAGGTAATTGTAATCAAATCTTGGGTTTGGGAGTCGGTTACGCAAGGGGAAGGTATGAGCACCCCTCATGTCTGTTGTACTCAATGGGATCCACGCTTGTTGTCTACATCTATGGGTGAAAACTATCTAAAGCTACTGCTAAACGAGAGTGAAAGGAAAGAACAGACTCGATAGGACATCGCCGCCCTATGCCTACGTATTCGCTCATGCAATGGGAAAGTCAGAGTCAACATAGTTCGGGAAACTACAGATGATGGGGGGAAGGTTGCTCGCCAAGACATCACCGTCTTATGCCTACGTATCCTCATCTGGTATGAGAAATCAGAACAAACATAGTTCGGGAAACCTAGACAACTGGTTGGTTCAAGTGTTTTATGAGTAATGATAAATCTCCATTCTAGCAGTTAGGGACGATGAATGTTTGCGGTAGAACGAAAATGTAACATACTCTTTCTAAAAATTAGGTTTGAGACAATCCCGAAGGATGAAAAGATTTGATTTGGTTTATGTTATTTCAGAAGAAGTGAATTGAGTTAGTTTGTAACTCATGTTGCACTAAAGACTAAGACATAAGAGCGAATGTGTTTCATATCACCCAAAGGGCATACGCTAAACACTCTAGACAATGTGAGAGGAGGCCCCCTACTCATCACTTCTCATGTACTTAAGGCTCATAGCGTACAACAATTGTTATTCTTTATTAAGTGTCTTAAAGAGTTTGAGATGAGAAGAGAAGACACAAGACTCTAAAAGGAACTGTAAACCCTAATGTTGTCATGCAAGATGATCCTAAAGATGGGATGAAAAGGGATACTACCTAATGTTATCATGCAAAGGATTGAAAGCCTGATGTCTTTCCTACTCCCATCTTAAACAGAGGGACTAGGAATCCTAAGGGATCATGTGAAGAAGCACAAGTAAACACAATACATAATCAATCACAGATGAAAATGAAATGAAAGACTTAAACAAGTCTATGCAAAATGGAAAGAAATATGAAATGCAAACACAAATGCAAACATGAAACAACAGATGGCACACACAAGTCACCTTCAAAAGAGAAGACTTAAACAAGTCAAGAGAGATGAGATGAAATGGGAGTAGCAAGCTCCTACAACCAAATACTATCAACCGTTACAAGAAGAAAGATGCTAAACACAAGGGCACAATCAAGGGAGGAAATAGAGTGGGGCAGCCACTACCTCATGAGAATCTCAACCAAACACTTACACATGATCAAGTAAATAAATGTATCCAAACACTTCAAAAGAGGTTCAATTGTTCATGGTAAACTTCAAAGTGAAAACAACATCACCAAAGCATCATGAACAAGTCCAAAACCACTAAGGTCATAAGTGAACAACAAGTGGTATACCTCAAATTCAAGATCAAAATGGAAGGAAAACACAAGATTGATCAAGTTCAATTATAGGACCAAAGTCCATCTAAACATCTCACACTTCAAACCTAAGTGGAAAGACATGATCAAATGAAACTTGTGGCACAAGATACACATACAATTTACCTCTAAACATGCAAGGCAGCACCTCAAGCATGTTAACAAAATCTAACAAGGCTTAAGAGGTTCTCAAAGAATCACACGTGATCATGTCCCAAAACTAGGTCAATAATTAGATGCATACACATGATTAAAACACTTTGAATTTGAAGTACTCACCAAAAATATAAGCAAGCTTAAATAAAATCCAAATAAAATACCCAAATCAAGTTGAAACAATCACAAGTCAGTGTGCAAAGTCTCAAGTCAAGAGTCAATTCAAAGCATCACCAACTAGGCCAAACAATGCAACATGTTCAACTTGTCGAGCAAGCATCGAGGGTCCACATAAAGCCAATGAAAAAAAAATTGAAATGTGATCATCAAGACCTCAATCCAGCCCTCAAATAAGCCTCAATCAAACACCTAAGTATGAGAGGAAAATTAGTCCTAGGGGTGTTCAATTAAGGTCAATGATCAAACATTAATTCCATGTATAAACCATAAAACAACTTCAAACATTAAATGAATTAAAAATAGAAAAAATAATTGAAAAATAAAATAAAAATATGGAAAATAATCTCAACATATTGAAATATCAAAAATGTATTTTTTGGGATTTTTATAAAATGTAAAACTATTTTTAAATTATTTAAAATGAAATAGAAAATAAAAGAAAATAAAAAGAAATGACACATGAAAGAGGGGTGTATCAGTAAAAGGGATTTGAATTGAGTTTATGTTAAAGCGCAATTGGGCTCCAAAAATGGGGGATGGGATTATCAAAACTGCAAAGCCCAATACCATTAGAAACCAACTTCTAAATGAAACAATGTGTTTCATTAAACACGGTGGCTTACACGTCAGTTTTAACTCTCCCACGCAAGCAAAGTCAATGCCACGCACCCAGCCACCTCAGCTCAAGCCTCAAACGCCGGAGCCCTAGCTCCGGTCGTCTTCTCAGGCGAGCTTCACCGGAGCTAAACAAAAACCACCATAAAAGTCCAAACTCTTGACATAGTTTTGAAGCAAATTTCATATAGAATAAGAATGTGGTCTTAGATTTTGAAAAAGGTTCTTGGAACTTAGAGAAAATAGGCCACGAAAATTTAAATATAAACTAGAAATCAATCAAACAAGCATGAAAATGATCCAAACATGGCCTAAATGAAGTAGGGCTTCAGATGCACCAATTATGAACCTAAGTGCGTGCCTAAAATGAAGGTTTTAAGTCATGGAATTTTACCTAATGGAGCTGCTCCGTTGGCCCTTCAAACTTGGTGTAAGCTTCAATCTTAAGCTCTCAATCTTCTTCTGATGGTTGTGTGATGATGAATTGAGCAAGAAATGACCAGGAAAACCAGTGTGTAATTAGATTCGAAGAAGAGAAGTTTTTTATTGTATTTTTGGGTGAAACTCCTCTCTCATGCAACTATCTCCAATTATGAGGCATTAGGGTTTAACTTTGGCTTAAATATAGAGGCTTAAGGGCATTCATGCATGCCCATGTTGCATGATTCATTTGATTTTCAAATCTTGCCAAAAATGCCATCTCATGTACATACACTGGTTTGCGTGCTTTTTCCTTCATTCATGGTCAGGAAATGGACAATTAAGGGGTGAGAAAATGAATTATGTTGATTTGGATGATTGATAATGACTTGGTGCAAAGTTTTGGACAATTGCTTTTTATGGCATGAAAGTTTGAAAAATGACTTGTAATATGGACTCATGTTGGCTCAAATGAGGTAAATTATAGCATGAATATTACATGATGATGATATGGTGTGAAAAATTCAAAAACCAACTTGTTTAATGACTTGTAATGAAAGGAATTCATACTAGGTCCAAAAATCAACTTTTCAAGCTCATCATGGCCTAAATAATCACATAAATCACCAATGGTCATGGGAATTGAGTTCAAGATGATGTTAATACCACTTGACACAACTTTCATGTGGCAATAAATTGGATTAGGGGTCTTGAAGTTCATGAAATTGGTCATTGAAATGAAAGACATAAAACTAGGTTTCCAGAAATGCCCTTGACTTGTGAAGACCTTAACTTGAGCTCCACACATGAGAATGAAGACTTATAGCACTTTTTGGAAAGCTAAGACAACGAGGAATGACTTTCATGTTCATTGAAAAATGAGGAGGAGCTTGGTTCGATGTGAAAAATGCCTTTGAAGTGAGTCATCTTTGAGTACTTCTAAAATCTCTTCATCTGATGACACCAACTTGTTGACACCATAACTTGAGATGTACGAACCCAATGGATGATTTCTTGTACTCAAAAGAAAGCTTAGAAGATTATGAACAAGTCGTATGTTTGTTGGAAAATGATACAAGCCTTGTATCATAGTGGAATTTATCCTTGAAGTTAGGAACCAAAAGAGAGGATTTTACACTTAGAATCATCTGCATCCCTAATTTAGTAACTTCTTGAACTCTTGAATCTTCTTGATTTGATCTCAACATGACAATATAGATGCTTCATGATTACTTCCCATGGCTTCAATGATCAAGAACTAAGTCTTGAGCCCTCTCAAGTTCACATTTGACTTTGGTTGACCAGATGAAAACCCTAACACCATACCCATTGACTGAGGTTCTTGCAAGTTACTTGAGTGATCAAATAAACTCCATAGAGGAACTCTAGGTGTCTATTGAACCTTTGAACCATGCCTCATCCAAATAGATAACCTCATGAACCTCTAATGATCCTCAAGATAGGAGGTGACACATATACAAACTCTTTCCCCTCAAGGAGCTTTGAAACCCAACTCTAATGATGATGAACTCTTGATGACTTACAAATGTAACCTTTCTTGAGCTTGAACATGAAGCTTCTCCTCTTGAATGACAAAAACAACATCTTGATCCCCTGTCTAGAACCAATACTATGCAAATGCAAAATGCTAAAATGATATGAAACATAAGTCAAGTTAGAAAGAAAAGGTTGGTCAAATTTTGGGGTGCAACAGCTGCCCCTATTCAAACGGCTTAGACCTCAAGGTGGGAATAGCAACTGCTTTCAAACATTCAAGGTAAGAGGTGATTGAATACAAAAGAACCCAGAAATTTTCCAACCGCAGGATAGTAAACTGTAGAATATCCACCAAAGTGGAATCAGGATCACATATCTGAAAGGTTATGAGAAATGAGCTAACTAACCAACAGATAGAAAGCATCGAAACGCAGTTGGAAAAACATCTGCTAATTGTCACTACTGCGAAAATCAGCACCGGCTAAACAGAAGAGTCGCCACCGTGCGTTATTTATCCCAAAGGAGGGAAAGGAAACGCTCGAAGTAAACCTACCGCAAAGACGGGAAAGGAATGGTCGTCGCAACCAAATCCTGGATTCGGGAGTCGGTTACGCAAGGGGAAGGTGTTAGCACCCCTCACGTGCGTCATACTCGACGGGATCCACGCTTGTTTTCTAGTACGGTCTGGGGTTAAAAGAAGAGAAAATGACTCGGCAAAGTATCGCACTTTATGCCTACGTATTCCCGTCTGGAACGAGAAATCAGAGTCAACGTAGTTCGCCTACCTACGGGAACGGAGGGGAAGGTTGCTCGCTAGGATATCGCATCCTATGCCTACGTACTTTTATACGGCATGAAAGATCAGAGCAAACGTAGTTCGGGCTACGAAAGACACGAGTCTGTCTGTGTATCTTTTATCCTTCTGAAAAAGGTTTTCTCCTGATTAGGGTCCAAGCGGACAAAAATGACGTTTTGATTGGTTTTCAGTCTTTTACGCAAGAACTGTTTTTATTGTGTTTGAAACATTATTGTGTTTTTGATTGTTTTGAGATGAGAAGAGAAACGACACTCTAAAAACCTAGGGTTGAAGATGGGAATCAAAACTACCCTAATGTTGTCATGCATGGGTTAACACCTAATGTCCATCATATTTCTCTCTTGCACATAGAAAAACAGAGATCCTAGGGGATAAACGGAAAAGAAACAGATATATACGGTAAACAGTAAAATGCATGAGATGCAGCAATAAAAGCGAGGCAAGGGAATCCCACTCAACCTCGAACCTGGGAAAACAATAGGCAAAGTGAAACAGCTTCACTTCAAACCTAAGGGGCAAGCTGAACAAGCCAACAAACAATACAAAAGAAATAAAACCCAACACCAGCTCTGACAGCAACACCAGCTCCTACAGTAAGCAGTTAACAGTAACAACTTCAAGCAAGATCCCATCTTCATTCTTCAATGATCCCCAAGCTTTAGATAAGCTCCTGTCTTCAAAAGTACCCCAACTCTGGCAAGCAATGAACCCCAACAAATAAACAGCTTCAAACAGCAGCAAAACCCTAATTTCAACAGATATCCAGCTTTGACAGATACAAGCTTTATCTTCACCAATCCTCCATGAACTTCTTATCTTCAATGGACTTATATCTTCAAGGCAAGCACTCACAGGAGAGAATCACTTAACATATTAAGTTGAAATGCTAAACAGCTTATTGACAACCAAAGGAAGCCTATAAGTGTTCAACATTATAAGAGAAATGTTCCCTCAAAGATCTACTTCCAGAATAAGCCACTTATCCCTCCAAAGGAGGGATGTAAATATCTTAGAAGGACTTTTTGTCATAGGGAGGAATAGAAGCACAAGATGCTTTCTATGTTTGCAAGAAGAAATCCTTCAGGCTCTCCCTATTTCTCCTATCTCCTAAGTCTTCACAAACCATCCTCAAGGAGAGGAATATCCGTGCATCAAGCTCTATCCCATGTCTTCAATCATCTCCAAAGTCTTCACAAGCCTCAACAAGCAAAACTCAAGCCCCAAGCCCAATTGAAATGCCCAAAACCCAACAAACAAATCAACATCCCAAGTGGGAAACACACCAATATCAACCAAATTGCAAAAATCAAGTAAAAAAAGTAAAACTCATTATAAAATCATAATTAAATTTCTAAGGGAGCTTAAATATATACCTTATACCCCATATAAACCCCAAGGCCTAAATCAATTTTAAAACCCCAAAACTATGCCCTAAAATGCACCTAATTGTTATAAAACCCTAATCCTGACCCCCTAAAGTTTATCATTCAAAACTAGCCTAAATTTCATCATAAAAATATGAGAAAAATCTCTAAGGGAGCATGTACCTCTAATCTAATCAGTCCAACAAGAATCAACTCAAAAACATTCACCAATTGATCACAAGAAAATCCACAAAATCATGTATCAAAAGTACAAAATTAAAGAAATTAATAAAATGGAGAAAATCAAATTAAATTGAAAAATGGGTGAAAATGAGATTTCTTGATTTCAGAAAATCACAATTAAATCCAGGATCATGGAGGTATTTTTAAAATATTTTTTGGATCAAAATTGGATTTAATATGGATTTTTGAAACAAAAAACAATTAAAATAAATGCCAAAAAGAATTAAAATGAAAAAAGGAAATTAAAATGCCAGAATATATCATGTGCGTTGGATATGTTGACTGGTCATCTCATCTAAGGTTCAGGAGCGCGTCCACGTGAGTGATGACTGGCTGCTGACTCATGTGCCACCTAGTTTTAATGAAACAGTGCGTATTGGATTAAAGAGGGAGATCTGAAGTTTAAACATGAGCCATTGGATGATCATCTGAGTCAACCGGTCAATGCAATCTGAGGGCTAGAACCTCATCTTTTCCAAAAGCTCAGGCGACCTGAGACTGTTCTCAGGTGGTGGTTCACGGTGGTTTCCACCGTCTTCTCCGACGAAGCAAACCCTAAACCTCACCAATCAAATCAAATAAAAACCCTACTCCACTCCAAATTTCACCCTGAATTCAAATCCACCCTCCAAAATCATTGATTCCCTCTCATACGCTAAACCCGACCAAAGTTGCAGAGAAATCACCAAGTCTCGATGGTCACCATTCTTGAAATTAAAGGTACTACCATGAACTACATGTTACACTGATCAATTACCACCATCTAAACACTATTAATCCTCCAAGAATCACAAGAACCAAGCTCAAACAGAAATTGGTCACCTATCTAAATTGTCACCAATCCACTCCAAACCAATCCAGAAACGTCCTAACCATCATCTATAATGAATCTAACCATTTAAAACCTAGCAATTCTACATGAATCAAGCCATGGAATGAGATTTACATACCTGCAAATCTTGGATGAACAGAGTGGTAAAACCTCCAAATCAAGCTCCAAGATCTTCCAAACATGTTCTATGATGTATGATCAAGCTTCTGTATGCAACAAATTGGATTGAAACCTCTTGAATCCTTGAATCCGATTCTGACTTGCAAGAGATGAATCCAAAATGCTCTCTCACGATTTTGCACCAATCTTGCCTTGAATTGTATTTGGAATCATTCACCAACACCCAGGGAAGCTATTGAAATCAAAGGAATGGATTGAAGTGGATCAAATGGCTGTAACCGAATCTGTTTTGCAAACTGAAAATTCAATGTTCAATCTCTCCAATCTCCCTCAATCTGCACCAACCCAAGCTTTGGACCAGTTCTAAATCTTATATAGAACATGAATGAAAGCTCTAGGAACTTCTGGAAAGCTCTAATGAGAAGTTTAATATCTCTTGCATTTGAAATCTCATCTCATGCCATTCTCATGACAGTCCCCATAACAGCTTGTGTTTGCCCTTGCTTTGTGTTCAATTTCTCTCCAAATGATATTTAAGAAGTGTTATGATTCATTAGAGCCTTGGTTATGCCTTGAATAATGGTTTTGCATATGGGGCTTATGATGTAAGTAACTATTTTACAAAGCAAGTCCTAGAATCATCTCTCAACTCAAAAATGTGGCAATTCCAATGTCTTCAAAATGTGTTTTCCAATCAATTTGGTATGCCATATGGCTTGGTTTGGACTTATGGATCAAAAAATCCCAATTTTCATCCTTGGTTCATTTAAAATTCACCCTTATTTTAGGCCATTTTTGCAATTTTGTGATACAAGCCCTTCCAATCACCCATGACCTCTTACCTAGCCCAAAAACATCATTCTAAACACATCTCATGTTGAACATTTTTCCATTTGAGGAGTTGAAGATGGAGATTTTGACCTATGTTGAAAAATGACCTGTAATCATCAATACCCAAAATACCCCTGGATTGCCAAGATCATAACTTGAGTTCTACAAATCCTATTGAGGACTTCTAGTACTAAAATTAAATCTAAGGTCAAGCCCTACAATTCTTATGTTGGCCAAGAATCCATTTGAAAACTCCTTGATGGGCAAAAGTTGCTTGGAAGTCAAGTGACATTCACAGATAAAATTCAGTGTCCTCTGATGACCCATAACTTGCAAGGACCATAACTTGAGTTCCACAAATCTCCTTGAAGACTTCTAGTACTCAAATTAAATCTATTGAGAAGCTCTACAAGTTTTATGTTGACCAAGAATCCATTTGAAACTTGAATTTTGACTTATCTGGCTTGGAAGTTAGGCCTAAATTAGGGGATTTTACACTGAAACCCTAATTTGGTAACTCCTCCTACTCTTGATTATCTTTGATTTATCCTTGTCACAACACCACACTTGTATTAAAATATCAATTCATGAATCCCACAACCTCCAATTAAGCCTTGATGCCCTTCAATCACTCAGTTGACCTAGGGTTGACCTAGGGTTGACCCAGATGAAACCCTAGCTGACTGCACTTCAACTGTGGCTCTTGTGCTTGACTCAATGACTTGTCTTATCTCAATATGACCCTCTAGGCATTTCATAGGCTTATTACCCATTCCATACCCTCAATTCATAGCTCATATCCCCATTGATGACCCTCAATACACCTCAAGTTAGGAGAGAAATCCACCTGTTGACATTCAAGCTTCTCAAAACTTCAAACATTTCTTGATGACTTGGATAGTCTTAAACTTGAATAAGGCCCCCTTGATGTGCTCCTTTAGATAAGAATGGCACTTGATCCCTTGTTATATGACTTGATATGCTATGCTAGGCAAATGATTAGTTTATATACATGATTTACTATGCAAATGATAATGCAATTAAAACATAAACCAGGTGAAATAGGTTGAGCAAATTTTAGGGTGCAACACTAACAAGTAGGCTCGACACTAAGTCGGTAAGATCATCTGCTACCAAGCAGGCTCGACACTAAGTCGGTAAAGACATCTGCTAATAAGCAGGCTCGACACTCAGTCGGTACAAACATCTGCTACCAAGCAGGCTCGATATCCATCGGCAAAAAACATCTGCTAACAAGCAGGCTCGACACTAAGTCGGTAAAAACATCTGCTAATAAGCAGGATCGACACTCGGTCGGTAAGAACATCTGCAACCAAGCAGGCTCGACACTCGTCAGTAAAAACATCTGCTACCAAGTAGGACCGACACTCAGTCTGTACAAACATCTGCTACCAAGCAGGCTCGACACTCAGTCGGTACAAACAGCTGTTACCAAGTAGGCTCGATATCCATCGGCAAAAAACATCTGCGAATAAGTAGGCTCGACACTCGGTCGGTAAGGACATCTTCTACCAAGCAGGCTCGACACTCAGTCGGTAAAAGCATCTGCTATCCAAGCAGACTCGACACTCGGTCGGTAAAGACATCTGCTAATAAGCAGGCTCGACACTCGGTCGGTAAAAGAATCAACCGATTCACAATCTGAAAGAGAAACCCGCTGGGGAAAGAGAAACTTAAACAAGCAAACTCTGTTGGGGAGAAAAAAAAAGATGAACACATCTATCAAAGATTTTGCTGGGGTCTGGATACCACACAGGCTCATGAACTACACCGTTGTCCGTTGGAGAGACTTCTGGAAACAAAAGGGAACAACCTGGCTTATTCTTTGTATGCATATGTTTGTATATGGCTTAATGCTCCATACAAAATGGAAATGCTACGCGTTTGGGAGGATTCTATGCACAATGCAAATGTAAAGGAACACTATCGTAAAAAGGGTGCCGAAATAAACGACAAACAAACTCGTGCTGGTGAAACAGCCCTGGATGGCCTCCTGGAAAAAAGCTCTCTTGAGGATAAAACCACTCTGTTGAGGAATACGCCCTGAACGACCTTCCAGAATAAAAATCTTCTGGTGAACAAACCCACTCTACTGGGGAAAACACCCTGAACGACCTTCCAAAATAAAACTCTTCTAGGGAACAAAACAAACTACTAGGAATAACTCCACTCTGCCGGGGATTCCACTCTACTGGATATTAGTTCAAATCTGCTAGGGATTAAGGATGAGATTTACTGGGGAGTTATCCCAAACTCTTACTCTGAAGAAAAACAACAACCACTGGATTCTGCTGTTGACGTCTACCAATACTCATCGAGGGAATCAACATCAACCTCTGCTTGGGGAACTGAGTCAATACCAAAGACTCTATGGGGAAACAACATTGAACTTGTCTCACTGCTGGGGGAACAATCCCGAATCTACCTGCTGGAGATAGGTGTACAACGCTGCCAGGGGATCTCAATCTCAACTTGTCGGGGATGTCTGCACACTACTGCTAGTAAGAGACTTCTAATCTGAAATTGTTGACCCATGGGGATAGAGACATGGCGACTTCATTGGGGAAACACCTCCGAATCAATTCTTAGCGGTAAGAGCCCTGTAAATGGAAAACAAATAATGTGTCATGTATGCAATAAAGGTTATTTCGGTCATCGTCCATGACATTAATAAATCATTGTTTCAATTATGATTAGCAAATCCCCAAACGTTTATGTATGCAAAGTTTTATAAAAAACGTCAGGTGTCTTTTGCAAACAAAACAATAAAAGGTAAAACAAGAATAAAAGCTCTTGGTGGAAAATATACTTCATTGATTGAAAAGGCCTGTAAATAGGCAAATTACATTGGATGCAACCCCTGAAAAGAGAAAGTTGCGCAAAAAGTATAAATGCAAAAGATATACAAAATGTCGACAATATGGAAACAGACAACCCCCATGTGTCGATTCGACTACGACTCGCATGACTTCGATGCTTCCATTGTCTCGCTTTCTAAAGAAACTGACTGATCAACCTTCGGGTCCTCCTAGAATCCAACTGTGCTCACAGGTCAAACACGGACCGTAGTCGTTTGCTTTTAAATCCCTAACTTTTGCCTGAATCGCCCTTGCGGGTTTTCGATCCACCGGGATACTCATTTTTGTTGAAGTCACCTTTTTAGGTTTTCAACTTTGCGGGTTTATTCTTTTTCCTTTTATCCCTAACTTTTGCCCGAACCTATTCTTTTTATGGTTTGTCGGGATGCCCCATTTTATGCAAAGCATTTTTTGACTACGTCTGCATTCACAGTGGACATAAAATCTTCGCCGTCCATAGTTGACAGTAGTAAGGCTCCTCCGGAGAAGACTTTCCTTACCACATATGGACCTTCATAGTTGGGAGTCCATTTCCCCCTGTGATCTATTTGTGGAGGGAGGATCCTCTTCAACACTAAGTTACCTTCCTGAAAATGTCGAGGGTGCACCTTCTGATCGAATGCCTTCTTCATTTTGCTCTAATACAGTCGGCCGTGAGCAATAGCTGCCAATCTCTTCTCGTCAATCAGACTAAGTTGATTTAACCTAGCCTTCACCCATTCCGCCTCATCAAGTTTCACATCAACCAACACCCTCAGGGAAGGTGTAACAACCCAATTTTTAATAACTGATTAATTGTACTAGTTAGTTGGTTTGTATGGTTTAAGTGAATTATTGGGTTTAACTGATTTATTCTATTTGGTAGAATCATGAGAATTTATCAGATGTTTTCTAACCAATGTCAAGATGAGATATTTTATGAGAAAATGAATTGACAAATATTTTAAGAAAAGAAATATAATTAGAGAGAAATAGGAAGGCAGGACATATATATATGGGAAGAAGAGGAACGGCAATGAATAATAGAAAACATGAAAGGAAAGTGGAGGAAGAAGAGAAAGTAGAAGGAAAAAGAAGGAAAAGCTCGGAAAAGCTCAAGAACGACTTCTAGCTTCCGATTAATCGAGGTAAGGGTGTGAAATCTTACTATCTTAATCAATGTGTATGATTATGCATGTGTGTGTTTGGATTTGTTGGGTGTTTCCTACATTTTTCCATTTTTAGGTCGGAAGTGGATTTAATCAGTAGAAACTGAGTTTTATCGGTTAGAATTTGGAATAGGTGGTGTAGTATATTCGGGTGATGAGTGGGTTGTGCTACTGGAACTGATTTGGATTAAATCGGTTGGTTTTGTGAGGTTTGGGCTTTTGGACACCTGCTGGGAAGACTAACTCAACTGGGGGAGAAGCGACCCTTCTGGGAGACAACTGTCTGGGTACAGTTTACGAACTTGGAACTACCACTCCGCTGGGGATAACCATCTTGACGAAGGCATGACGACATGCGGGGAGAAAGAAAACCATCCTCGGTGGGGATAATCCTTCTGAACTTACTATCTTGGTTATGCGCCATGGAAATCCTCCCAGCTGGGGATTGAACGTGCACCTCTTCGACTCTCTGGGGAGTATAAACTCTGCATGGGACACTGATCTTGTCTTGCTGGGGATACCCTATGGACACTTCCATGGGGATACTCTTCTGGGGGAGCTAATCCTTCCTTCGGTAAGGGATAACATCATCTCAACTTCTGGGGATGATGCGCGACCTGCATGGGGATTAGCGTCAAGCAAAGTCAAGTCTTTCACCATGAACCTCCGGCTGAGGCCATCATTTTTTGATTGTCCGCTTCAGGGGCGAGAACCCTGCAAAGCACAAACGAGACAAAATAAATCTATACAACCAAATCTATTCGGGTTAGTATCCGCGACATTACTTTAGTCAATTCGAAGCTTTAGCAATTATTGGCAAGGGCCATCAAAGTTATGCACATGCAAGTTCATCGGAACATTGGCGTTTTCCACATACAAAACAGTAAAGCACAAACATCAAATACTGAATAACATGTTTTATTAATAACAGGCCTCTGAATAGGCAAAGTTTTGTACACCGGATGCAACTCCTGAAAAGAGGAAGTTACGCACACACACATACATATATGCACAAAAAGCATAAAAATACAAATACAAATCGAATTTGTACACATGTCGGCAATGTGGTGCAGACAAACATCGTGAGCTGATCCTCCTATGACTCGCCTAACTCTGGCGCTTTCCCGGTATTCAATTTTTGGAAGAGATTGTGTTGGATAAACGAACCCTCAAGTACTCCCAAACCACTAAGCAGTGTAGTTTCAAATCCAGACCGCAGTCATTTGCTTTTTCAATCCCTAAATTTTGCATGAATCGCCCTTTGTGGGTTTTCGATTCCCCGGGATACCCTTTTTTGCCGAATTCGCCCAATGCAGGTTTTCGACTTCGCGGGTGTACATCTTTTCAATTTTATCCCTAACTTTTGCCCGAACCTTTTATTCATTTTTTTTTCCGGTTCGCCAGGATGCCCCATTTTTGCCTGGACTCTCTTTTTACTGTCCAACGGGTCACTTTCAAGCAAAGTATTTTTTAACTGCATCCGTATTCACAGGCGATGTAAAGTCTTCACCATCCATGGTAGATAGTAGCAAGGCTCCTCCAGAGAATACTTTTCTGACAATGTATGGCCCTTCGTATTTAGGGGTCCACTTGCCCCTGTGATCTGTTTGTGGCGGGAGAATCCTCTTCAGCACAAGGTCGCCCGTCTGAAAGCTTCGAGGGTGTATCTTCTTATCATACGCTTTCTTCATCCGGCTCTGGTACAACCGACCATATGCTAGAGAAGCTAGCCTCTTCTCCTCCATTAAGCTGAGCTGATTCAGTCTGTCTTTAAGGGGTTGCCCCGGTTGATGTGCGTACCGTCGTACGATAACTGTGCAGAGCGAAAGGTAGCATCTCGTGCCAGTCCTTGTACGTTACAACCATTTTCTGAACAATCTTCTTTATGTTCTTATTGGCCGCTTCAACAGCGCCATTCATCTTGGGTCGGTAAGGAGAAGAGTTGTGATGTTCAATCTTAAAATTCTAGCACAGCTCTTTCATCATCTTGTTATTCAAATTCGAACCGTTATCGGTGATAATCCGCTCAGGGATTCCATATCTGCAGATAATATCTCGTTTGATAAATCTGGCGACTACTTGCTTGGTGACATTGGCATATGACGTTGCTTCCACCCACTTGGTGAAGTAATCAATTGCCACCAAAATGAACCGGTGTCCGTTGGATGCCGTAGGCTCGATCTTGCCAATCGTATCAATTCCCCACATCGAGAATGGCCACGGCGATGACATCACATTCAGAGTACTTGGGGGTACATGGACCTTGTTCGCATAAATTTGGCATTTATGACACCTTTTTGCAAACTTGAAACAATTTGTTTCCATAGTTAGCCAGTAATAACCTGCTCACAGCAATTTTCTCGTCATAGCATGCCCACCAGCATGTGTACCAAATGTACCCTCATGTATCTCTTCCATGAGCAACTTCGCCTCTTTCTCGTCTACACAGCGTAGCAACACCAAGTCGTGGTTTCTTTTGTATAGGACACCGTCAGGATTCAGATAGAAATTGCCAGCCAATCTCCTTAGAGTCTTCTGATCTCGACTGGATGCCCCAGCCGGATACTCCTTGTTCTTCAGGAAATTCTGGATGTCAAAGTACCAAGGTTTACCATCGGGAGCCTCGTCAATGGCAAATATGGAGGCAGGCCTATCGAGCCGAGAGATAACAATCCGGGGAGCCTCGTTCCAAAAGTTAACTTTATACATTGAAGACAATGTCTCCAGGGCGTCAGCCATTTGATTTTCTGCTTGTGGCACATGATGCAATTCCACCTTGTCAAAGAAAGGCAACAATCTCCTTGCATAATTCATATATGGTATCAAATTGGGCTGACGTGTCTCCCATTCTCCTTTAATCTGATTCACCACTAGAGCTGAGTCTCCGTACACATCTAGATGTTTGATTCGCAAATCAATAGCTTCTTCCAGACCCATGATGCAAGCCTCATATTCAGCCTCATTATTGGTAACGGGAAAGGTCAATCGGGCAGTAAAGGGGATGTGCGACCCCTGAGGAGTAGTAATAATCGCGCCTATTCCGCTACCATAGGAATTTACAGCTCCATCAAATATCAACTGCCATTTGGAACCCAACTCTGGTCCTTCGTCCGGCAACGGTTCTTTGCAATCTTTCATCTTCAGGTACATGATATCCTCGTCAAGAAAATTAAACCTCATCGATTGGTAGTCCTCAACAGGCTGCTCCGCAAGGTACTCTGACAAAACGCTACCTTTAATGGCCTTTTGCGAGACATACTGAATATCATATTCGGTTAACACCATCTGCCACCGGGAAATTCTTCCGGAGAGTGCTTGCTTCTTAAACACGTATTTGATTGGATCCATCTTTGAAATTAGCAGGGTTGTATGATTTAACATGTATTGCCTCAAACGTTTGGCGGCCCAGGCTAGCGCGCAACACGTCTTCTCGAGCATTGAGTAACGGGACTCACAGTCTGTGAACTTTTTACTCAAGTAATAGATCGCATGCTCTTTACGTCCAGTCTCGTCGTGTTGACCGAGAACACAACCCATACTTTCCTCAAGAACCGTCAAATACATAATCAAAGGTCTCACGGCCACTGGGGGTATCAAAACAGGAGGTTCCTGCAAGTATTCTTTTATTTTGTCGAACGCCTTTTGACAATTTTCACTCCAGGTCACCACCTGGTCTTTTTTCAACAACTTGAATAACGACTCGCATGTCGTAGTTAAGTGAGATATGAACCGGGCGATATAGTTCAACCTTCAGTCGGTACAAACATCTGCTACCAAGCAGGCTCGATATCCATCGGCAAAAAACATCTGCTAACAAGCAGGCTCGACACTAAGTCGGTAAAAACATCTGCTAATAAGCAGGATCGACACTCGGTCGGTAAGAACATCTGCAACCAAGCAGGCTCGACACTCGTCAGTAAAAACATCTGCTACCAAGCAGGACCGACACTCAGTCGGTACAAACATCTGCTACCAAGCAGGCTCGACACTCAGTCGGTACAAACAACTGTTACCAAGTAGGCTCGATATCCATCGGCAAAAAACATCTGCGAACAAGTAGGCTTGACACTCGGTCGGTAAGGACATCTTCTACCAAGCAGGCTCGACACTCGGTCGGTAAAAACATCTGCTATCCAAGCAGACTCGACACTCGGTCGGTAAAGACATCTGCTAATAAGCAGGCTCGACACTCGGTCGGTAAAAGAATCAACCGATTCACAATCTGAAAGAGAAACCCGCTGGGGAAAGAGAAACTTAAACAAGCAAACTCTGTTGGGGAGAAAAAAAAAGATGAACACATCTATCAAAGATTTTGCTGGGGTCTGGATACAACACAGGCTCATGAACTACACCGTTGTCCGTTGGAGAGACTTCTGGAAACAAAAGGGAACATCCTGGCTTATTCTTTGTATGCATATGTTTGAATATGGCTTAATTCTCCATACAAAATGGAAATGCTACGCGTTTGGGAGGATTCTATGCACAATGCAAATGCAAAGGAACACTATCGTAAAAAGGGTGCCGAAATAAACGACAAACAAACTCGTGCTGGTGAAACAGCCCTGGATGGCCTCCTGGAAAAAAGCTCTCTTGGGGATAAAACCACTCTGTTGAGGAATACGCCCTGAACGACCTTCCAGAATAAAACCATTGTCTCTTCTAAAGAAACTGACTGATCAACCTTCGGGTCCTCCTAGAATCCAACTGTGCTCACAGGTCGAACACGGACCGTAGTCGTTTGCTTTTAAATCCCTAACTTTTGCCTGAATCGCCCTTGCAGGTTTTTGATCCACCGGGATACTCATTTTTGCCGAAGTCGCCTTTTTAGGTTTTCAACTTCGCGGGTTTATTCTTTTTCCTTTTATCCCTAACTTTTGCCCGAACCTATTCTTTTTATGGTTTGCCGGGATGCCCCATTTTATGCAAAGCATTTTCTGACTACGTCTGCATTCACAGGGGACATAAAATCTTCGCCGTCCATAGTTGACAGTAGTAAGGCTCCTCCGGAGAAGAATTTCCTTACCACATATGGACCTTCATAGTTGGGAGTCCATTTCCCCCTGTGATCTATTTGTGGAGGGAGGATCCTCTTCAACACTAAGTCACCTTCCTGAAAATATCGAGGGCGCACCTTCTAATCGAATGCCTTCTTCATTTTGCTCTAATACAGTCGGCCGTGAGCAATAGCTGCCAATCTCTTCTCGTCAATCAGACTAAGTTGATTTAACCTAGCCTTCACCCATTCCGCCTCATCAAGTTTCACATCAACCAACACCCTCAGGGAAGGTGTAGCAGCCCGATTTTTAATAACTGATTAATTGTACTAGTTAGTTGGTTTGTATGGTTTAAGTGAATTATTGGGTTTAACTTATTTATTCTATTTGGTAGAATCATGAGAATTTATCAGATGTTTTCTAACCAATGTCAAGATGAGATATTTTATGAGAAAATGAATTGACAAATATTTTAAGAAAAGAAATATAATTGGAGAGAAATACAAAGGCAGGACATATATATATGGGAAGAAGAGGAACGACAATGAATAATAGAAAACATGAAAGGAGTGGAGGAAGAAGAGAAAGTAGAAGGAAAAAGAAGGAAAAGCTCGGAAAAGCTCAAGAACGACTTCTAGCTTCCGATTAATCGAGGTAAGGGTGTGAAATCTTACTATCTTAATCAATGCGTATGATTATGCATGTGTGTGTTTGGATTTGTTGGGTGTTTCCTACATTTTTCTATTTTTAGGTCGGAAGTGGATTTAATCAGTAGAAACTGAGTTTTATCGGTTAGAATTTGGAATAGGCGGTGTAGTATATTCGGGTGATGAGTGGGCTGTGCTACTGGAACTGATTTGGATTAAATCGGTTGGTTTTGTGAGGTTTGGGCTTTTGGACAGCCATGGAAGTTCTGATCTCGCAGGTTCGCCAGGAAAATGGCAGCGAGGCTTCGCCAAGCGAAGCCCAGCGAACGGTAGCGAATCAAGTCAGAACCAAACACCCTGTCTTCGTTGGCAAGTTCGCCAGGCGAATGAGTGTGGCGAAGGTTCGCCAGGAGAGTGTGCTAGCGAGTGCTAGCGAGTAATTCCAGAATAAATCCCAGTGGTCTTCGCTGGCAAGTTCGCCAGGCGAAAGGGTAGCGAAGGTTCGCCAGGGGCTTCACCAGGCGAAGGTTAGCGAACACAACAGCATGTTTTCTTTTCTTGTGCTTTCCATTCGTGGATTGATTGTGTGGTTTGGTTGCGATCATTCCTTGTCTGAGATGACTAATTATATGTTGTTATGTGTGTTGTGGGTAGCCGTATGGTGTGAATCCTAGATTATGAATTGATTGTGAATATGTGGCCTTTTAACATATGTGATGCATTGTTTAAATTGATTGAAAATGCATGATGGATGTGATTGAGTCTATTGCCGTTTGGCACGATATTTGCAAGTACATATTGCTCGTATGTGATATATGATGATTGTAAATGTGAACCATGTTTAAATATTGTGAGTGCATAATGAATATATGCGATTAACATGATGAATGCATGAGTATGTTTGTAAACATGTGTGCATTTCAAGAGTGCCATGAGTCATGTTGCATGTGAAGCATCATGGTATGCATTCTTGTGTGTCTGATTCCTCGGAGAATCTGCAGAACCTCGTGTGCCCTTGTGGGGTGTGAGCGATGGTTATTTATTGATCCCTCGGAGGATTTGCAGAACCTCGTATGTTGTGATGGTTATATTGATTCCTCGGAGAATCTGCAGAACCTCGTGTGCCCTTGTGGGGTGGGAGCGATGGTTATTTATTGATCCTTCGGAGGATTTGCAGAACCTCGTATGTTGCGTTGGTTATATTGATTCCTCGGAGAATCTGCAGAACCTCGTGTGCCCTTGTGGGGTGTGAGCGATGGTTATTTTTGGTTCTTCAATTGAACTTGCTGAAATGAGTCGGTACCGCATTTTCATCTGCATAGAGTCGTGTGTCGGTCTCTATGAGTTGCATGTTGTCATCTTCATATGTTGCATTGGTGAAATAA
The DNA here is from genome assembly GCA_963859935.3 of Lathyrus sativus. Taxonomy (NCBI): domain Eukaryota; kingdom Viridiplantae; phylum Streptophyta; class Magnoliopsida; order Fabales; family Fabaceae; genus Lathyrus; species Lathyrus sativus. The sequence continues at coordinate 84,694,174 of OZ012739.1, read as the reverse complement.
AGATGAATGTAGATGTTTATGTGAATTAGCAATGGAGTAAACATGTTGTGTGTGTTTATTGAGTTAATGTGTATGTTATGTGAATTATATGCATTGTTATTATGGTAATATTTCTCACCCTTCTACTGTTTCATGATGCTCTATGAGGCATTGCAGATTAGGATTGCTGGAGGTGTATTTTGGAGTATAGCTCCTTTTCTCTTGAGTCGGTCGCTCTGATGTGTAACGTCGGGTAGCTAGGCTTGTAGAGTATCTTCGTGATACATTATATATATGTAATAGTTGATGATGTTTGGTAATCTGTGATTGATGTTATGAACAACCTAATGATGCGTACTTGTATTTTATCATGTCTTAAGTAATTCAATGTCTTAGTCTTCCGCTTTAACAGAAAACATGAATATGTTTATTTTAAGAACCATGCGTTTATTCTTTTTAGTTGAGATTTACCCCTTTTGAATTATTTCTTTATAAACATTAGTATTCATGTGGTCGGTTCGTGGATAATGTGACGCACTTCTTTTATACCATGAAATAAATATACTCTGATGTAATTTTTAATTCATGCCTAAATGATTTAATTGTGTTATTTGGGGGTATAGAAAGGGGCGTTACATTAAGTGGTATCAGAGCAGGTCGGTCCGTCCGGCCAAGTTGTGTTTGTTGGTTGTTCCCTTGGACGCGATATGTGTGTGAAACACTGTTGGTACGTGTTTGTTGTTTAGCCTTTGTATGCAGAAGTGGGAATGATTGAAGTGGGGGAGAAGCTTGTGATTCTCCAGGATGCTGCAAGAAAGGAGTTGTAGCTCGGTGTGTTGTTAAACGCTATTATAGTTTGGTAAAGATGGTTTATACTCCATCATGATTTTCGGCTGTCTATTGACAAATTGAGGAACTGATCGCCCTTAATCTCTTGTTGATAGTAGTTGGGATTGTGTTGGATGGAATAGACGTGTCTTGTGAGCTTAGATGGTGTGTGCAGTGAATTGTTTGGAGTGAAGCCAAGTGCTTAGGGATTGTTCTGAGAAGTCGACGCAGGACAGTGTCGAGATGTTGAATTTTGATGAGATTTTGAGTGCTAATGAAAGTAGGAGGTTGGCAATTTCCGATTAGTTATGGATGTTTGGAAAATTATCCTGACAAGGTAAGTGTTATAGGGCCAGGATGTGAAGTGGGGTTGTGAAAGACTTAATTTCGGGAACTGGTCCGAGATTGAGAACCCATGTTGTATGTGTGCTTGTATGGTCAAGGAGTTAAATTAATCAAGTAGTTGAGACTCGCGTTTGGAGTGGGTGCTACGACAATAGACCCCGAGGTTAAGTATATAAAGAGTGGATGGTGACTTCTGGAGATTACTAAAGGAAGTAAGATACGGGACACAAGATTGGTATGGTTAAATCTTCAACCATTTCGAGAAGCTGAAGATGTATTGAATGGCCTTCTAAGTGTAGAATGTTGTTTCTACGACCCTGTAGTAATGGGAGGACCGTAATTTAGAATGACGCAAGGTTAAGAGCGTGGGAAGTCATTACAGTGCTCTATGTGACGAGAAGGTAGTGACATGGAATTGAGTAATTATTGATGTAATATGTTTGGATGTTGTGATGAGTGCGATTCGTATTTTCGCCATAGGTTTACAACTGCGTATCCGTTTGGAGTGGAATTTTCCACACTTGAGTTGGTGAGCCAAGGGTTGTGCAACCAATGGTGTTTTGATGTATTAGAAGAATATAGAGGATCATGTTGCGTATCGGGAGTTTGAGTTATCAGTATTAGAGAGGAAGTAGTGTTATGTCACTATGAAGAAAGTTCAAAGAATTTTGGAAAAGCTGTCAACAACTTGTGTGTTGGTTTTGTTGAATCCGACGGGACTATTTGTTGTGTTGTGTGATGCTTTGGTGATATGATTGAGAGATACGTTAAATGCGCAATTAAAAGTACAAGAGGAAATATCTGACAAGTGACTTAGGATTGGTTGCTGTTGTGTGTTTGTACCGGAGTTTGGGAGCCTCAATTGTTTAGTTGAGATTCGAGATGGTTAATGATCTTAAGGGCTTAAGGTATTTATTTGGTTTGAGAAAATTGCATAAGATGCAGAGGAAATAATAGGGACTTCGTATGGAGTTGAGCTTTGTATGATGAGACTGATTACTGGTATTCTCGATGGGATTCGAGAAGGTTGGAATTCTAATTGGAGTTAATAGATTGATTGAGTTTAGTAGATTGAAGTCGAAGGATTGATTTTCGGATTTATGGAAATGGTGACACGAGATGTTGTGATAGAGTCTATGTGTCCGGATAGTGTGGATTAGATAAGAGTACTTTGAAAGAATTGTTTTGGTGGCCATGGATGGAGAGAGAAGTGGTTGCAGTTGTATATGTTGATTAGACTTGTTGAAAGTCGAAGTGTGAACATCAGAGGTTGTTGGCCTGATGCAACTGTCGAGTAATTCTGAGTAGTATGTGATACCGTCTAATATCGTTTCAGATGGGAACCTGTGTTTTTATTAAGATGTTGGAAGAGTGTTGTACTCGGACTTAGGATTGTACAAGAGACGACTGGAAAGATTAGAGGATCCAAGAAAGGACGTGTTTGGAGAGTTACGGTAGTAACTGGTATTGATCGAGCTTGAGGTCCCGGAGGCAAACAGTGTCTTGTTGAATCTGTATCAGAGTAGCGCAGCTGGAGCGTGGGAAAATAGCATGTTAGATTGTTTTATCGCTGTCACTAGGAGAAATTGCATGATCTGTTCGTGTGTCTAAGCTGAGGAAGCGCATCGATCCAGATGGATGGTGTATGAGTGAGAGAGGATTTGACTGTTGAGACAACTTTAAGGAAAAGGGATTGTCTTGGTAAAGGTATTTTGGAGGATCAACTAGAGAAAGTTGGATTTGAATCGGATAATATTTTCGAGGACGAAAATTCCCAAAGTGGGGGAGAGTTGTAACAGCCCGATTTTTAATAACTGATTAATTGTACTAGTTAGTTGGTTTGTATGGTTTAAGTGAATTATTGGGTTTAACTGATTTATTCTATTTGGTAGAATCACGAGAATTTATTCGATGTTTTCTAACCAATGTCAAGATGAGATATTTTATGAGAAAATGAATTGACAAATATCTTAAGAAAAAAAAATATAATTGGAGAGAAATAGGAAGGCAGGACACACACACACACACACACACACACACACACACACACACACACACACACACACACACACACACACACACACACACACACACACACACACACACACACACACACACACACACACACACACACACACACACACACACACACACACACACACACACACACACACACACACACACACACACACACACACACACACACACACACACACACACACACACACACACACACACACACACACACACACACACACACACACACACACACACACACACACACACACACACACACACACACACACACACACACACACACACACACACACACACACACACACACACACACACACACACACACACACACACACACACACACACACACACACACACACACACACACACACACACACACACACACACACACACACACACACACACACACACACACACACACACACACACACACACACACACACACACACACACACACACACACACACACACACACACACACACACACACACATATATATATATATATATATATATATATATATATATATATATATGGGAAGAAGAGGAACGACAATGAATAATAGAAAACATGAAAGGAAAGTGGAGGAAGAAGAGAAAGTAGAAGGAAAAAGAAGGAAAAGCTCAAGAATGACTTCTAGCTTCCGATTAATCGAGGTAAGGGTGTGAAATCTTACTATCTTAATCAATGCGTATGATTATGCATGTGTGTGTTTGGATTTGTTGGGTGTTTCCTACATTTTTCCATTTTTAGGTCGAAAGTAGATTTAATTAGTAGAAACTGAGTTTTATCGGTTAGAATTTGGAATAGGCGGTGTAGTATATTCGGGTGATGAGTGGGCTGTGCTACTGGAACTGATTTGGATTAAATCGGTTGGTTTTGTGAGGTTTGGGCTTTTGGACAGCCATGGAAGTTCTGATCTTGCAGGTTCGCCAGGCAAATGGCAGCGAGGCTTCGCCAAGCGAAGCCCAGCGAATGGTAGCGAATCAAGTCAGAACCAAACACCCTGTCTTCGTTGGCAAGTTCGCCAGGCGAATGAGTGTGGCGAAGGTTCGCCAGGCGAGTGTGCTAGCGAGTAATTCCAGAATAAATCCCAGTGGTCTTCGCTGGCAAGTTCGCCAGGTGAAAGGGTAGCGAAGGTTCGCCAGGCGAAGGTTAGCGAACACAACAACATGTTTTCTTTTCTTGTGCTTTCCATTCGTGGATTGATTGTGTGGTTTGGTTGCGATCATTCCTTGTCTGAGATGACTAATTATATGCTGTTATGTGTGTTGTGGGTAGCCGTATGGTGTGAATCCTAGATTATGAATTGATTGTGAATATGTGGCCTTTTGACATATGTGATGCATTGTTTAAATTGATTGAAAATGCATGATGGATGTGATTGAGTCTATTGCCGTTTGGCACGATATTTGCAAGTACATATTGCTCGTATGTGATGTATGATGATTGTAAATGTGAACCATGTTTAAATATTGTGAGTGCATAATGAATATATGCGATTAACATGATGAATGCATGAGTATGTTTGTAAACATGTGTGCATTTCAAGAGTGTCATGAGTCATGTTGCATGTGAAGCATCATGGTATGCATTCTTGTGTGTCTGATTCCTCGGAGAATCTGCAGAACCTTGTGTGCCCTTGTGGGGTGTGAGCGATGGTTATTTATTGATCCCTCGGAGGATTTGCAGAACCTCGTATGTTGTGATGGTTATATTGATTCCTCGGAGAATCTGCAGAACCTCGTGTGCCCTTGTGGGGTGTGAGCGATGGTTATTTATTGATCCCTCAGAGGATTTGCAGAACCTCGTATGTTGCGTTGGTTATATTGATTCCTCGGAGAATCTGCAGAACCTCGTGTGCCCTTGTGTGGTGTGAGCGATGGTTATTTTTGGTTCTTCAATTGAACCTGCTGAAATGAGTCGGTACCGCATTTGCATCTTCATAGAGTCGTGTGTCGGTCTCTATGAGTTGCATGTTGTCATCTTCATATGATGCATTGGTGAAATAAACATGAATGTAGATGTTTATGTGAATTAGCAATGGTGTAAACATGTTGTTTGTGTTTATTGAGTTAATGTGTATGTTATGTGAATTATATGCATTGTTATTATGGTAATATTTGAAGGTGAGAAAATACTTAGAAGGGGGGTTGAATAAGTATGACAGAAAATAATCAAAGATAAAAACTCAAGTATTTTTATCCTGGTTCGTTGAACTCAACTACTCCAGTCCACCCTTTTCAAGAGTGATTTGCCTTTCTCAACAAGGACTTAATCCACTATTCAAATCAACTGATTACAAATAGCAACACCTAAGAACAACTGTTCTTAGTCTTCTCAAGAGCTACTGATCTAACCTAGATCCTCTTAAGGAAAACTTCCTTTACAAATTAATGTAATACAATGTAAGAGTAATAAATTGCTTCTATGAAAGCTATAAACACAACTGTGTTATTTCTCTAAGTTTAGAACAAAGTATGAACTATAAAGAATATGAGAGCTTGAGAGTTTCTTCGCTTGAGAGTAAGTTTTTCAAACTTCGTCACTGAAGAAAGTGCTATGATATCCTTTATATAGCCACTTGAATATTGGAGAGAATATAATACCGTTGGAGAAGATATTTCCAATATCAAATAGTACTGTCCTTTGTACTATTGCAGCAGAGAGACGGCGCACAAAATGTGGGTGTAGCAATTGTCTGCTGAGCTGTGAATTTACCATATATGGAATGTATCAGAGGAATAATATTCTTGCAGAGATTTATGTCTATCCCAATTAAGGAAAGATTTGCTGGCATATTCCAACGGATATATTAAAATAATCTTCTTCAAATAATTCTTCAGATAGTTCAGATCAACAATCAATATCAGAGTCTTCAGTCTTCAGAATCTTCTGGAAACTTCAAAGCCTAAGATGTTCTTCAGATGTTGCTGAATCAGAGTCTGGTGCAGCTGTGTGCTTGAAGCGTAACATGCTCTTAGATCAGAGTCTTCACTCAGATCAGAGTCTTCTCTCATTCAGAGTCTCTTCACTCAGAGTCTTCTTTCATTCAGATTCTTGATAATATATGCAGCGTGTTGTATCTTCAGAATCTTGATGACTAAGCTCTTATACTTCAGATTCTTCTAATCTTCAGATGCTCTTGAGCCATTCAGAATTTATTGTACACATCAAATTTGCTCTTTAAGATTAAAATCTTTTGTGCCTGTAGAAAACAGTTTAGAACAAATTTAGAGAGTATAATTCTTGTATACAAATTATCATTAATGTTATCATCAAAACATAGAGATATTACTAAGACACAATCTGTGCTCTTACAATCTCCCCCTTTTTGATGATGACAAAACATGAGAAATTTGTTCAATAAAAAATATGAATTAAAATTACTCCCCCTGAGATTAACAATCTCCCCCTGAAATGAATACTCTAATGGAATTAGATACTTCCCTTTCTGGTTGAGTACATTTCAGATTCAGAGCCTGATTGAAGCCTGGTTGACATATGTTTGACTTCTAGAGTCAAAGCTTGATGCCATATTAAAGCTTGATGCCAGATGAACAACTTCAGAACACCTGGTTGTTTATCTTGCCATTTCCTGTCTTGAGTTATCTTTTAGATCATAGTACTCAAGGTTAGATATCAGAGTCTGGTCTACTCAGATTTAGCTATTTTTGATCAGGTTCTGAAAAGATAGATCTCAGGAAAAACTTCAATGAAATTTGTCAGATTTTTTAATAATATCTGGGATACTTAAATTCAAAGAATGTTAGTAACATGTCTGACTTAGTTCAGATAATTGCTTATAGATTTGAACAATCAGATTCTATTTTGTTTCTCCCCCTTTTTGTCATAATCAAAAAGAATTTTAAAAGACAGTAAAGATGCAGAAGAAACACATATCCAGATAAGCAAAAAGATCATTGTCATTAAGTCAAGAGAACATCCAGATTCAGATAAAAGCATACAAAACATAACAGAAGAAAATCAAAACAAAGCAAAACATGAAAAACTTGTGCAAAACATCAAGTAGGTTTAGCAGATGAGGCTTGTTGAGAAGCAATGAGTTGCAGCAGTGCTGTAATCCTTTCTGAATTTTCATCTTGCTTAGCCATCCAAGTTTTCATTTCTTTATTTGTTTTCTTTTGATCAACCATAAAATCCTTAAGTTCTTTGACATCCTTCTGAAGATCTGTAGATTCTGAAACAGTAGATTCTGAAACAGGCTAAGTAACATCAGGTGCAGGAATTTCTGGAGGTGGAGGAGCTTCTAGAAGAAGAATAGGAGGAGTGTTTCTCTTAATCCGTTTTTGATAAGCAGCAAACCTTACTTTTGACAATCTAAGACATTGAGTCCTGATTTTCAAAGCCTCCCTATTCAGTCTGTAAAGATATTTCTTCCAAACAGCGTCAGCAGCCTCTTTGTCCATAGTAGTCATGCAAACATCCATAATGTCAGCAAAGTCTGAGACATTATCCTTATCAAAATCTCTTAACAGAGTATAAACACGTGATCCCAATTCTGCTTCATCAGGGATTCTGGGTTTTCTTGGTTGGGTTAGTTGTGTTTGTGGTGTTTGTTCAGAAGGTTGAGGTTGTGAAGATGGATGTTCAGATGTTTGTGGTTCAGAAGGTTGAGGATTGATTTGTGGTTCAGATGTTGGTTGGTTGGTTTGTGGTTCAGATGTTTGTTGGTCAGAATGTTGTGGTTGAGGTATTGAGGGAATTGGTTGGGTTTCTGTTGGTTGTGGAGTGTTTTGGATTTCAAGAGGTTGTGGAGTGAGAGTTTGAGTTGGGGAATTTTGTGGAGAAGGTGGATGTTCAGAAGTTGGAGATTTAAACAGCTGTTTCCAAACACTCTCAGAACGAGGTTGTTTGAGATCATTCAAGCATTCATTAATGTAACCAGATGATTCATCATCAGATGATGCATCAGAGTGGTTAGATTTTTCAGAAGTTGAAGATAAATTGACAGACTGGTTTAAAGGTGTGACATCTAATATCTCATCAGGATCAATGAGATATTCAGGTTGGTCAGAGTGTTCAGGGTGAACATCCTCTGGAATGGTATATTCTGGGATAGTGTTTTGTGGTTGTGGTGTTGTTTGTTGAGTTTGTTGTGGAATTTTTGTTTGTATGTTTGTTGGTTGCTTGGATTGTGGTGTATGACGGGGGACAGAAGATGGTTTAGAGATAATAGTTTTAGAAGGTCTGGATCTTCTAAATCTAAGTGGGGAGTCAGAGGGTGTGGGGGTATCAGAATGATGAACAGGATTAGAATCAGTGTTAAATACCTGTTTCAGAGTATCTCTAATTTCTTCAAAAGTTGCTGCAGGAGGATTTGGTTGAACCTTCTTCAGCTTCTTCCTTTTCTTCTTCTTTTCAGCATCTGAATGCTTCCTTTTCTTCTGATGACCTTCACTATCAACTTTTCTCTTACGCCTTCTTTCCCTTGTCAAATCAGGAAGAACTTGGCCTTCCTTCTGCAAAAGATTGGCAGGAATCTCATCACCATCTCTTAGGCAGCGAGCAACATACTCAGCAATAATTTCTCTAGGTTCATCTGAGGTGAATAAAGGAAAATCCTTAACAGGAATCCTTCTTCCCCTAACTTCTTCAGAGTTAGTTTTCCTTGGTTTCTCAGATAAATCATCAACCAGTTTCATCCTTCTCAAAGTTAAACCGTTTATTTCAGAGCCAATGATATAAGTCAGATCTTCTGTCAACCCAGCCTCTTGCAGATGCGCCACAAGTTGGTTTTCTATCAGAATATCTGAAATCAGCCTTCCCATAGGGATCCATGTTCTGACTTTTCCAGATTTATCTCTGGCTGTTTCCCTTGTTTCCTTGACGTGAGACACCAGATGATTAAACAACAAATATGGAAGATCAATCTGAATGTTTTGGTGTAAACAATACATGAAGTAAAGTTGTTCAGCATTAACATAATCAGAAGAGTTTGAAGAGGGTCTGTGAAAGATGGTTCTCATGAAAATCTTAGCCCATATCTTGTAAGTGGGTTTCAAGAACTTAACCTTCTTACAAGGTTCACCAGTAGTACAGATTTCTTGACATACATCTTTCAGGTCTTCACGCGCAGAAGACAGAGAGGTTACTCCATCAGTTGCCTTAAAACCTATGAGTTTCCTTATCAGGTTTTCAGTGATAACTATCTTTTTTCCCAGCACAGAGGAGTGGATGAACTTTGGAGTAGCATATGCATGGATCCAGAACTCCTTCACTAACGTTGGATACACAGGACCCATAAGCCTGTCAAAGTAACCGTCCCAGCCTTGTGCTTTGATTGAAGAAATCAGATCAAACCCATTTTCAGCAAGATCTTCTAAGTCCACGAAACTTTCACACAGTACTTCTAGTGAATCAACATCAGTTAGGAGAGTGCGTACTGGTTCTTTGACAGTGGTAGCATTTTTGGTAGTAACAGCGTTTGAAGTAGATGCCATTGTTGACGATGATGAAGAAGATGAAGGTTTCTGAGATCTTTTAGGGTTTGCAAAGAGAGAGAACAACAAACAAAAGCGCATATGTGTTTGAGAATGTGAAAAGTGTGAATGTGTTATGAGAATGGTTTATATAGACAAATAAAGCAAGCATGGGAAACACAACAGACACACATAGGACACATACGCACGTTTGCATTAAATGAAAAGTAATCATTTTTAATTATGATATGACATTTGGGGGAAAATCAAGACAGATTGAGATTTTCAAAGCAATACCTTAAACGTCATAATCAGTAGGTGTACTCCATCTTTTCAGATTCTGAGTGACACGTGTTTGCTTGCATGTGATTCTATAACTCTTAAGAAATGAAACGTTTTCAACTTTCAGATCCTCTGAGATGGTCAGTTCAGAGTTTCACACAAAAAAAAATTCACAGATAAATTAAACAAGCAAGACAGATGAAATACTTCAGAGTGTTAAACACTTAGCATCTGAGAAGTTGACTCTGAGAAATATTACTCTGGACAAAAATCCATACAAATATTTTTCAGAATAAACTTAAACCTATCTTCAGCAAGGGGTTTTGTGAAAATATCTGCCCATTGATGATCTGTATCAACAAAGGCTAAATTTATTACACCCTTCTGAACATAGTCTCTGATGAAATGATGTTTAATCTCTATATGTTTGGCCTTAGAGTGTAAAATTGGATTTTTGGATAAACATATAGCAGAAGTATTATCACAGAAGATAGAAAGATTACTCTCATAGATTTGATAATCTTCTAGTTGACTCTTCATCCAGAGCATCTGAGTGGAACATCCAGCAGCAGCAATGTATTCTGCCTCTGTGGTTGATAGTGCAATTGTTGGTTGCTTCTTGCTGTACCACGAGATCAGATGACTTCCAAGAAACTGACAGCTTCCAGAAGTACTTTTGCGCTCAACTCTATCTCCAGCATAGTCAGCATCACAGAATCCAACTAGTGAATATTCGTCAGATTTTCTGTAACACAAACCAACATTAGCAGTACCTTTCAGATACCTTAGAATCCTCTTAACAGCAGTTAAGTGTGATTCTCTAGGATCTGATTGGAATCTAGCACATAAACAAACACTAAACAGAATGTCTGGTCTAGAAGCAGTCAAATAAAGAAGAGATCCTATCATACCTCTGTAGAGTTTCTAATCTACCTTCTTACTTACCTCTTCCTTACCTAGAGTGCTTGTAGGATGCATTGGAGTCTTTGCCATTTTGCTATCCAGCATGTTAAACTTCTTCAGAAGCTCTTTAACATACTTGGTCTGATGTATGTAGGTGCACTCTGGAGTCTGATTTACTTGGATTCCCAGAAAGAATCTCAATTCTCCCATCATGCTCATCTCAAATTCTGCCTGCATACATTTAGCAAACTCCTTTCCAAGCATAATATTTGTTGATCCAAAAATAATATCATCTACATAAATTTGACAAATCAACAAATCTTTCTTAATGGTTTTACAAAATAGTGTGGTATCCACTTTTCTTCTGATGAAATTTTTCTTCAGAAGAAAATTACTCAACCTCTCATACCAAGCTCTGGGAGCTTGTTTTAGTCCATAAAGAGATTTTTTCAGTTTGTAAACATGATCTGGAAAATTTTCATTTTCAAAACCAGGAGGTTGGTGGACATACACTTCCTCTTCTATAATTCCATTAAGAAAAGCACTTTTAACATCCATCTGATAAAGAGTGATGTTATGTTGTGCAGCAAATGAAATAAGCAAGCGTATAGACTCTAACCTTGCAACAGGAGCATATGTTTCTGTGTAGTCTATGCCTTCTTGTTGACTGTAGCCTTGAGCAACCAGTCTTGCTTTGTTCCTTTCAACTTCTCCTTTCTCATTAAGTTTATTTCTGAAAACCCATTTTGTTCCAATGACATTGAAACCTTTAGGTCTTGGAACCAGATCCCAGACTTCATTCCTTGTGAATTGATTCAGCTCCTCTTGCATAGCTAAAATCCATTCATTATCTTCCAGAGCCTCATCAACAGATGTTGGTTCTATAATTGACACTAAGCCACAGAAGGAAGATTCAGAAGTTCTGAGAAATGCTCTTGTCCTTATTGGATCATCTTTCTTTCCAATTATCACATCCTCTGGATGAGAAGCTTTCATTCTGGAAGAAGATCCTCTGACTGTTGGTCTTTCAGAAATATGCAGATTGTCAAGTTGGGAAGTTAGAGGCGTAGCATCTGGGTTTGCTTCAGAGTCTTTGTCTTCAGTCTTGTCTGCCTCTGAGCCTTCAGAGTCTGTGAGAATAACTTCTCTATCTGCAGAACTTTCAACTTGCTTTGGCTTTTCAGAGCCAAGCTTATCATCAAATCTAACATGAATAGATTCTTCCACAATCTGTGTTTCAGTATTGAATACTCTGTAGCCTTTAGAGCGTTCAGAATAACCAAGCATGAAACACTTCTGTGCTTTGGAATCAAACTTGTTCAGATGATCTTTAGTGTTAAGCATATAACAAATACATCCAAATGGATGAAAATAAGCAATGTTGGGCTTTCTGTTTCTCCACAATTCATAGGGAGTCTTTTCCAGAAGAGGTCTTACAGACACTCTGTTCTGAATATAACATGCTGTATTTATTGCTTCTGCCCAAAAGTATTTTGCCAGATTTGTCTCGTTGATCATGGTTCTGGCCATTTCTTGCAATGTTCTATTTTTCCTCTCTACAACTCCATTTTGTTGTGGAGTTCTAGGACAGGAGAAATCATGTGCAATTCCTTTTTCAGAAAAATATTTTTCAAAATATTTGTTTTCAAATTCACCACCATGATCACTTCTGACTTTAATAATTTTGCATTCTTTTTCAGTCTGGACTTGATTGCAGAAGTCAATGAACACAGAATGAGACTCATCCTTGTGTTTTAGAAACTTTACCCATGTCCATCTGCTGTAGTCATCTACAATGACTAACCCATACTTCTTGCCTCTGATGGATGCAGTTTTCACTGGTCCAAACAGATCAATATGAAGTAATTCCAATAGTCTAGAAGTGGAAACAACATTTTTTGGTTTAAAATGAGATTTTGAAAATTTACCCTTTTGACATGCGCCACACAGAGCATCTGAATTGAACTTCAGATTAGGGAGTCCTCTGACCAGATTGAGTTTATTAATCTGAGATATACGTCTCATATTAATATGTCCCAATCTTCTATGCCAGACCCATTGCTCATCATTCACAGATAAAAGGCATTTTACATTTTGAACTTTAAGTTCTGAAAGGTTAATTTTGTAAATGTTGTTTTTCCTCTTTCCACTGAATAGGATTGAACCATTCTTTTGACATACAGCTTTGCAACATTTTTGATTAAAGATGATATCATAACCACTGTCACTTAATTGACTTATGGACAATAGATTATGTTTCAATCCTTCAACTAACAGAACATTAGAAATAGAGGGTAGGTTACCATTACCTATTGTACCAGAGCCAATGATCTTGCCCTTCTGGTTCCCTCCAAATTTCACGTCCCCTCCAGATCTAAGTTCCAGGCTTTGGAACATAGACCTTTCGCCCGTCATATGTCGTGAGCATCCAGAGTCCAGGTACCATGATTGGTGTCTGGATTTTGCTGCTAAGAACATCTGCAACAGGTATTATTTTACTTTTAGGTACCCAGATCTTCTTGGGTCCTTTGGGGTTAGATGTTCTGTGGTTTTGCCTAAACTTCTGTTTTTCAACATAGTGTTTATTCTGGCTAGCCCTTGGCTTAAACACATAAGTACTCTTTTCAGAGCTTGTATGTTTAATATCATTCAGATGACCAAACTTAAAATGAGAATACAGAGGAGTCTTCTTGATGAAGAGTTTATCAACAGATTTTGGATTGCTTCCAGAGGAAGATTCACATCCAATGCCTCTTCTGTTGTTCCCACTAACACCATAGATCATAGAAGCCATTTTGCTTCTGTCTATGCTTTTAGTGAGGAATCTTTTAAAACTGGAGTCATATTTTTCTAAAATATTTTCACTTGACTCTGTTTCAGTATCAGATTCTTGTTGAGTTGTTTCTAAATCATTTTTGAGTTTTAAATTTATTTCTTTCTGCTCAACAAGTTCTGTTCTCAGAAGATCAATCTCAGATTCAAGATTGCTTTTCAGCTTCTTGTATTTGAGTTTAATCTTGCTGTAGCTTTCCAACATGTCAGATAAACTTTCAACAAGTTCAGCTCTGGAGAGTTCAGAAAATACCTCTTCAGAGTCAGAGTCTGATTCTGACTAAGATTCAGATGATGACGTTCCTTCATCTTGATCATTTGTGTTGGCCATCAGCGCAACATTTGCACATTCTTCCTCAGATTCAGAAGATGATTCAGATTCATCTGAGTCATCCCATGTAGCCATCAGAACCTTTTTCTTTTTATCAAACTTCCTTTTGGGTTTTTCCTTTTGAAGTTTGGGACATTCACTCTTGTAGTGTCCAGGTTCTTTACATTCATAGCAAGTGACCTCTTTCTTGCCAGATCTTCTGTGTCCAGAAGATTCTCTCTTTTGATCAGATCTTCTGAAGTTGTTGAACTTCTTCCCTTTGTGCTTCCAGAGTTTGTTGATCCTTCTGGACAGCATGGATAGTTCATCTTCTTCTTCAGAAGAAGATTCCTCAGAGCTTTCTTCATTTACCTGCAAAGCTTTAACAGATTTGTTAGATTTAAAAGCTAAGGATTTACCTTTATCTTTCTTCTGGGGTTCATCTTCCTCCAGCTCAATCTCATGACTTCTCAAAGAACTGATGAGTTCTTCTAATGAGATTTTGTTCAGATCCTTGGCCAGCTTCAATGCAGTCACCATAGGTCTCCATCTGGTAGGAAGACTTCTGATGATCTTCTTGACATGATCAGATGTTGAGTAGCCCTTGTCCAGAACTTTCAACCCAGCTGTTAGAATCTGAAATCTGGAAAACATAGTCTCAATGTTCTCAGATTCTTCCATCTTGAACGCTTCATACTTCTGTATCAGCGCCAGAGCCTTTGTTTCTTTCACCTGAGAGTTTCCCTCATGAGTCATTTTGAGAGACTCAAACATATCATGAGCAGTGTCTCTGTTGGTAACCTTCTCATACTCTGTATGAGAGATTGCATTAAGAAGTATGGTTCTGGCTTTGTGATGATTCTTGAATTCTTTCTTCTGCTCCTCAGTCATTGATTTTCTATCAATCTTTTTGCCATCCTTAGTAGGATGTTCATATCCATCAATGACTAAATCCCAGAGATCAGCATCATACCCCAAGAAAAAACTTTCAAGTCTATCTTTCCAATAATCAAATTTTTCTCCATCAAACATTGGAGGTTTGGTGTTGATTCTGTCTCCTTCATATTTGTTGCTTGATGTAGGAATATCACCCATATTAGCAACCAAATAAATAACAGAGTATTCTTCTCACTGGATCTTTATCTGTCACGGTTAAGTGAATGCACACGCAGAACCGGAGCTCTGATGCCAACTGAAGGTGAGAAAATACTTAGAAGGGGGGTTGAATAAGTATGACAGAAAATAATCAAAGATAAAAACTCAAGTATTTTTATCCTGGTTCGTTGAACTCAACTACTCCAGTCCACCCTTTTCAAGAGTGATTTGCCTTTCTCAACAAGGACTTAATCCACTATTCAAATCAACTGATTACAAATAGCAACACCTAAGAACAACTGTTCTTAGTCTTCTCAAGAGCTACTGATCTAACCTAGATCCTCTTAAGGAAAACTTCCTTTACAAATTAATGTAATACAATGTAAGAGTAATAAATTGCTTCTATGAAAGCTATAAACACAACTGTGTTATTTCTCTAAGTTTAGAACAAAGTATGAACTATAAAGAATATGAGAGCTTGAGAGTTTCTTCGCTGGAGAGTAAGTTTTTCAAACTTCGTCACTGAAGAAAGTGCTATGATATCCTTTATATAGCCACTTGAATATTGGAGAGAATATAATACCGTTGGAGAAGATATTTCCAATATCAAATAGTACTGTCCTTTGTACTATTGCAGCAGAGAGACGGCGCACAAAATGTGGGTGTAGCAATTGTCTGCTGAGCTGTGAATTTACCATATATGGAATGTATCAGAGGAATAATATTCTTGCAGAGATTTATGTCTATCCCAATTAAGGAAAGATTTGCTGGCATATTCCAACGGATATATTAAAATAATCTTCTTCAAATAATTCTTCAGATAGTTCAGATCAACAATCAATATCAGAGTCTTCAGTCTTCAGAATCTTCTGGAAACTTCAGAGCCTAAGATGTTCTTCAGATGTTGCTGAATCAGAGTCTGGTGCAGCTGTGTGCTTGAAGCGTAACATGCTCTTAGATCAGAGTCTTCACTCAGATCAGAGTCTTCTCTCATTCAGAGTCTCTTCACTCAGAGTCTTCTTTCATTCAGATTCTTGATAATATATGCAGCGTGTTGTATCTTCAGAATCTTGATGACTAAGCTCTTATACTTCAGATTCTTCTAATCTTCAGATGCTCTTGAGCCATTCAGAATTTATTGTACACATCAAATTTGCTCTTTAAGATTAAAATCTTTTGTGCCTGTAGAAAACAGTTTAGAACAAATTTAGAGAGTATAATTCTTGTATACAAATTATCATTAATGTTATCATCAAAACATAGAGATATTACTAAGACACAATCTGTGCTCTTACAATATTTCTCACCCTTCTGCTGTTTCATGATGCTCTATGAGGCATTGCAGATTAGGATTGCTGGAGGTGTATTTTGGAGTATAGCTCCTTTTCTCTTGAGTCGGTCGCTCTGATGTGTAACGTCGGGTAGCTAGGCTTGTAGAGTATCTTCGTGATACATTATATATATGTAATAGTTGATGATGTTTGGTAATCTGTGATTGATGTTATGAACAACCTAATGACGCGTACTTGTATTTTATCATGTCTTAAGTAATTCAATGTCTTAGTCTTCCGCTTTAACAGAAAACATGAATATGTTTATTTTAAGAACCATGCGTTTATTCTTTTTAGTTGAGATTTACCCCTTTTGAATTATTTCTTTATAAACATTAGTATTCATGTGGTCGGTTCATGGATAATGTGACGCACTTCTTTTATACCATGAAATAAATATACTCTGATGGAATTTTTAATTCGTGCCTAAATGATTTAATTGTGTTATTTGGGGGTATAGAAAGGGGCGTTACAGAAGGAATCTCGACTTCTAGTGGTAGGACAGCTTCCATACCATATACCAACGAGAAAGGAGTTGCCCCAGTCGACGTACGCACCGAAGTACGATAACCATGTAAAGCAAAGGGCAACATCTCGTGCCAATCTTTGAAGGTAACCACCATCTTTTGCACAATCTTCTTGATATTCTTATTGGCTGCCTCAACAACACCATTCATCTTCGCCCGGTATGGAGAAGAGTTGTGATGTCCAATCTTGAAACTCTGGCACAGTTCCTTCATCATCTTATTGTTAAAATTCGAACCATTATCAGTAATGATTCGTTCGGGCACTCCATAATGACAGATGATGTCCTTCTTGATAAATTGAGCCACTACCTGCCTGGTCACATTGGCGAAAGAAGCCGCTTCTACCCATTTGGTGAAATAGTCGATTGCCACCAAGATAAAGCGATGCCCATTGGAAGCGGTCGGTTCGATCTTACCGGTTATATCAATGCCCCAGATGGCAAAGGGCCAAGGAGATGCCAAGACATTCAGAGGACTTGGCGGTACGTGCATTTTGTCAGTGTAGATTTGACATTTATGGCACTTTCTGGCATACTTGAAACAGTCAGACTCCATAGTCATCCAGTAGTAACCGACTCTCAACAATTTTCTAGACATTGCATGCCCACCCGCATGTGTACCAAAAGATCCTTCGTGGAATTCTTCCATTAGCAAACTTGCTTCATTTTCGTCCACACACCGCAACAATACCAAGTCGAAGTTTCTTCTATAAAGCACATCGTCCTTATTCAAATAGAAATTTCCCGCCAACCTTCTCAAAGTCTTCTTATCCCAGCTCGATGCCCTAGGCGGATACTCTTGATTCTTGCGGAAATTCCGGATATCAAAATACCAAGGCTTCCCATCTGATGCTTCCTCTACTACAAATATGAAAGTCGGCCTATCGAGGCGCATGATAATGATCATTGGAGCCTCATTCCAATAATTCACTTTATACATCGAGGATAATGTTGTCAAAGCGTTTACCATCTGATTCTCGGTTCTTGGCACATGATGAAATTCCACTCTATCAAAGAAAGGTAACAACATCATTGCATAATTCATGTAAGATACCAGGTTGGGTTGACGAGTATCCCCCTCTCCTTTAATTTGATTGACGACTAAAGCTAAATCACCATATACATCAAGGTTCTTGATTTTCAAATCAATGGCTTCTTCAATACCCGTGATGCACACTTCATACTCAGCTTCGTTGTTGGTGCAGGAAAACGTTAATCGGGCGATAAACGGTATGTGGGAACCGTGAGGCGTTGTAATGATTGCCCCAATTCCGTTGCCATATGAGTTAACAACACCGTCAAAAACCATCTTCCATTGGGAGCCTACCTCGGGACCTTCGTCTGGTAGAGGCTCGTCATAATCCTTCATCTTCAGAAACATTATGTCCTCGTCAGGAAAATAAAATTTCATTGGTTGATAATCTTCAATTGGCTGCTCTGCGAGATATTCTGACAAAACACTTCCCTTAATGGCTTTTTGGGAAACATATTGAATATCTTATTTTGTCAGAACCATCTACCATCTAGAAATTCTTCCAGAAAGCGCTTGCTTCTCGAACACATACTTGACCAGATCCATCTTTGAAATCAACATGGTTGTATGATTCAACATGTATTGCCTTAGGCGTTTGGCTGCCCAAGTGAGTGCACAACACGTCTTTTCTAACATCGAGTATCTGGACTCACATTCTGTGAACTTCTTACTCAAGTAATAGATAGCACGTTCTTTTTTTCCCGTCTCGACGTGTTGACCAAGTACACAACCCATGGAGTTCTCAAGAATCGTCAAGTACATAATTAAAGGTCTTCCTGCCACTAGAGGCATCAATATTGGAGGCTCCTGCAAATATTCTTTTATCTTTTCAAATGACCTTTGACAATTTTCATTCCAAACAACCGCTTGGTCTCTCTTTAACAATTTGAATAATGGTTCACAGGTGGCTGTGAGGTGAGATATTAATCTTGCAATGTAGTTCAACCTCCCTAGAAAACCACAGACCTCTTTTTCTATTTTCGGCGCTGGCATTTCTTGTATTGCTTTTATCTTTTCAGGATCTACCTCGATTCCTCTTTCGCTGACAATAAACCCCAACAACTTTCTTGACCTCACTCCGAAAGTGCACTTATTCGGTTTCAACCTCAATCTGAATTTCCTCAACCTTTCAAACAACTTCAAAATATTAACCAGATGCTCTTCCTCCGTCCGTGACTTCGCGATCATGTCATAAACATACACTTCGATTTCATGATGAATCATATCATGAAAGAGAGTCACCATCGCCCGCTGGTAAGTTGCCCCTGCATTTTTTAATCCAAAAGGCATAACTTTGTAGCAAAAAGTCCCCCACGACATGATAAAGGTTGTATTCTCCATGTCCTCTGGGGCCATCTTAATTTGGTTGTACTCAGAGAAGCCATCCATGAAGGAAAACAAAGCATACTGAGCAGTATTATTAACTAGAACATCAATGTGGGGGAGCGGGAAATTGTCTTCTGGGCTCACTTTCAGATATCGATAGTCAACGCACATCTTGACCTTTTCGTCCTTCTTAGGTACAGGAACAATATTAGCGACCCATAGAGGATAATTCGTAACAGCAAGAAAACCGACATCCAACTACTTCTGGACCTCTTCCTTAATCTTGACTGCCATATCTGGTCTGGTTCTTCTCAGCTTCTGTTTTACAGGTGGACATTTTTTTCGAAGAGGTAGACGGTCTACCACTATATCTGTATCCAACCCTGGCATATCCTTGTATGACCAAGCGAAGACGTCTCTATACTCACGGAGCATTTCTACCAGTCTTTTCTTGATATCGTCTTCCAATGCAGTCCCAATCCCGACTTCTTCCCTGTCTTCCTCTGTGCCCAGATTAACAACTTCAATTTCTTCTTGATGAGGCAGAATGACTTTCTCCTCTTGTCTCAACTGCCTGGCAAGCTCTTTAGGTAGGTCCTCATCTTCATCAGTCTCTTCTTCAGCTTGAAAAATAGGATTTTCAAAATCATATCGAGTCATAGCCGAATTTGAATCAGTGGCATCTGAGATGTGAAACATGCATGATTGATGTTTTATGCTTAAAATGATATGCAAACAAACACAACCACATTGCCATTTTATTATTAAAAATAAAAAAGAAGAAAAACAGGGATCAAAACATTTGAATGTAAACAAAATGCCTTTCATTAATGATAAAAAAAAAGTGTTCAAACATAAACAAACAGGGCCCTACAAAGGAAAACCACTACGTCCTGGGAAGAACGTAGGGCCACACATAATCAAAACAAAGAAATTACTCTTCAAAATAAACTTGAACGACTTCCTCGACAGTCCAATTGCATAAGCTTTGACCAGGAACACACGGTCGAATCCACACATCCTTGTCATAGTCACTGTCTCCTTCATCTTCTCCCACATCATTGATTCTGTAAAAAATGACTCCACCACTAGTGAACTGCACCAGTCCTCTGTACCTCAGAGCACTCTAAGAAGAAGAAGATGGGATGTACCCCAAACCAAATCTGTCTTGCTTATTGGGAATGCTGAGCACTTGACCCCATTCCTGTGAAGAACCAGACTCCACAATAGCACGAGCTTCTTTAAAAGAAGACATTGAAATCTCTGGAGCTCTGTCCACAACAGGAGGCTTTTCCTTAATATGAACAACTTCAAATGCCTGACACAATGTTTCATGGATCTCTCCATCCACCTCTACATATTTAAAGGACGACAGCTGACTTATCATGATATCCTCTTCACCACACACAGTGACAATATTCCCCTCAACCATGTATTTCAGCTTCTGATGCAAGGTCGAAGTAACTGCTCTTGCAGAATGAATCCATGGTCGACCAAGTAAACAACTATACATTGGCTGAATGTCCATGATGTAGAAAACGACATTAAAGATTTCCAGGCCCACTTGAATTGGGAGCGCAAATTCCCCAAACACAAACCTTCTTGTCCCATCAAATGCTCTCACAACCAGGTCACTAGGAGTATAAATCACACCTTGGGTGTCCAACTTCATCAATGCTTTCTTGGGCAACACATTAAGTGATGATCCAATATCAACCAATACGTGTGACAAAACAACCCCCTACACTCAATGGAGATGTGCAAGGCATGGTTATGATTTCTTCCCGCGGGAGTCAAGTCTAAATTTGTAAACCCCAAGCCATTATCAGCGTTAACATGGGCTACCACCCCTTCAAGCTGATTTACAAAAATTTCCTATGGCACGTAGTCCGTGTTCAGAATTCTCAACAACACATTCCTATGTGCCTTCGAGCACAACAACAAAGACAAAATCGATATCTTGGAAGGAGTTTGCTGCAAATGATCCACAATCTTATAGTCGCTCTCGCGGATGAGACGCATAAACTCTTTAGCTTCTTTGATTAAAAAGTCCTGCTCTCCCTATTGCGAACTCTCCTCCGCTACAACCTTACCCTTTCCTTTATCAGCTCTCTGCACACTGGCCTCTGGCGGGGAAAACACTCTACCACTTCTGGTCAATCCTCCTGCTCCAACCACATTGTCAACAGATGATCCTCCAGACGGCGTCCCTACCAATTCTTGCTTATGCCCATTACAAAATGCCTCTGCCCCATAATTCTATGGGATGACCTTGGTACTTTCTTAAGGTATTGGTCCGGCTTTAGTAATGATTACTGGCGCTGGCCTCGGAGGCACTGGAATATTGATTGTTCTATATGGGAACGAAATCGTGGCGATTTCATCCCACCCATTGTTAACCTTTTTCACATCTTCTTCTTCTTCAATTCTATCAAATTGCAAAATACCCTCATTCATCAGACATTGAATGGTTCCTCAGATCCACATAACCTTCCGGGTGCAACGCGCATCCCTCACAACTTTCCACGCAAATGGGGAAAACTCCACCTTTCTACAATCTTCTCTTAACAAAACTTAACGGTGTCTTCAACTCTGCCACGTCAATTATCAGATTCAACTTTTCCTCCTCAATAACAACGTTAACTCCAGCTACCCCATGATTAGGCATCGGATTTTGAACCACATTAGGGGTTTCATTTGTGAAGTTAATTGCCTTGGTGTCAAGAAGATCTTGCACCTTGTGCTTAAAAGCTTTGCAATTGTCTATATTGTGGCCCAGAGCGCCAAAATGAAAATCGCACCTTGCATTCGCGTCATAGCCCGGGGGTGGCGCGCCGGTAAGTGGTGCCAAAGTTCTTTTTTGGATGAGTAGTAATTGCAGCAGATGTTGAAGTAGTTAAGAGAATGACATAGGCGGCGTGTCAAACTGCCTATTAATTGTTCTTCCTCGGTCCTGAAATCGGCGCGGTGCATAATTTTGTTATTGTTGGGGTGCTGTTGGAATAATTATGCTAGGAACCTGCGGCTGTTGTTGAGACTGATATTGATGTTGACGCTGCACTCTATTCCTGTTTTTGTTTCTAAAACCCGTTATTGCATTTGTATCTCCTTCTCTTTTCTTAGAATTTCCAAACGTCTTCCTTCCTCCACTTGATGTGGATCTTTCTCCGCTCTGAATCTTACCCAACTTGATTCTGTTTTCTACCCTCTCACCAGTTATAATCAAATCAGAAAAACTTCCGGACATATTTCCAATCAGCTTTTCATAATATATCCCTGGAAAGGTTGCCACAAATATATCAATAAGCTCCCTCTCCATCATCAGAGGCTGAACTCTGGCTGCTAGTTCACGCCACCTTAGGGCATACTCTTTAAACCCTTCGTTGTTCCTCTGAGTCAGATTCTGCAACTGAACTCGGTTTGGCGCTAAGTCACTATTATATTGATAATGACGAACGAAAGCTTCTCCCAAGTCCCTCCAACTTCTGATATGAGTCGTCTATAGACCCATGTACCATTCTAATAAAGGTCCTGACAAGCTATCCTGGAAAAAGTGCATCAGCAACTTCTCATCGTCCGAGTAGGCAGACATCTCCTAATAATAGGATCTGAGGTGTACTCTGGGACAAGTCATCCCTTTGTACTTATCAAAGTCCGAAACTTTGAACTTGTGTGGAATCTTCACCCCTGGAATCAACCCCATATTAGACATATCAAGCCCTAGAAAGTTCTGGTTCTCGAGATTCTTCATCTTTTCCTCAATCATTTTAAAAATTTTATCTGCATCAGTATGAAGGCCTACACCCAAATCTCCCATCGAGAAAACATCATCCTGCTCATCCTCCTCCCATTGAGGTCCTGCAGCCCCATGTGCAACGCCCGCTGCACCTGCTACATGAGCTCCAATTTGATGGCCTCCTCCCGGAGGAATAACAATAGTGGGAATCACATTATCCTAAGGAGTACTCCCATCAGCCGGGAGAGGAATGCAAGTGGTCCCTCCATATAAAACTCCGCTACCATCCACCCTAACAATTAGTGGTTGGACTAGTGTTCTGAGCTGCTCTTGCCCATTGGCAACTCCATGCATTAGATCAATGAACTGAGCCATACGGTCTCTAAACTCTTGCAATTCTAGCTGTATCTGATCCATAGATCTTTGCTATTCCCTCTGGTCGAGTATCGGTGGAACGTCTGGTTTGCTATCCTGAAAACTGATGAGAAAAACCACACAAGGATAAGGTTAACGGCACCAAGAACACCTGCAATGCAAAAATGATGATGATGCAAAATGCAAGCATGTAAATATGATTCAGGGAAATTCTCCCCTTGATTCTAGTTCCACAAACAATAGGAGACAAGAAAACCACAGTCTGAACCACAAATCCCTTCTCATAAATAAAATGAGAGCAAGAGTCAGCGTACACATCAAGGAATACAACAAAAAGATCATAGGACCTTAGCCAACAAGCCTGGTGATGGTCTCAATACAAGATAGTAGCAATAACAAAAGATCATAAAATAGAGAGAAAACTGCATCAAATAACCCTTCCTTCATCCATGACAATGAGTCTGAAACTCCTCTAACAACTCCTTTGTATTCGGATGTTCAGGCCTTGCTACCAACGCCTGAATGAGAAACTCCCTTCTGCTGATGACATCCTTCAAGTCTTGAGCATAATCCTTCCAAGCATCTTCTCTAAAAGCGTCTTTGAGTCTTGGTTTCTTCAGTTCTGCTTTCATCTTGTATTCTTCAAACATTGTCAAAGCTTCTCGTAGCCTACGATCACTTTCGTACTGACGAGATGATTCCCCTGAAGCTTTTTCATCTTTAATCCGGAGCTACGTCTTCAGTCTGTCAATCTGCTGATGGAGCTCATCCTCTCTACCTTTGTTGGCGGTCAAAGTTGCGTTCCACTGATCGTTGAATTTGGATATCTCCAGGCGCACTCTTTCCAATTCTTTCTTCTTGCCTTTAAGGACATTACCCATTCTCCTTAAGTCTTAACCAAGTTGTTCTCGGACACGAATCTCTTCAGTCAATTCTTTCCCCATTTTATTCAGAGTTTTTGTCTTCATCTTAGGTAAGTAGGTCGCTTCGTTCTTTTCGCTCCTTAGCTGAATAACCTCCTTTTCCAGCTCTTCATTTGCTTTGCGTAACTCTTCTTTCTCAACCTACAACTTATTATACCTCTGTATATCAACTATTGTTGGTTCTTCAATTACCAAAGGATATAAAGGCTCATGGACTGGGAATGGCAACAACACTCTTTCAATCCTATCCTGTATCCACTCAACATATGGTCCATAGGCTCTACAGTCACCCTTACCCAAGGAAGGCTTTCCTCTCCGATGAATTCTTTCCTAGGCCTTTTTCAAACTGGTTAGAGTATCATTATCAGCCGCTCATGTGAAATACAGAGATTCCTGTATTTCCTCTTCCTTTGGAGGCCCTCTCAAAGCGTAACCAAATTGCCTAACAGCCAAAACAGGATTGTAGTTGATGCCACCCTTCCTTCCTATCAGAGGTACGTTAGGAAAGTTTCCGCAATTGAAGATAATCTCCTTGCCAAGCAGATCTCTGTTGAACCAAACAATATACTCTAACGTTAAACCCATGAGCCTCTCTGACCAATCAACTGTGTCTTAGGTATCAACAAAAGGTCCAGCCCTAGGAAGATGTTCCATAAACCATCTGTAGGGAAGTGGTGCACAACAAGAGACAGTCTTTCCTCTTCTGTTCTCATTCTTGTAATTTATTGAGTGGTATACATCCCCCAAGAGAGTAGGCACAAGATTCCGAGAAGCAAAAATATGAAAGGTGTCCATATCCATGAAATCTGGTATATTAGGGAACAGGACTATGCCATAGATGCATAAAGCCAGAATAGCATTGAAAACCAACCAACAACCCTCCTTAGCAAAGTGTTAAGCTTTACTCACCAAGAAAGACAATGGAAAGCCAGGGACTTCATTTATCCATACCATCTTACCATCTAACTCAGAGATATCCAGATGAATAGCACTAGCCAATTTGGTAAAGTCAGGTTCTTCTTCAGAGTGCAAGAAAGGCACCTCCCCCAAGACTGGAACTCCCACCAACAGAGCAAACTCCTCCAAGGTTGGCACCAAAATATAACCAGGGAAAGTGAAGCAATGCAACTGAGGATCGTAGAGCTGCAGCAGAGCGTGAATACCTCCTAACTCATATCTTGAGATCTTACAGACAAAGCTCAAAATCTTCCCATAATCCTTTCTGAAGTCTTCCATAATACTATGATCAACCATAGAAATGAGGCCAAGCAGGGGTCCTAACTTCGGCGTCAGGAACTTGTAAATGACAGTCTTCTTCAAACCAGGCTCCATACTGACAGCGGGTCAGATTACTAGAATCAAAGGGAAGATAAACACCTGAAATCACAAATACATGCAAATGTTAAAATGCAAATGAAAATGTAGATGCAAACAAGGGATCAAGACAGTTGTGTTGCTGACTGAGTCGAACCAGAATTCCACTTCGGCAAGAAAATACCAAAATATCATAATACCACAACACTGAGGTGATAAAAACCCACAATACTAAGGATCAAAGGTCCGCACTGACGAGAAAACCAGAAAACCGGGTTGGTTGAAGGCCAAGTTTTCTTCATAACCTCCCACTCGCAGGTATGAACCTAATATCTGATAAGGTTCGGCATCCTATGAAGGTCGTCAGTGTCACAGACTCTCGAGAAACGATGATACGTTCACCATTTATGGTTTGGAATCCTGGTCAAACGAAGAGGCCTCACTCAACTGACTTCCCAATGATCGGTCTCTAGAGTTGTTAATTCTCAAATCCAACATCCTATCAACGGTCGGAAACGGACCGGACAGGATGTCTTCAAAGAAAATATTGTCTGAACGTGAATTTCGTGAACACTATTGCACGCCAAACATGCAAGTCCGCACTACTCTCCACACTAATGCTATGTATATACTCAAGCCTGGGTATTGGGCTTATCTCTCAATGGAACAAACCCACCCAACAGCACAACAACATTTATGATACCAATGATAAAGTGCTGAAAATAAAATGCAAATGCAACCATGTACAAATACAACAAATATGCACACAAATATACACACCCATAAACAAAACAAACAAGCGCTAGGATTGACTCGCCTAGGGAACACGGTAGTCCCCAGCAGAGTCGCCAGTTGTCGCAACTGCGAAAAAAGGAGACCAGCAAACAGACAGAAGAGTCGCCACTGAATGTTATTTATCACAAAGAGAGGGAAAGGAAACGATCAAAGAAAACCTAAGAGAAAGGGAAAGACAAGGTCATCGCAACCAAATCTTGGGTTCGGGAGTCAGTTACGCAAGGGGAAGGTATGAGCACCTTTCACGTCCATTAAACTCAACGGGATCCATGCTTGTTGTCTAAATCTATGGGTGAAAACTATCTAAAGCTGCCGCTAAACGAGAGTGAAAGGAAAGAACAGACTCGATAGGACATCGCCGCCCTATGCCTACGTATTCCCTCGTACAATGGGAAAGTCAGAGTCAACGTAGTTCGGGAAACTACGAGTGATGGGGGGGGGGGGAAGGTTCCTCGCTAAGACATCATCGTCTTGTGCCTACGTATCCTCATCTGGTATAAGAAATCAGAGAAAACGTAGTTCGGGAAACCTAGACCACTGGTTGGTTCAAGTGTTTTATGAGCAATGTTAAATCTCCATTCTAGCAGTTAAGGACGATGTCTGTTTGCGGTAGAACAAAAATGTAACATACTCTTTCTGAAAATTAGGTTTGAGACAATCCTGAAGGATGAAAAGATTTGATTTGGTTTGTGTTTTTTAAGAAGAAGTGAATTGAGTTAGTTTGTAACTCATGTTGTACTAAAGACTATGACATAAGAGCGAATGCGTTGCATATCACCCAAAGGGCATACGCTAAACACTCTAGAAAATGTGAGAGGATGCCCCTCACTCATCACTTTTCATGTACTTAAGGCTCATAGCGTACAACAATTGTTATTCTTTATTAAGTGTCTTAAAGAGTTTGAGATGAGAAGAGAAGCCACAAGACTGTAAAAGGAACTGTAAACCCTAATGTTGTCATGCAAGATGATCCTAAAGTTGGGATGAAAAGGGATACTATCTAATGTTATCATGCAAAGGATTGAAAGCCTAATGTATCTCCTACTCCCATCTTAAACAGAGGGACTAGGAATCCTAAGGGATCATGTGAACAAGCACAATTAAACAAAATTCATAATCAATCACAGATGAAAATGAAATGAAAGACTTAAACAAGTCTATGCAAAATGGAAAGAAATATGAAGTGCAAACATGAAACAACAGATGGCACACCCAAGTCACCTTCAAAAGAGAAGACTTAAACAAGTAAAGAGAGATGAGATGAAATGGCAGAAGCAAGCTCCTACAACAAAATACTATCAATTATTACAAGAAGAAAGATGCTAAACACAAGGGCACAATCAAGGGAGGGAAGAGAGTGGGGCAGTCACC
This sequence comes from Lathyrus sativus, assembly GCA_963859935.3. Lineage (NCBI taxonomy): Eukaryota > Viridiplantae > Streptophyta > Magnoliopsida > Fabales > Fabaceae > Lathyrus > Lathyrus sativus. The sequence continues at coordinate 84,666,390 of OZ012739.1, read as the reverse complement.
CCCTCATGAACTTCTCAACTAAACACTTACACATGATCAAGTAAAGAAATGTATCCAAACACTTCAAAAGACGTTCAATTGTTCATGGTAAACTTCAAAGTGAAAACAAATCCACCAAAGCATCATGAACAAGTCCAAAACCACTAAGGTCAGAAGTGAACAAAAATTGTTATACCTCAAATTCAAGATCAAAATGGAAGGCAAACACAAGAATGATCAAGTTCAATTAGAGGACCAAAGTCCATCTAAACATCTCACACTTCAAACCTAACTAGAAAAACATGATCAAATGAAACGTGTGGCACAAGATACACATATAATTGACCTTTAAACATGCAAGGTAGCACCTCAATCATGTTAACAAAAGCTAACAAGGCTTAAGAGGTGCTCAAAGGATCACACATGATCATGTCCCAAAACTAGGTTAATAATTGGATGCATACACATGATTAAAACACTTTGAATTTGAAGCACTCACAAAAAATAGAAGCAAGCTTAAATAAAATACAAATAAAATACCCAAATCAAGTTGAAACAATCACAAGCCAGTGTGCAAAGTCTCAAGGAAAGAGTCAATTCAAAGCATCACCAACTAGGTCAAACAATGCAACATGTTCAACTTGTCGAGCAAGCATCGAGGGTCCCCATAAAACCAATGAAAAACAATTGAAATATGATCATGAAGACCTCAAACTAGCCCTCAAATAAGCCTCAATCAAACACCTAAGTGTGAGAGGAAAATTAGTCCTAGGGGTGTTCAATTAAGGTCAATGATCAAACATCAATTCCATGTATAAACCATAAGACAACTTTAAACATTAAATGAATTAAAAATAGCAAAAATAATTGAAAAATAAAATAAAAATATGGAAACTAATCTCAACATATTGAAATATCAGAAATGTATTTTTTAGGATTTTTATAAAGTGTAAAACTATTTTTAAATGATTTAAAATGAAATAGAAAATAAAAGAAAATAAAAAGAAATGACACATGAAAGAAGGGTGTATCAGTAAAAGGGATTTGAATTGAGTTTATGTTAAAGCGTAATTGAGCTCTAAAAATGGGGGTGGGATTATCAAAACTGCAAAGCCCAATACCATAAGAAACCAACTTCTAAATGAAACGATGTGTTTCATTAAACACGGTGGTTTACACGTCAGTTTCAACTCTCCCATGCAAGCAAAGTCAGTGCCACACACCCAGCCACCTCAGCTCAAGCCTCAGACGCTGGAGCCCTAGCTCCGATCGTCTTCTCAGGCGAGCTTCACCGTAGCTAAACAAAAACCACCAAAGAAATCCAAACTCTTGACATGGTTTTGAAGCAAATTTCAAATAGAATAAGAATATGGTCTTAGATTTTGAAAAAGGTTCTTGGAACTTAGAGAAAACAGGCCACAAAATTTTTACATTCAAACTGGAAATCAATCAAACAAGCATGAAAATGATCCAAACATGGCCTACATGAAGTAGGGCTTCAGATGCACCAATTATGAATCTAAATGTGTGCCTAAAATGAAGGTTTTAAGTCATGAAATTTTACCTAACAGAGCTGCTTCGTTGGCCCTTCAAACTTGGTGTAAGATTCAATCTTAAGCTCTCAATCTTCTTCTGATGCTTGTGTGATGATGAATTGAGAAAGAAATGGCCAGGAAAACCAGTGTGTAATGAGATTCGAAGAAGGGAAGTTTTTTTGGGTGAAACTCCTCTCTCATGCGGCTATCTTCAATTCTGAGGCATTAGGGTTTAACTTTGGCTTAAATATGGGGGGTTAAGGGCATTTATGCAGGCCCATGTTACATGATTCATTTGATTTTCAAATCTTTCCAAAAATGCCATCTCATGTAAATACACGGGTTTGGGTGCTTTTTCCTTCATTCATGGCCAGCAAATGGACAATTAAGAGGTGAGAAAATGAATTATGTTGATTTGGATGATTGATAATGACTTGGTGCAATATTTTGGACAATTTCTTTTTATGGCAGGAAAGTTTGAAAAATGACTTGTAATATGCACTCATGTTGGCTCAAATGAGGTAAATCATAGCATGACTATTACATGATGATGATATGGTGTGAAAAATTCAAAAACCAACTCGTTTGATGACTTGTAATGAAAGGAACTCATACTAGGTCCAAAAATCAACTTTTCAAGCTCATCATGGCCTAAATAATCACATAAATCACCAATGGTCATGGGAATTGAGTTCAAGATGGTGCTAAGACCACTTGACACAACTTTCATGTGGCAATAAATTGGATTATGGGTCTTGAAGTTCATGAAATTGGTCATTAAAATGAAAGACCTAAAACTAGGTTTCTAGAAATGCCCTTGACTTGTGAAGACCTTAACTTGAGCTCCACACATGAGAATGAAGACTTCTAGCACTTTTTGGAAAGCTAAGACAATGAGGAACGACTTTCATGTTCATTGAAAAATGAGGAGGAGCTTGGTTCGATGTGAAAAATGCCTTTGAAGTGAGCCATCTTTGAGTACTTCTAAAATCTCTTCATCTGATGACACCAACTTGTTGACACCATAACTTGAGATGTAAAAACCCAATGGATGATTTCTTGTACTCAAAAGAAAGCTTAGAAGATGATGAACAAGTAGTATGTTTGTTGGAAAATTATACAAGCCAAAAGAGAGGATTTTACACTTAGAATCATCTGCAACCCTAATTTAGTAACTTCTTGAACTCTTGAATCTTCTTGATTTGATCTCAACATGACAATATAGATGCTTCATGATTACTTCCCATGGCTTCAATGAACAAGAACTAAGTCTTGAGCCTTCTCAAGTTCACATTTGACTTTGGTTGACTAGATGAAAACCCTAACACCATACCCATTGACTGAGGTTCTTGCAAGTGACTTGAGTGATCAATTAAACTCCATAGAGGACCTCTAGGTGTCTATTGAACCTTTGAACCATGCCTCATCCAAATAGATAACCTCATTAACCTCTGATGATCCTCAAGATAGGAGGTGACACACATACACAAACTCTTTCCCCTCAAGGAGCTTTGAAACCCAACTCTAATGATGATGAACTCTTGATGACTTGCAAATGTAACCTTGCTTGAGCTTGAACATGAAGCTTCTCCTATTGAATGACAAAAACAAAATCTTGGTCCCCTGTCTAGAACCAATGCTACGCAAATGCAAATGCTAAAATGATATGAAACATAAGTCAAGTTAGAAAGAAAAGGTTGGTCAAATTTTGGGGTGCAAAACAACCGTGGTGAAATACTTGGAAAAGGTAGTGTAGGTAATCCATATTCCACTACTATCTCTTACGTATTGCTTGTCGAGGACCTTAAGCATAATATCATTAGCATTAGCCAATTATGCGACAAAGGATACAATGTATCGTTTTCAAAAGATTGTTATCGAATTGCGCATAATGATGAAATGAAGAGTGTGTTTAATGGTCTAAGAGTAAACAATGTCTATATGCTGGATTTGAATGAAGTATCTTTGACTAGTGATAAGTGTCTCATAATAATGAGTGAAGACTCATGGTTATGGCATAGACGTCCAACACATGTCAACTTTGACATGCTAAACAAGGTAGTTTCAAAAGATCTAGTCATAGGTCTGTCCAAAATTAGGTTCACCAAGGATCACCTTTGTGATGCTTGCCAAATGGGAAAGCAAACGAGGATCTCTTTTAAGTTTAAAAATATCGTTTCAACTACGAGACCTCTCGAGATTCTCCATATGGATTTATTTGGGCCATCTAGAATTAAAAGCCTAGGTGGTAACTATTACGGTTTTGTAATAGTTGATGACTTTTCTAGATTTTGTTGGACTATCTTCTTCGCTAGCAAGATTGATACATTCGCAGCCTTTGAAAAATTTGCTAAGCTTTCTCAAAACAAATTAAACACAAATATCATAGCAATTAGGAGTGATCATGGAGGTGAATTTGAGAATCATTTGTTTGAGGAATATTGCGGTAAACACGAAATTGATCACAACTTCTCCGCTCCGCGTACCCCTCGATAAAACAGGGTTGTAGAGCACAAAAATAGTATTTTGGAAGAGTTAGGGAGGAAAATGATCAATGAAAGTGCATTACCTAAGTATTTTTGGGCTGACGCCATAAGTACGACATGTTATGTATTGAATAGGGTGTTCATCCGCCCCATTCTAAACAAAACACCGTATGAACTTTTAAAAGGACGCAAGCCAAATGTGTCTCACCTATATGTCTTCGGTTGTAAGTGTTTTGTGTTAAATAATGGAAAAGAAAGCTTAGGTAAATTTGATTCCAAGGTCGGAGAAGGTATCTTCCTCGGATACTCACAGTCAAGTAAGGCCTATAGAATATACAATAAGAGATTACTTACTGTTGAAGAGTCTGTACACGTAACATTTGATGAATCTTATTCGAGAAATGTCGGAAAAGGTAGTGTTGTTCATGGTGCTGGTGTATCTTTAGAAGACATACTCAAAAGTGCCAAGTCGGGAATTGATCAACCCGACCTAGCCAAAATTGAGGAGGAAAAAGATGACCGTCATGAAGAGACTGAGGTAGTTCATCTGTCTGAAATTGATGAACTTCCTCCAGCTTGGAAGTCTTCCAAAGACCATCCTATCAACAATATCCTCGGTGATATATCAAAGGGGGTGACGACTCGATCTAAGATAAGTAACTTTTGTTATCATTTCGCTTTCGTTTCTCAGATGGAACCTAAAAACCTGAAAGAAGCCTTACTCGATAAACATTGGTTCTTATCTATTCAAGAGGCAAGGTTGAGACAACCCTCTTCATTAAGCGTCAAGGAAAACACTTAATTTTGGTGCAAATTTATGTTGATGACATCATATTTGGATCAACTAACATGAATCTCGTAAGGGAGTTTTCTAACCTAATGCAGGGAGAATTTGAGATGAGTATGATGGGGGAGCTCACATATTTTCTCGGATTACAAATCAAACAGCTTGAGGAAGGAACTTTTGTAAGCTAGACGAAATATTGTCTTGAACTTCTCAAGCGATTTGATATGGCAAACTCCAAAGCCATTGACACACCAATGCCAACATGTGCAAATCTTAGTCGAGATGAAAGTGGTAAGAATGTAGAGGTAAAAAGATATTGAGGTATGATCGGCTCTCTTCTTTATCTTACCGCCTCTAGACCCGATATTATGTTTAGTTTATGTATGTGTGCTAGATATTAATCCTTTCCCAAAGAATCCCATCTAAAAGCAGTTAAGCGCATACTTAGATACCTTTCGGGTACTCCAAAGTATTGGCTATGGTACTCTAAGGGAAACGATTGTTCCTTGGTTGGATTCTCCGATTCTGATTTTGTCGGGTGCAAATCGGATAAGAAAAGTACTAGTGGCACTTGTCTCTTATTTTCAAACTCTTTATTGAGTTAGCATAACAAAAAGCAGGTATATGTCGCTTTGTCAACCGCCAAAGTGGAATACGTTGCAGTCGGTAGTTGTTGCGCCCAAGTCCTATGGCTTAAGCAACAATTGCTCGATTTTAATCTCAAACTTGATCGTATTCCAATCTTCTGTGATAACACTAGCGCCATCAATCTTACCAAGAATCTCGTGCTGCATTCACGCACCAAACATATTGAAATTCGACATCATTTCCTTAGGGATCATGTGGAGAAAGGCGGTGTGGTTTTTGAACATGTTGATACTAAAAATCAACTAGCCGATCTTTTCACAAAACCTCTTGCTATTGAGCCCTTCTTCCATATCCGACGGGAACTAGGTATTCTCGATATTTCGGATCGTGTTTAGTCAAATTTCTTGCACATTATATATATATATATATTTATGTCTATATGTACTTTGATTATCGGATATCTAACAAATTGAAGATGTTGAAAGTATTCGTGTGTGTTCATCTAGCTATATTTGGAATTGAGGTAATATCTTTCCTCAACTAACTCTCTCTCTCTCTCTCAATATTCATGTTCACAAAGTATATCAAATTATGTGTTATATTTGTCGTATATGTCGTGATTGTATGTATTTTACTTCTTTGAATGCTTAAAATATGTTTTGGCTGTTTATCTATGTTTATGTATGCCCATATGTTCAAAAATGGAAAATTCTGCTAATTTTACCTGCATGAGTCGACCTAAATAAGGTCCGGTCGACTCACAAATTTCTTCAAATTTGAAATTGAGCCGGGTATGCTCCGGTTGACCTACCGGTCGACGCATACCTTTTGTTTTTTGAACGTGTATTTTTAAACACAGTATGCGTCGATGCATAGACAGAGCGGTCGACGTATCGCGCGATTTCTTTCAAATTTTTTTTCTGAAAACCGTTCAAAATTCTCTCTTAAATCACTTTTATGACTCATATTCATGTGCATTATTACATTTGCATAGAAACTTGATGCCTACATCACATGCAACTCTACTATTCTCCTCTTCCCAAAACCTAGAAGCTATTACAAAAGGGTCAAAGTCTTAAACTTCTCTCCATCTCCAAAAATTCTCTCCAATATTTGCAATCATCACCACCACATTTCCTCTACTCCTTTTTGAAAGCAAAAACCATGGCTACCCGAAAAGTTATCGGTAAAAGATCCACAAGAGCTTCCTCCTCTGCAGGACCTTCATCTGCATCTCTTCTGACGACCGTCGTATCACTGGTTCCTCCTGAATTTGCCGAGAGCTTCGCCAAAAACTTCGGAAAACGGTCTGTGGTAAAGCAACATGCCTACTATCGACTCTCTGCCGAGAGAATGCACATTCCTCAGGTAATTAGTCTTCTTGATTTTCAAGGGTTTAACAATTTTCTAGAGTGCAATACGAAGTACAACGAAGACCTTGTGTGGATCTTCTACACTTGTCTTCATGGTAAGTTTCAGAGTTCTGGGTTTCAAACTAAAGTCGGAGATACAAAGGTGTGTGTTAATAATGCTATTTGGAAGAAATTGTTTGATACGACTCCCGTGTCCGATAAGCCTAACATTAAGGTCACTAACACCAACACGGTTGATGGATACGAGTTCAAAGAAGCCTTGAACTCAATGCTGAATAAGTTGTATGCATCTCATATTGTGGCGAGTGATTTATTTCCGAAAACTGTCACTACAGGTAAACTAAAACCTATGGATAGAATTTTGCATTGGATTGTGGCGCACATTCTGCGGCCTAAGAAAGGAGGATTTTCTCAAGTTGATCAGGCCGAGGTCCATTTGATCTACATCTTGAAGAAAAGGATCAAAATTAGTTGGCCTTATTATATTTCTAGTAGGATGTATGCCCTCAGAGATTTGGGTCGAGGTACCGCTCTTTCCTATGGTTCCTTCATTCAAGAGATTTTAAGCAACACTAAAGTCACGATTCTGGGGATTCCATATAGATCTATCACTCCAGATAAAGAGTTCTATCAAAAGACTCTTACAATGATGGGTTATATATGGGTTCAAGAAGAAAATTGTTACCGATTCGTTGTTAAAGCAACCTCCTCTCGGTTGGAAGACTCTGATGGAAGTGATGAGGAAAATGAAGAGGACGAATAAGAAGAAGAAGAAGAAGAAGAAGAACAAAACGAACAAGGTGATAGACAACCAATGGATGTTGAAGACAACATAAATGTGAGTTGGGTTGACCAATCACCTACCACAGATCATGGAAATGATCAAGGTTGGGGCGAATGGCAAAATACCGGTTGGACTTTGTTACGCGACAAGTATCAGCCTCCACAGTCTTTGGGGTATCAAGATACTCAACATTGGGGCTATGAGAAGTCTCCACATTGGGGTTATGAGGAGCTTCCACAGTGGGGCTATGAGGAGCCTCCACACTTCACGAATCTGCCGCAACCACAGTCTGACGAACTTCTCGAGATGATAAGGAGTATGCAATTAGAATAGTGTGCTTTCATGAATGCTCAGGATGAGCGTCTCTCACAACTTCAGAGTCAATTTGAGACGCATACTGAAAACTTCAACACATTCTCTTCTAGTGTCAATCAACGATTTGATGGTTTGGTTGAAACAACTGCAAATCATCACCGAGCTCTTGCCACAAGCTTCAACACCTTGAATATAGCGGTTTTGGAGTTTATTGAAAGAGATGAGGCTCAACTACCTTCGTCGTATCCGTATCATGGGAGAGGCCATCATTTCAGGGGGAGGAGACCTTGAAGGCTATGCATTCTGCATAATTGCATCTCATCATTTTGTTATGTTGTTATGAATCTTTCGCTTTGTATTAAGTACATTTCTAGTGTGTTAATGTCTTGCATCATGAACTTTTATGTCATTACTGGTTTGTATTCTCTAGCAACACTTACTATTTTTGTCTGTGTATGGTGGTATTTATATCTTTGTTCTTTGATCATTAACTTCGTCATGTGTGGATGATTGTTAATGCTTATCCTGTTGTGCATGTTTTGATATGAGCATCTGTTATTTTTTTTATCATTTCTTAACAGGAATTTATTTCTTTTTTATGTTGTCAAAGGGGGAGAAAGTGTCAAGCTGTTTAGTAGAACCATAAAGATCAAAAGTGAAGACGTCGCATTTAACGCAAATGCGTAAGTAAGAATGAAGGCATCAAGCAAGAGGGAGGATAATGTCGTATATCATACAGACAGGTTCCACGTGTTTTTCTATCATCAAAAAGGGGGAGTAATGAGGGAAAATCCTCAGATACTAGATATGCGTGTTTCGATGATGTCAAAACTTAGTTGCATGGAAGAATAGATATTTGGCGTTATCACCATGATGCATGAGCATACCTTATTTCTCATGATTTATTTGCTTGCACAAAATATCTCGAGTACTGCATTTAGAGTTGTCAAAATATGTGTGATACGAGTTAAACTTCATTGGTCTATCATAGGTATCATCTAAGAGAATCAAAAACATGAAATTAGGCATTTTCTAAAATTGCAGGTCTTTGAGTCGACCAAACCTCTGCTCCGGTCGACTCATAATATGTGACCTAAACTTGCATTTTCTTCGGGTTAGGTATGGTCGACCTACCAGTCGATGCATACTGTTGGCATTTCCATTTGTCTAAGAATTTAGGATATGCGTCGGCGCATGCCTTGTTCCGATCGATGCAAGGCTGTGTGTTTTGCATAATCTATTTTCCACGGATTAGCTCAGGTTGACCCTGCACTCTGCATGGGTCGACCGCTCGCTGTTTGTTGCATATTTCCTGATTTGTCTATGATTTTTGAAAGGTGGTTTTATCAATTATAACAGTTTTGTCTGGTATAAATATTAAGTTGCTCATTTCACTTTAAAATAAAATCAATTAGAAAAACAAGAAAAGTGAAAGAGGTGTCAATTCAAGCTCTCATCATCTTCATCTTCTACATTTCATACCACAACAATCACACACAATAATCTTTGTTGTGCATTATGCATTTTTAGAAGTGATAACGTTCGAAGCCGTTGATTGGGTAATCTGGTTCGGGTTGAGGAATTGACAGGTTTTTCTTGAATAAAACCTCTAGGGTTTTGTCCTCCAAGATTCTCTGAATTTGGGGGTTTTTGCACGAGTCTTCTCAATACATATTCAGCTGTGTGAAGGTGATCGAGGAGCGTTGGGTTCCGTCGATCTAGTAGCGGTAATCGGAGGATTGTGAAGGAGAGGTTCGGGTTCGACACACAAATGTTTGAGATTAGTCGGGCTGGGGTTTGAAGACGGAAGGTTGTTCAAACATAGAGCTTTAATCGGAGGTTCATTCACAAGCTCTCGAAGGACTTGATTCGACTCAAATCAAGGGGCAAGAGGAGATATCATCTACAACAACAAGGGTTTTAGTTTGTTTGACTACTATTCAATTCTTGTATATACGATTCTACAACAGGTTAAATTTATATTATAAGAGCTCAATTCTATTGTTAGAATTGAGGGCAGACGTACGCCGAAGCGAGGACGACGGGGGAACTGCCTTAACAAATCCTTGTACCTTTTACCTTATGCTTTTACATTGCTTAATATTTGTCTGGTTTTAGTGCAAACAATTATATCAAATATAGGTCTATTTTGAGTAGTGCTAAGTTGATTTTGACTCTAGTACAATTGGAACTCACTTGTAGTGCTCCGCACGCCAAGTGTTTGATAAATTGTCTGAACCAAAATCCTTGTGTGCTTTCCATTTATTGTGTTGGCATTTTAAGGCATTGGAACTAGTCATGCCAAATAGTGAAGTAAATCAAATTGATAGTGTGACTAGCGTAGTGATTCTCATTACTCGTTATCAATTTCCATAGGCTTGACGCATATCCGATTTTCTAGTAACCATTCGTTATAGACGGTATTTTTCCTTGGCTGCTTCCGTAAATTAAACAAATTTTAAAAACCAATTTTATTGGTAGCCCCGACTCTTTATAAGCAAGTGATCTATTCAAACCCCCCCCCCTTCTAGATCCGCGCCATCGTCTAACACTTGGATCAGTTTGTTGTGATCTTTATTGATGACATTCTTATTTATTCTTGTACTCCACAAGAGCACGGAGAACATCTAAGGATTGTTCTATCTGTGTTGCAAGAGAAGAAATTATTTTCCAAGTTAAGTAAGTGTGAGTTCTGGATGAATGAGGTTAAGTTTCTTGTTCATGTCATATCCCAAGGAAAGACCGAAGAATGCTTTCGTAGTCAGAATTTTCTTAGGGTTGGCAGGCTACTATAGAAGGTTTATTAAGGGGTTTTCTTATTTGGCCTTACCAATGACTCGAATTGTCCAGAAGGAGATTTCTTATAGTTGGGATTCAAAGTGTAAGCAAAGTTTTATGAAGTTAAAGGAAAGGTTGACGACCTCTCCCGTTTTGATCATTCCTGATCTTAGTAAGTGTTATGAAGTATTTTGTGATTCCACTAAGAAGGGATTAGGAGGAGTGTTAATGTAGAGTGGTCAGGTTGTAGCTTATGCCTCTCGTCAATTGAAGACTCATAAAGAGAATTATCAAACTCATGATCTTGAATTAGCAGCAGGTGTTTTTACATTGACAGCGTGGCGTCACTACTTATACGAAGTGCGTTTTGAGATGTTTAGTGACCAAAAAAGTCTGAAATATTTATTCGACCAGAAAGAGTTGAACATGCGTCAAAGGAGATGGATGAAGTACTTAAAGGACTTTGACTTTGAACTGAATTATCATCCAGGTAAAGCGAATAAAGTGGCAGACATATTAAGTCGGAAAGAGATACATAAAGCGGAGCTGATGATGTTAGAGTATGCATTATTGGAAAAGTTTCAAGATCTTAGTTTTCAGTTCGCTTGGACTCAGAATGGTATGTTAATGGGAAAGTTGAATATTACTTCCGATCTCATACTAGAAATTTAACAAGGGCAAATGCTAGATGTGAAGTTGCAAGAGATGTTAACTCAACAAGGTTTAACACAAGCTACAGATGAGTAGTTTTATTAATCAAAGGATTTGTGTTCCTAATGATGCAGAGTTAAAGAGGAAAGTTTTGGAAGAAGCTCACAAAGGTGCATTTACCATATATCCAGGTTCATCCAAGATGTATCATGATTTGAAGAAAGACTTTTGGTGGCCTAGAATGAAAAAGGATATTACGGAGTATGTATCTGAATTTGTAGTGTACCAACTAGTAAAGATTAAACATCAGAGACCAGGTGGTTTATTGCAACCCTTAGAGATTCCAACATGGAAATGGGATAGTATTTCTATGGATTTTGCAGTAGGGTTACCTCGTACACAAGGTGGTTATGATTCCATATGGGTGATCATGGATCGATTAACAATGTCCGCATATTTTCTAGTTGTGAAGACTACTTATAAGGCAAGCCATCTTGCGCAGCTATTTGTTTATGAACTTGTGAGACTGCATGGTGTCCCCACTAGTATTGTGTCTAATAGAGATCTAAAGTTCACTACAAGATTTTGGAGAGCTTTTCAGAAAGCTATGGGATCTAAGTTGTGTTTAAGTACGTCTAATCATCCTCTGATGGATGGTCAGACTGAGAGGACAATACAGACATTGGAGGATATGTTAAGAGTTTTGTCACTATTCAAGGAAAAGTCAGTATCTTAGGCTTTATCAAAGTCCATGTGATTTCCTCTGCATCTTATGATCTTGCTGTTAATACTCCCAATAGAACACTTGCCAACCAACAGTTCCAATACAAAACTAAACTTTAATTATTCATTTCCACCTTATATCATAATTGCTTTTTTTATGTAATCTGTTCATATTTTACGTTCTTTCATTCCCAACCGTCATTACTATTCAACTATCTCTTCTCCTCTGTAACTGCTTCTGGAAATTTATTTGTTATTATCTTTCTGCTGTTCATGTTTCATTGTTTATCAAATTACATGATTTATTCCATTCCATTACTCTTATCATTCTTTTATTAAGCCATTGGTACTCTGAAACATTGTTTAGTTTTGCTCATTCATTATGTGTTTCTAGAATTAACTTATACATCTACCTTATGTCCTGCAATAATGTAACAATAGACTACAAAACAAACATATGAATGCTTCATACATATGGTGCAGAAAGAAACATCTTAATCTCCTTTTTGTTGTCCCTCTTACGCACATTAGTCTTGTGTAGAGTTGTTAATTTGGGTTGACTCGGCTCATGTGTCAGTCCATGACAGACCAACACATCGTTGAGTTGGAAAGTGTCAGCTTAAATTTAGTTCAAACCAATAACTTACTAGCATGACAAATATTATCATTAGAAAAGAGATAATGCTTTGAATAAATTATCTCTTAGGTGACAGAGAATACTTGTATGCCAACCTATTGTTGAATCGGGTAAGTGTCATACCCTAAAATTTTCCTACCCATGTATATTATTTCATCTGTACATCCATCCACCAACCGTTATTTAGAAAAAAAATAAAAAAATATATGTTACTTTTATCATAAGTTTGAATTGAATTGAATCAAGTTCCATTTGAGGATATCAAGTCAAGCGCAAGCAGTGTTGATTGAGGTTCACATTGGCCTTGACCTAATCTTATCCAAGCAAGAGTCTGTTTCATAATCGAGGCCACAATTTGTAATGATTCAGGTGGCTTGGGTGTTAGCCTCTAACTAGGGTTTGTTGTTAGGCTATACAAATATCATAGTGTTTCATGAGTGGGGACCATCAAGAGATTAGTGCATTTGCAGTCGGGGTTTTGGTGCATTTGTAATGCAGTTCATACCAAGTCATTACCTGCTGATTTCAGTGCATTGAGAATTTGGTTCATTTGTAAGGCATGATTCATGTGATCCAAATGACAAGGGTTCAGGATGGCTCCATATTAAGTTCAAAATAGTTTCGTTTAGGTTCTCAAGTGTAACTCTTAATTGTAAGGCATGATTCATGTGATCCATAAAGCTTTCATCATTTTCAAGTTGGTTATTAGAGTTCAATAATGGTATTGTGGTTTTGAATCCAAATGCATGTGACTTTGATCCATTCTCCCTTATTCACTATCCAAATTTTCATTTCAACATTTGTTTCATCATCATTCGTATCCAATCATAAATCTTTCATTTAGATTCAAATTTTCTTTATTTTCTCCATTATCCAAAAATACTTAATTATCCATTTTTTACAAAAATCAAATCCATTCATTTGATTATCCATTTGTCACTATCCAATTTAACCCATAATAAATTTTAAATCCATTTAAAAACCATACATCCGTCAAAAAATTCTATAAAAATAGTTGTTATACAACATCCAAAAAGCCCATAGAGTACAAAAAAATCATTTGAAAAAAAAGAGTCATAAGTCCATAAGTCCCTTTATAAATTTTATTTTTTTACAAAAAAGAGAAACAATAAAGGCCCCTTTAAGTTAGCCTAAAGGAATTGCAATGTGTTGCACCCCAAAATTTGACCAACATTTATTTACCAAGCTTGTGTTCACTAGCATGATCATCTGCTTCTCATTGATGTGTGTGCAGTAGATCAAAGGGTATGATCACCCATAAAGAGTTATATGAGACTTTGAAGCTAGCCAAGAAGGTTATTCAAGTGTTCAAAGGTTGATATCTTTGTCAAAGAACTCAAGAGATCCTCAGAGAGAGTGGTTGAAACCAAGGTTGTGTGTCTCATAACTTGAGAGTTGTGGGAGCCCCTCAGATGATTCTGAGACTATGAGGATGGACTTGAAGCTTTGAGAAGGCTTATGAGGTGTCTTGAAAGCCATCATGAGGCCTAGAGAGGTCATTGTACAAGAATTCAGAAGACTCAGCCATGCGTGGTGGAATTAGGGTTTGATTGGGTCAACCCTAGGTCAACTGATGATTTGGAGAGGGTTGAGACCTAATCCAAGAGCCATGTGATCATGGATTGATGCATTGAGATGCTATAAGGATGATTCCTAGACCAACTCATCATGATTGAGGAGTTTGAGAAGTTTCAAGCTAGGGTTTCTAAGGTTTGACAGTGTAAAATCCCCTAGTTTGATCCCTATCTTCAAGGCCGTTTAACTCAAGATGTGATTGTCATCTCATCTTCCCCATAACATGAATGTTGTATAGCTTGTTCTTAGCTTTAATTTGAGTACTAGAAGTCCTTGATAGGATTTGTAGAGCTCAAGTTATGACTTTGACAAGTTACAGGTCATCTGAGGTATGTGAATCTGGGTCCTTGAAAGTCACCCAACTTGCATCCAACTTTTGCCCTAGTAGGATGATTCCTATGAACTCTTGGTCAACATGAATGTTGTAGAGAATCTTCTTAGCTATCTAGAGAGTACTATAAGTCCTTGATAGGATTTGTAGAACTCAACTTATGGCTTTGACAAGTCAAGAGAATTTTGGTCATTTGGATATTATAGGTCATTTCAAGCATAAGGCCATATCTCCTATTTCCAAGCTTCAAATGGAAAAATCTTCAACATCAAACTTGCTTAGAATGATGTTTTAAGGCTATTAAGGAGGTCATGAGATGGTGAAAAGGCTTGTATCAAAAAGTGATAAAAATGGCCTAAAATGGAGGCATAAGTTAAATAAGTTGAAATTGGAAATTGGAAATCCCAAGTTACACACCCAAACCATGTCATATAATAGGTCATTTTGACTCTAAAAGACATTCTAAAAACAATGGTTCAGCCACAATTTTGATTTGAGGCCTAGATCATGGGGCTGCTTTGGAAATGGCTTGCTTGCATCTTAAGGCACAAAAGCAAAACTCAAAGAAACTCAATGAACAAGTTAGTTATGCATCTCAACACATCATACCTCTCATGTGGGGAGAATTTCAAGTCAGAATTGGTGGTTACAAGGGTTATGACATGAGATAGCACATGAGGAGAAGTGAATTCATAATATCATGACATGAGAATCCCAATTTCTCATGGGATGGTCCTAGATGGTTCTAGATGATTCTAAACCATTCTATATAACATATAGAACTTGCTCAGATGCAAGGTTGGTGTAAGATTTGATAGAAGAGAGAGTTGGCCATTTTACTTGCCTCAATTGCAAGTTGAAAGTGAATTCCCTATTCTGAACCATTTCCATTCATTATTTCCATTCATACACACTCCATTGATGATAGTGAAGCTGTGCAGATCAATTTGAGAGCAAAACCATGGCAGTTTGAGGAGTTGGCAATTGGATTTTCAAGGTTGCAAGTCAGAATCGAATTCTGATATTCAAGCACTCTCCCTCAAATCTTTTGCAAACAGTAGCAAGATCATCATCCATGGAAGCTTTCTGAAGAATTTCAAGGCTTGAAGTGAAGGTTTTCACCATCTGTTGATCAAGAAATACCAGGTTTGCAAAATTCACTCTACACCATGATTTATGCATCTTTAGGTAGAATTGTTAGGGTAGAAATGTTAGAGACCAATAGGAGATGGATTTTGGAGAGTTAGGGATCAATTGATGAAGATTGAGTTATGGACACCATTTCTGTTTGGACCAAGAACTCGAGATATAATGAGACATAACATGAGTTTGATAGCTAATTTCATTCAGTGTGAGTTGGTGAGTATTCTGATGCAAGAAAATTCAAGAATAGTTGAAGTTGATGATTGAGCATATCTTTGATCTTGGATCGGGTTTGGTGATTAAGGATGTTTCAATTGATTTTAAGATCATGGTTAGATTCAGCATGAAATTCTGGACAAGATAGGGTTTTGAATTTTGATTTTCCATGAAGAATTGATGAGGTTCGTGTTTGGGGAAGAAAGAGCTTGAAGCTCTGCATTTCCATGGCTTCATCCTTGTAACCCTAGCTGGAGGTAGAAGACACACGCGTGGCCATTGGATCGTGAGAGGACCATTGACTGAGACCAAGATCTCACGGTTGAGATTTAATTCCAGTTGAAGAGGGAAACCCTGAATAGTATGAAACGCGGCGTTTCATTAAAAGGACTTTGGGCTGGATTGCTAACACCACCCCACCTTCGTGGCCCACTTGGTTTTGAACTATATTTTGTTGCTTCCTGCACCGCATCTTTTTCTTTTTCTTTTCATTTTATTAATTGATTTTCTAAATTAAAATGGGCCTAGCACGCATGACTTCCTGCACCCCTACTCTGAGCCCATTCATGAAAGGAACTGTCCATAGTTGCTATCTGCACCCAAGTTTTATCTTTTTCATTTCATTTTCTCCATTTTATTTCAACCTTTGAAAAATCATAATAAATAGGAAACTAATGATTTTTGCATGGGGATTTTTTCTCCCATTTCATGATAATGTCTATAAAATTATCAAATAAAAATATTTTCATTTCATGCATTTTTAATATTTTTTGTATATTTTCTATTTTAATAGATTTTTAATCCTTTTATGTTGATACATGAATTTGTAGAATTTTGTTTATATAGTTCCCTTTATATTTTTGCACCATTCTTTTTAGGATAGTTAGATTAGGACTTTAGCTCCCCTCTGGATTTATTCCATAATTTTGAGATGAATTTTAGGTTAGTTTTGATTAGATGACATTAGGTTGTGTAGAATTAGGTTAATCCTTAACATAAGTCCATAATAACACTAGAATTTTGGGTTTCTAGGTCAAGTTAGACATTGGGACATATAAGGGTATTAAGGGTAGGTATATAGGACCCCTTAGAAATTATATTAGGTTTTAATATAGTAGTATACTATTTTTAGATGATTTTTGTAGTTGATGATTGTTTGTGTTGCCCTTGTGGGCTTGTATTTTTGTTTGCTTTGCTTTGTGGGCTTGGAGAGCTTGGTATTGCATTGAGGAGCATTGAGGAGCATTGAGGAGAATTGAGGAGCATTGAGGAGCTTGAGAGCTTGATTTTATTTGTTTTGTTGATTGTTTTAGGGTTAGGGATTAGGAAGAGTTTAGACCTAGTTAACTTCTTTCTTAAACATGGATGGTATCTTTCACCTCCATTCCTCCCTATGATTCAAAGTCCTTCCATGGTATACACCTCTCTCCTTTGGAGGGATAAGTGATGGTACCTAGGAAGTATAACTTTTGAGGGAACCATTCCTTTGATGTTGAACCCTTATAGGTCACCTTTGGTGGTGAATAAGCAGTTTAACATCCCAGCTTATCCAGTTAAGTGATTTCCTCTGGTTGGAGTATCTTGAGAGATGTTGGGCTTGAGTTTGAAGATGAAGAATTCATTGAAGAGTATGGAAGAGGATGAATCCTTGAGTATTTCCATTCCAGCTGAAGCTTGAAGAGCAACAAGAGCAAGTTGATACTTGAAGACTCCTTGAAGATACTTAAAGACTGAAGGATGAAGTTGATACTTCTAAGTGATTGAAGATTACTCTAAGCAGCTGAAGCTTGCAAGAAGAGAAGACCAAGTTGAGACTGGGAGAGCTTGAAAGCTTGAAGACTAAGTTGATACTTATGAGGAGGATTCAATTGAGATTGATTCTGAAGAGCTGAAGCTTGAAGAACCAAGGAAGTTGATACTTACTTTGATACCTGGAGATCCTGAAGGAGACCAAGTTGATACTTTTGGTTAATAGTGAAGCCTGAAGGTGGAGCTGATCAAGGAGCTGAAGCTCAGAGAAGATAAGTTGAAACTTATGTTGAAGGGTTGAAACCTGAAAAAGAAAATTGATATTTGTCAAGAGTGATTGAAGTCTGTAGACTGAGTTGCTGTTGGAAGAGCTGAAGCTTGGGGTTGAGAGAGGAGTTGATTTGCTTTCTTCTTTCTTTTTCTTTTCTGTATTGACATGTTTTGTCTTGACTTGCTTGATGCATTAGAATAAGTCCATATCTAGAATAAGTAGAATCTAGGAGCATGATTGCACTATAGGTGGAGTTGCTCCCTCTGCTTGTATTGTTACTGTATGGCTTTGCTTGCGGGTATTCGGTAGAGCCCTGCTCCCTTGCCTATGTGGTTTGTTATTTGCTTGATGGCATTTTACTTCATTTCTTCTGTATGATTGCAGTTTATTGTATATTGCTTGATAGCATGTTGTTTACTTTCAGTATGATTACTGTTATCCATTCTGGCTTGAGGGTGAGATGAGCTCGTGGAGGCTGAAGCCCCACACACATTTCCTCCCTCACTTGCATTGCATGCATTTTACCGTTTAAGCTGATGCTTTGTCTGTTTTGGTGTATCATTGACATGATCCCTTAGGACTCTCATTTCCTTTGACAAGGAATTGATGATAGAACTTTAGGTTGAAACCTATGCATGAAAACTTCTAGGAGTTCCCTGTTCAAACCTCAACCATA
The DNA here is from genome assembly GCA_963859935.3 of Lathyrus sativus. Lineage (NCBI taxonomy): Eukaryota > Viridiplantae > Streptophyta > Magnoliopsida > Fabales > Fabaceae > Lathyrus > Lathyrus sativus. The sequence goes on along the minus strand of OZ012739.1, from coordinate 84,647,772 downwards.
GGATGAATCCATGGCATGACAACAGTAGGACTTGATAGTCTCCCTCCTAGTTGGGCCTGTTCTCTTCTCATCTCAAAACAGTTTAAGATACAGTAATCATGAATGATTTCTTTCGTATGTTACGAGCCTTAAGCTATTTGAGAAAGGATTGTGGTAGAGTTTCTTTTCCATAGTCTGGATGTTTAGTATGGTACCCTTTGGGTGACATGCAACACATTCACTCTCAGGTCATAGTCTCTAGTGCGATTGAAATTGCAAACACAATAAAAAACACTTCTTCCGTAAAAGACAGGAAATAAACCGTAGTGCCCCGAACTACGTAAGCTCTGATCTCTCATACCTGTTGAGAGTACGTAGGCACAATACTGGTGTATTGGCGAGCTACCTTCCCCCATAACCCGTCGTAGGTCGAACTACGTTGACTCTGATTTCTCGTTCTCTGATGAGAATACATAGGCATAAAGTGCGACGCTTTGCCGAGTCATTTTTCTTTTCTGTTTAAGCCAACCTTGATAGGTAGATAGATGAAACCAACCCGTCCAGTAATCACAACAAGCATGGATCCCGTCGAGTACGACGGACGTGAGGGGTGCTAATACCTTCCCCTTGCGTAACCGACTCCCGAATCCAGACAATGGTTGCGACGACCTTGTCTTACCCTTTTTCGTCAGGTTTTTCCGATCGTTTCCTTTCCCGCTCTAAGGGATAAATAACGAAAGGTGGCGACTCTTCTGTTGTGCCAACACCTTATTTTCGCGCAAGCGACAGCTGGCGACTCTGCTGGGGACTCCAACGGTTCCCTGCGAGAGTCAATCCTAGCGCTTGTATGATTACTTGTGGGGTTGCGTTTATTTATCGCATTTTACTTCTCGCACTTTATTTCCCGCATTTTATTTTCAGTATGATATGACTATCTGTGCTGTTGTGGGAAGGGGCATTCTGATGAGTGAGAAGCCAGACCCAGGCTTGAGTGCACCATAGACTTAGAGTGGAAATTAGTGGGCGCGTGCTTGCTTTGCAGGCACTAGTGTCTCATGAAATCCACGCTCAGACGAGGTTCTCTCGGTTGGCTTCTCTTTCAACCCTTTGGGTTGAGACGGTTGCTGGTTTGGTGGATTGTCGACTCTGGGGACCGATCATTTGTGATTCAGCCGAGTGAGGCCGCTTCATGAGCTGGTGATGCCACACCTTCTGGGTATTGTATCACCCCTCTTGAATGTCTGTGACGCTGATGAACGCATAGGACACCGAACTTGAGTCAGTTTAGGTCCATACCTGTGAGCAGGGTTGGGTTCATTGCAGGAAACTTTGACCTTCAGACCACCTGGTTTTCTTGACAGCAAATCAGTTTTGTTGGATCAGAGGATCTTATCATCAGATGTGTATTTGTTCTTGATAGAGCAGGTTTTGATCAGAGGATCTTATCATCAGATGTGTATTTGTTCTAGATAAAGCAGAGTTTTCATCATCGGTTGTTTGTTCTTGATAGAGCAGATTTTTGAGTGGGGTCTGAAGATCCCATCAGCAGATATATGTTTGTTCTTGACAGAGAATATTTCTTGGTCCTACATCAGAGGTCCTTATTATCAGACGTTTGTTCTTGACAGAGCAAAATTATGATCCTATGTATACGGCCCTATCAGATGGTTGTTCTTGGCAGATCAGATTTGTGGTCCTACACTGGGGTTTTCTTCTTATCAGTGGTTGTCCTTGATAGAGCAAGATTATGGTTTTGTTGATACAGAATCTCCACAGCACCAGTTTCCCTGATCTCTTATTGCATGATTGCATTTTGCATTAGTTTGCATACTCATTTGCATTTCATTAACGTGTGTCTGTGTTGCAGGTACCGTTTTCCCCGATCCAGGATTTCTTGCCTCCCATTGTATTGTTATGGGTTCTCTGAGGAAGACCGTGGCTTACAAGTTCCCTGCCCCTGATGTGGTTAAGTTGACTGGTTTGATAGCTCTAGCAGATGATTCTGTGAGGGATGAGTTCAGAAAATCTTACGACAGGTTGCTCAGTTTGGTTCATAAACCTTCTGTGTTCGAGTTGAATGGGTTGCACGCTCTGCTACAGTTCTACGACCCTCCGCTGAGATGTTTCACTTTTCAGGACTTCGTTCTTGCACCTACGCTAGAAGAATATGTTGATTTGCTAGGGGTGCCTATCAAGAGGCAGATGCCTTTTGTTCATATGGATGCTGAGCCTGATCTGGCTGGTTTAGCTCCTTCACTTCACCTGGACGCCTCCGAGTTAGTAGTGACTAGTTGGAATAAGGTTCCTGGGTTCTCCTTGCAGTTTCTAGTGGGTAAGGCTCAGCAGTGTGCCAAGGACGGATGTTGGGTCGCGTTCAATGCCATCCTCGCTCTGTGCATATATGGCATTATTTTGTTCCCTAATATGCCCGATTTTGTAGACTTCGACGCATTTCACATCTTCGCATCAGGGAATCCAGTCCCTACCTTGATAGGAGATGTATACCATTCTATCCACTACAAAAACGAGAACAGGAGGGGGAAGAACGTCTCGTGCTGCGTACCCTTGCTTTATAAATGGCTTGATAGCCATCTGCCCAAGAGGGGTCCCTTTGTCTCGTCTGCAGCCACAGCTGAATGGTCCGAGCGTCTGATGAGTTTATCTGCTGAGGATATTGACTGGTTCGACAGAGATAGGTTGGGTACTGAGGTGATCTTCAGTTGCAGCGGGTTTCCAAATGTGCCTTTGATAGGTAGGAAGGGCTGTATAAACTACAATCCGTCGTTGCTGGTCCGACAGTTCGCGTATGCTTTGAGAGCTCCGCCGAAGGATGAAGAGGTGCAGGAATCTCTGTACCTCACTGGTATTCTAGAGGGGGATCTGTTGTCCAAACTTCAGCGCGCGTGGAATGGTATCAGTAAGCGAGGAAAGCCATTGCTGGGAAAAAGCAACAATCAAGCCTACCCTCCGTACGTGACTTGGATCAGAGCCAGGGCCGATGCTATAGGGATGTCGTTTCCTCATGTCAAGCCAGAAAGCCCTCTAATGATTGAAGAGCCTACTACTGTGCCCATTCAGCAGCATAATCAGGTGTTAGCTGAGCGGGATGAATTGAAGCGGGCGAACGAAGAACTGGAAAAGGAATTAGCTCAGCTCCGAAGCGAGAGGAACGAAGCCGTTCATTCTTTCAAAAGGCAGACAGAGTTGGTGAACCAGTTGGGTACAGACCTGACTAAGCAGATAGCCGAGCGTGAACGCATGGGTCGAGACTTTAAAGCTGTCAACGACGTACTGGCTACGAAGAAGCAGCATTTGGACGAGGCATATCGGAGGATATCCAAGTTCAACCAGCACTGGAAGGCTTCCCTGGCCACCAGGAAAGAGCGAGAGGATAAGCTGATGCTACAGATCTCCAAGCTGGAAGCCCAGGTGAAGGACAATGAGAAGAGGTTTGATGAAGAAACCGCCCGCAGATACGCCGTCGAAGGCCAGCTCAACAAAGCTCTCGCTAACCTGAAGGAGCGCAAGCTGACGTTTGAGTCCAAGAAGCGGAAGTTAGAAGATTGCTTCGGTGAAGGAGCATGGGAAAGTTCGGTTGAAGGACTTCAGTACACCATTGTGCAGAGGGAATTACTCGTCGAGGGGTTGCTCACTCTGCCAGATCATCCAGAGACAAAGGAGTTGTTAGAAGAGTATCACGCCCGTGGCCGTACTTGACTATTTGTATTCCTTTTGTTTTGATCATTGTTGTATGCTGACCATCACTAGGCTTGTTGGCTGAGGCCACGCTGTTGATTCATCTTCTACTCGCTGATGCTATGTACTGCCTTGATAGGCTTTCCTTATATATGAGATTGTTGTTTCCATGATTGGACTTGGACTTCTTCTTATTATTATCAGCACTGGCACTCAGGCACTAGGATCGGGGGAGATCTCCCAAACACACAGACACACGCATGCATTTGCATGAAGCATTTGCATGATGAGCATTTTGTTGTTTTTCCTAACCCTTCTGTGTTTACCAGGTTTTTCAGGTTTACAGGGTGTCCCAGGTTGTTTTCGGTGGTTCCAGGATTGATCAGAGACCGATTCACTGTTATCCGACTAGAGCTAATCAGACCAGAATCATGGATCAAGTGCAAACTGATGTTTAGGAGCTCCGCGAAAGGATGGATCGCTTCATGGAGCTCATGCAAGTGGTCGCCAATGGCCAGGATCAGCTCAGAACTTTGGTTCAGCCTTTGATTTCCAGGGTTGATAGCAACGGCGTACTCCACGGTGGGACCGTGCCTACTCCTCCACCAGTTGAAACCCCACAGAATGGTGTCCCCGTGGCCGGGGGCAACGGCAGTGCTCATGGCCATGTGATGGCCAACATCGGACTCAATACGAAGGGCGTCGGTAATGGGGGTCCGGGAGCTAATGTCAATATCGGGGCGGGCAACGGCAATGCAGGCGTCGGGAATCTGTTTGTGCCTCAGCCATGGCTTGAGGATCATCAGGATGATGTGTTCTCTCAGAAAGGTGCTGAAGGAGAGCTGAATGCTGAAACGCGGCTTAGATTCAAAGCACTTGAAGATAAAATGAGAGATATTGAGAATCATAATACTTTGGGCGTTGATATGTCCAACCTGGGATTAATTGCTGATTTCAAGGTGCCTCCTAAGTTCAGGGTACCTGACTTTGAGAAATATAAGGGCACCACTTGCCCTCGTGTTCACCTGAGATCGTATTACAGGAAGATGTCTGCTTATTCCGAAGACGAGAAGTTGCTGATGCACTTCTTCCAAGACAGTCTTTCCGGGCCATCCCTCGAGTGGTACATGGGTCTGGAGCCCACTAGTGTGCGCACATGGAAGGATCTCGCTGAAGCGTTTGTGCACCACTACCAATACAATAGCGACTTGGCCCCGAACCGAGTTCAGCTGCAGAACCTGTCGCAGAGGAACAATGAAGGGTTTAAGGAGTACGCCCAGCGGTGGCGTGAGTTGGCAGCCAGGGTTCATCCGCCGATGGTTGAACGAGAGCTCGTGCAGATGTTTGTAGCTACCCTCCCAGGGGTTTACTATGAAAAGTTAGTCAGCGGTATGTCTGGGACGTTCTCAGCTCTCATTATCATGGGTGAACACGTCGAGAATGGGATCAAGATCGGGAAAATTCAAGGTGAGTCATCCTCAGCCGGAGGAGGTGGAAAGAAACCTTATGCTGGCAAAAGGCGAGAAGGAGAAGCAAGCGCTGTGACCAACGCTCGAAGGAAGGGCAAAGGCCCTCAGCAGCAGATAGCCAGTATAAATATCCCAGCGGCTCCGCAGCAGCAGCAGCAACCGAATCAACAGGGATATAGAAAGTACCATAATCGGGCATCTTTGGCAAACCGTCACTTCGAGGCACCGCCCATGTCGTACGCGCAACTCTTGCAGACCTTGCTTCAGCTTCAGTTGGTCCAGAAGAGGACGATGGCTCCCTTGACAGGGGCACCTCCACCAGGGTACGACACAAATGCCACTTGCGATTTCCACTCAGGGGCACCAGGCCACACAATCGAGAATTGCAAAGCCTTCAAGCACAAGGTGCAGGACTTGGTGGATGCCAAGATCATCAACTTCTCCGATAATGTGCCCAATGTCACGAAGAATCCTATGCCGAATCATAGGGGAGGTGGTGTGAACACCATTATCGAAGAGGAGAGTGCAGATCTGTTGACTGACGTCAGAGATCTGAAGACGCCGCTTAGCTTCGTCAAAGCTAAGTTGTTGAAAAGAGGGTTCTTTCCAGGGTGCGGAGAATTATGTATGGACTGTGCTACACATTCTGATGGATGTGAGCAGTTGGTAGAAGGAGGTCAAAGTCTGATGACTGAGGGGATTTTGCAGTTTAGCCGGAGGGCTGAAAGTGGATCAGGAGAGGTAGTGCTGAAGCAGGCCGATGAAGTCGCCACCATCACCATCCCTCGCCGGCCAATAACCATTTCTACGCCTAGACCGCCTACAATTACTATTACCAAAGCCGGGCCGATACCCTTCGAGAGCACTAACGTCGTCCCTTGGCATTATGGGGCTGAAGTCTATTGCAACGAACAGAGGTTAGAGCTAGAACCATATGGGTCGACTGTGGAGAACCTTGCGGGAATCAGTGGTATTACCCGCAGCGGAAGAGTATTTGCACCGCCAGAGGTCGTGGCGGATAAAGCGGTCAGAGCTGATGCGGCCGATAAAGGCAAAAATAAAGTCGTTGAAGAGGTCCCACGTGGGGCAGAAACAGACTTGCTTGTTAAAGATGCCGAGGAGTTTATGCGGTTGATTAAAAAGAGTGACTACAAGATTGTAGATCATCTCTATCAGATGCCATCGAAGATTTCCATTCTCAACTTGTTGCTGTGTTCTGAAGCACACCACAATGCGCTACTGAAGGTGTTGAACGCCGCCTACGTACCGCAAGAGATATCGGTGAATCAGCTAGAGGAGGTTGTAGCCCACGTAAATGATGGCAATGGGCTAGGTTTCACAGACTTAGAGCTGACACCAAAAGGGAGGAATCACAATAGCGCCCTGCACATCTCGATAGAGTGTAGGGGCACGATCATGTCGCACGTGCTGGTGGACACGGGTTCGTCGCTTAATGTTCTTCCGAAGAAGGCGTTAATGAAGTTGGATACTCGTGGAGTGATCTGCACACCCAGTGATCTGGTTGTGAAAGCATTCGATGGACTAAACGCCATGTTTTCGGGGAGGTGACCCTGCCGATCCAAGTCGGTCCAGAAACGTTCAACACGGTCTTCTATATCATGGACATCATGCCTACCTACAGTTGCCTCTTGGGCCGACCGTGGATCCATGCTGCTGGTGTCGTGACCTCCACGTTGCACCAAAAGCTCAAATATGCTGTAGGGGGAAGCATCGTAACCGTGTGCGGCAAGGAGTACATAATGGTGAGCCATTTGTCATCCTTCAAGTATGTGGAAATGGATGGCGAGATCCATGAAACTCTATGCCAAGCGTTCGAATCTGTCAAAGTGAAGGACGTAGCTCCTGTGGTCGCCGAAAAGCAAGAGATGAATCTCTCCTCATTCAAGGAGGCTCGGGCCGTTGTCCAAGCCGGATCTACCCCAGGTTGGGGGCGAGTTTTGGAGATACCCAACAAGCAGGATAAGTTTGGATTGGGATATTCTCCTGGAGCTGAAGCTTCTTCTTCTTCGTCTAGCAATGCGTCTCGAGGTAAAGGGCCGATCCAATTTACCAGTGGCGGAGTGATTTTCGAAAGCATCAACGCGGTGTCTGAAGACAACGGAGATAGCGACTGTGACCTCGATTCTTGGATTCAGCCAAGCAAGCTGGGCGAGGGCCTCAACAATTGGACCATCAAGGAGATCATCCAGATGACAAGTGAAGAGTAATGATTTACTTTTTCCAATCATTGTACAACCCTATGTCCTACCCGGGGCATAGTGGTTTTATTGTCAGGGCCTTGTTGGATTATGTACATGCATTTTGTTAATAAATCAAAGGCGTTTTCTTCGTATTCAAATATTGTGATCTATGTTATTCCTGTTTTATATTTGTTTTGAAAAACAGTAAAATGGCAATGGGGTTTGTGCTAACCTGCACATCCTTGTTTTAAAAACTTAACCCTTGTTATTGCAGGATCCACATAGCAGATGACATCGACTCTGGACCTTCTACGGCTCACTTCGACTTCGATTGCCCGATCTATCAAGCCGAAGAAGAGATTGATGAAGACGAAGACCTTCCGGATGAATTGGCCCGCTTGTTGAAACAAGAGGAGAAGGTTATTCTGCCTCATGAGGAGGAGATCGAAATCGTGAACCTGGGTTCTAAAGAGCTCGTCATAAATGTCAGGATAAGGGCTGCGCTGCAGAGTGATGTCAAGCAGAGATTGGTCGAGATGCTAAGAGAGTATAATGACGTCTTTGCTTGGTCATACGAAGATATGCCCGGACTTGACACTGACATCGTGGTCCACCACTTGCCGCTGCGAGAAGATTGCCCTCCCGTTAAGTAGAAGCTTAGGAGGACGAGACCAGATATGGCCGTTAAGATCAAAGAAGAAGTGCAAAAACAGCTTGATGCTGGCTTCTTAGCGGTCACCACTTACCCTCCGTGGGTCGCCAACATAGTGCCTGTACCGAAGAAGGACGGTAAGGTATGCATGTGCGTCGATTATCGGGATTTGAATAGGGCAAGCCCTAAAGATGATTTCCCGTTGCCTCATATCGATGTGTTGGTCGACAATACAGCCCAGTTCTCCGTGTTTTCGTTCATGGATGGCTTCTCCGGCTACAACCAGATCAAGATGGTGCCGGAAGACATGGAGAAAAGGACGTTTATCACTCCCTGGGGAACATTCTGCTATAAGGTAATGCCTTTCGGTCTGAAGAACGCAGGGGCCACTTACCAACGAGCAATGGTAACTTTGTTTCATGACATGATTCATCATGAGATTGAGGTCTACGTTGATGACATGATTGCGAAGTCCCAAATGGAGGAAGAGCATCTGGTCAACTTATTGAAGCTTTTTGAGAGGCTTAGGAAGTTCAGGTTGAGGCTGAATCCTAACAAATGCACTTTCGGAGTACGATCCGGAAAGTTACTGGGGTTTATCGTAAGCGAACGAGACATCGAGGTTGATCCTGCGAAAATAAAAGCTATACAAGAAATGCCAGCGCCGAAAACAGAAAAAAAAAGTCCGTGGTTTCTTGGGCAGAATAAACTACGTTGCATGGTTTATCTCTCAGCTCACGGCCACGTGTGAACCGATGTTCAAGCTTTTAAAGAAAGATCAGGCGATTACTTGGAATGAGGATTGCCAGAAGGCATTCGATAAGATAAAGCAGTATCTTCAGGAACCTCCAATCTTGATACCCCCAGTGGCTGGACGGCCGTTAATCATGTACTTGACAGTTCTTGGGAATAGTATGGGGTGTGTTCTCGGTCAGCACGACGAGACGGGCAGAAAGGAGCATGTCATTTACTACTTGAGTAAAAAGTTCACTGACTGTGAATCTCGATACTCGATGCTGGAGAAGACGTGTTGTGCACTAGCCTGGGCTTCCAAACGTCTATGACAGTACATGCTCAATCACACCACCATGCTAATTTCGAAGATGGATCCGATCAAGTACGTCTTCGAGAAGCAGGCTCTTTCGGGCAGGATTGCCAGATGGCAAATGGTGTTAACGGAATACGATATTCAGTATGTTTCCCAGAAGGCCATCAAGGGAAGCGTATTGTCTGATTACCTTGCCGAACAACCAATCGAGGATTACCAACCGATGAAATTTGAATTCCCTGACGAGGATATTATGTTTCTCAAAGCGAAGGATCGCGATGAGCCATTGCCCGACGAGGGGCCAGATAGGAAATCCCAGTGGAAATTGATATTTGACGGGGCGGTTAATTCCTATGGAAGTGGCATTGGGGCGATCATCACGACTCCCCACGGATCCCACATCCCGTTTACTGCGAGACTGGCGTTTCCAGTCACCAACAATGAGGCGGAGTACGAAGCATGCATCATGGGTCTAGAAGAGGCAATTGATTTGAGAATCAAGAATCTAGACGTATATGGTGACTCGGCGCTTGTGATTAACCAGATTAAAGGGGAGTGGGAGACTCGTCAATCAAATTTGGTGTCGTACATGAACTATGCCAGAAGGCTACTTCCGTTCTTTGATCGAGTGGAACTTCATCATGTGCCCAGAGCGGAAAATCAGATGGCTGATGCCTTAGCCACGTTGGCTTCAATGTATAAAGTCAATTTTTGGAATGAGGCTCCAAGAATCGTACTATCTCGTCTTGATAGACCTGCATTTGTCTTTGCAATCGAGGAAGCCGCCGACGGCAAGCCATGGTTCCATGACATCCAGACTTTCCTTATGACTAAGGAGTATCCTGCGGGTGCGTCAACCCAGGATAAGAAGACTCTGAGGAGGCTGTCTGGAAATTTTTATCTCAATCCTAATGGAGTGTTGTATAAAAGAAACCACGATCTCGTGCTACTCAGATGTGTAGATGAGAAAGAGGCGAGTATGCTCATGGAAGAAGTCCATGAGGGCACATTTGGTATGCACGCCGGCGGGCATGCTATGACAAGAAAGATCCTGAGAGCAGGATACTACTGGCTGACGATGGAATCAGATTGCTTTAAATTCCCGAAGATATGTCATAAATGCCAGATTTATGCTGATAAAGTTCATGTGCCGCCGTGCCCGTTGAATGTCATGTCCTCCCCGTGGCCGTTCTCCATGTGGGGCATCGACATGATAGGCAAGATCGAGCCCCCTGCGTCCAACGGTCATCGCTTCATTCTAGTAGCTATCGACTACTTCACCAAGTGGGTGGAGGCAGCCTCGTATGCTAATGTGACCAAGCAAGTAGTGGCTAAATTCATAAAGAAGGACATCATCTGTCGTTACGGAATTCCTGAGCGGATCATTACTGATAATGGTTCGAATCTGAATAACAAGATGATGAAGGAGTTGCGCCAGAGTTTCAAGATTGAACACCACAACTCATCTCCTTACCGTCCGAAGATGAATGGCGCCGTTGAAGCGGCCAATAAGAACATAAAGAAGATTGTTCAGAAGATGGTCGTGACCTACAAAGACTGGTACGAGATGCTGCCGTTTGCATTGCATAGTTATCATACGACGGTACGTACATCGACCGGGGCAACTCCTTTCTCCTTGGTGTACGGTATGTAAGCTGTCCTACCGTTAGAAGTGGAGATCCCTTCTTTGCGAGTTTTGGTTGATGTGAAACTCGACGAGGCAAAATGGATTACGAACCGACTGAACCAACTCAGCCTGATGGACGAGAAGAGGTTAGCATCGATTGCGTTTGGTCGTTTGTACCAAAGCCGAATGAAGAAAGCTTATGATAAGAAGGTGCGTCCTAGAAGCTTTCAGACGGGTGATCTCGTCCTAAAGAAGATTCTTCCTCCACACTCCAATCACCGGGGCAAGTGGACCCCGAATTACGAAGGTCCGTACGTCGTCAGCAAGGTCTTCTCGGGAGGAGCTTTGTTGTTATCCACGATTGATGGTGAAGATTTTGCGTCCCCGGTGAACGCGGACGCAGTTAAAAAATACTTTGCTTGAAAGCGACCCGCTGGACAAAAAAAGAGAGTCTAGGCAAAAAAGGGGCATCCCGGCGAACCAAAAACAGAATAAAAGGTTCGGGCAAAAATTAGGGATATAAATTGAAAAAATGTACACCCGCGAAGTCGAAAACCTACACTGGGCGGCTTCGGCAAAAAAGGGTATCCCGGTGAACTGAAAACTTGCAAAGGGCGGTTCACGCAAAAGTTAGGGATTTGAAAAAGCAAATGACTGCATCCCGCGTGTGGACTTTCTTTGTTTAGTGGTTTGGAAGACCTAAGGGCCGTTTATCTGAATCAATCTCTTCCGAAGCTGAAGCGTCGGAGAAGTATCGAAGTCGAGTGGGTCATAGAGGGATCAACTCATGGTGTTCGTCTACACCTCGTTGCCGACATTTGTATATACTGATGTATATTTATGTTATATTTTTGTGAAGGGTATCTTGTCTGTTTGTTTGTGTTGTTACAGGTGTAGCATGTTCCAGACAGTGCGCCGTGCGCATCCCGAAGAAGGATGATTCCTCCTTCTCCAGCAGAGTTCAGTAGCCTCTCCCCGCAGAGTCTGAACGCGAGATCGTGAACATTGATATGTCTCCCCAGGTAGAGATGATTCTCTCCCCCAATCAGATGCGTCCTGAAGGAACGTCATCCCCTCAGCTGAGTCAGGCGCCGAAGCGCGTGAATCCCCCAGCACCGGGTCACAAGTGCAGGTCTCGTAGGAAACTATTTGTTCACTGAAGTGTGCAGCAACTGATAGTCCAGACTGAAGTCTCCAGCGGAATTGAAATTCCCCACCAGAGTCGTACTCCCCCCCGAAGTCGGATGATTCCTTCTTCCCCAGCGGAATTGAGATTCCCCACCAGAGTCGTACTCTTCAGCGAAGCAGAATGATTTCTCCTTCCTCAGTCGAGGTTGCAGATCCCCAAGAGAGCCGAATCCTTGGAAGTTGCTCGAGCCATGATTGGTTTTTCCCCAGTGGAAAGTTGTTGGACAACTGATGCTGTTTCCCCACATAGTCGTTATCTCTAGAGAAGTAGCCGAGAAGGCCATGCAGTTTATTCCCGCGATTGACATCGCTTTCCCTCAGCAGGTCTAGGTTCTCGTAGAGCTTCGTTCCCCTGCAGCAATCAACTGAAGTTGTTTCCCCCGCAGCAGTCAACTGAAGTTGTGTCCCCTGCGGAGTCCAATTGAAATTGGCGCGACCTTGTTCTCCTCAGCAGGATGATTCCTATATCTGAGTAGTTCTTTCTCCTTGACAGGAGGATTCTCCCTTCAGCATTTATTCTGCTGACAGGATCGCATCATATTGCATGATTGCATAGCATTTACCATAAACGCATAGCATTTCCACTGTGTGGAGCATTGCGCCATTGCCGAAGCATATGCATAATAAACATGATCTAGGTTGTTACCGTTCTTGTTTTGCAGGTGTTCCGCCGCAGAATCGATTTCTCAGGATGATTCCTGACATTCTCCCCAACGAAGCCGCTTGCTCAAGATGATTCTTGAGGTCCCCAGCGAAGTCTTCAGTTCAAGATGATTCTTGAATTCCCCAGCAGGGTCGTTTGCTTAAGATGATTCTTAAGATCCCCAGTGCAGTCCCTAGTAAAGGTTGCCCAGGATGATTCCTGAAATCCCCAACAGAGTGTTCGCTCAGGATGATTCCTGAAAGCTCCAGCATGGTTACCGGTGCGAGATGATTCTTGAAGGTCCCCGGCGGAGTTATTTGTCCAAGATGATTCTTGAAGTCCTCAGCAGAGTTGATTCATCCAGAATGATTTCTGGATCCCCGAAGCGGAGTTACTTGATAGTTCTCTAGAATCCCCAGCGGCGATGTGTTATCCTCGACAGGTTTTTGAACAGCGAAGTTGAAACCTCCCTTGAAGACTCCATGATTGAAGTCTGACCGTGTTAATGAAGCAATTCTCTCAGCTGATGCGGAATGCCTGATGGCAGAGGTTTAGATATTCCCAGTTGGCTCATGATTGACCAAGAATTCTATTCCCGACTTGCTGACCTAGTCCGGCTGATGCCCGACAAATATCTTTGAATGCCTGATGGCATGATCAACCTGATGGTTGAAGTCCGGCTGATGCCCGAAAAATGTCTTTGAATGCCTGATGGCACGATCAACCTGATGGTTGAAGTCCGGCTGATGCCCGACAGTTTTCTTTGAATGCCTGATGGCATGATCAACTTGATGGTTGAAGTCCGGCTGATGCCCGATAGTTCTTTGGATGCCTGATGGCATGATCAACCTGATGGTTCACCTTAAGAGTCCCGAGGAATCGTGATGCCTAATGGCATGATCGACTATGTATTACCAGTTACCGTGTGACCAATTCTCCAGCTAGTTGCCGTGCAGCTATTATTTTAACGTTCGAAGATTTGTTCCCGTCAGAGTACCGTGTACTTGTGCAGTTGGGAAATTTCTGGGTTTATCGGTATTCAACCGTATCGCACCTCGATCGGATGAGAGTCGTTCGCCTCACCCAGTCAGGTTCAAGCCGTTTGAATAGGGGCAGCTGTTGCACCCCAAAATTTGACCAACATTTATTTACCAAGCTTGTGTTCACTAGCATGATCATCTGCTTCTCATTGATGTGTGTGCAGTAGATCAAAGGGTATGATCACCCATCAAGAGTTATATGAGACTTTGAAGCTAGCCAAGAAGGTTATTCAAGTGTTCAAAGGTTGATATCTTTGTCAAAGAACTCAAGAGATCCTCAGAGAGAGTGGTTGAAACCAAGGTTGTGTGTCTCATAACTTGAGAGTTGTGGGAGCCCCTCAGATGATTCAGAGACTATGAGGATGGACTTGAAGCTTTGAGAAGGCTTATGAGGTGTCTTGAAAGCCATCATGAGGCCTAGAGAGGTCATTGTACAATAATTCAGAAGACTCGGCCATGAGTGGTGGAATTAGGGTTTGACTGGGTCAACCCTAGGTCAACTGATGATTTGGAGAGGGTTGAGACCTAATCCAAGAGACATGTGATCATGGATTGATGAATTGAGATGCTATAAGGATTATTCCTAGACCAACTCATCATTATTGAGGAGTTTGAGAAGTTTCAAGCTAGGGTTTCTAAGGCTTGACAGTGTAAAATCCCCTAGTTTGATCCCTTTCTTCAAGGCAGTTTAGCTCAAGATGTGATTGTCATCTCATCTTCCCCATAACATGAATGTTGTAGAGCTTGTTCTTAGCTTTAATTTGAGTACTAGAAGTCCTTGATAGGATTTGTAGAGCTCAAGTTATGACTTTGACAAGTTACAGGTCATCTGAGGTATGTGAATCTGGGTCCTTGAAAGTCACCCAACTTACATCCAACTTTTGCCCTAGTAGGATGATTCCTATGAACTCTTGGTCAACATGAATGTTGTAGAGCATCTTCTTAGCTCTCTAGAGAGTACTATAATTCCTTGATAAGATTTGTAGAACTCAACTTATGGCTTTGACAAGTCAAGGGCATTTTGGTCATTTGGATATTATAGGTCATTTCAAGCATAAGGCCATATCTCCTATTTCCAAGCTTCAAATGGAAAAATCTTCAACATCAAACTTGCTTAGAATGATGTTTTAAGGCTATTAAGGAGGTCATGAGATGGTGAAAAGGCTTGTATCAAAAAGTGATAAAAATGGCCTAAAATGGAGGCATAAGTTAAATAAGTTGAAATTGGAAATTGGAAATCCCAAGTTACACATCCAAACCATGTCATATAATAGGTCATTTTGACTCTAAAAGACATTCTAAAAACAATGGTTCAGCCACAATTTTGATTTGAGGCCTAGATCATGGGGCTGCTTTGGAAATGGCTTGCTTGCATCTTAAGGCACAAAAGCAAAACTCAAAGAAACTCAATGAACAAGTTAGTTATGCATCTCAACACATCATACCTCTCATGTGGGGAGAATTTCAAGTCAGAATTGGTGGTTACAAGGGTTATGGCATGAGATAGCACATGAGGAGAAGTGAATTCATAATATCATGACATGAGAATCCCAATTTCTCATGGGATGGTCCTAGATGGTTCTAGATGATTCTAAACCATTCTATATAACATATAGAACTTGCTCAGATGCAAGGTTGGTGTAAGATTTGAGAGAAGAGAGAGTTGGCCATTTTACTTTCCTCCATTGCAAGTTGAAAGTGAATTCCCTATTCTGAACCATTTCCATTCATTCTTTCCATTCATACACACTCCATTGATGATAGTGAAGCTTTGCTGATCAATTTGAGAGCAAAATCATGGCAGTTTGAGGAGTTGGCAATTGGATTTTCAAGGTTGCAAGTCAGAATCGAATTCTGAGATTCAAGCACTCTCCCTCAAATCTTTTGCAAACAGTAGCAAGATCATCATCCAAGGAAGCTTTCTGAAGAATTTCAAGGCTTGAAGTGAAGGTTTTCACCATCTGTTGATCAAGAAATACCAGGTTTGCAAAATTTACTCTACACCATGATTTATGCATCTTTAGGTAGAATTGTTAGGGTAGAAATGTTAGAGACCAATAGGAGATGGATTTTGGAGAGTTAGGGATCAATTGATGAAGATTGAGTTATGGACACCATTTCTGTTTGGACCAAGAACTCGAGATATAATGAGACATAACATGAGTTTGATAGCTAATTTCATTCAGTGTGAGTTGGTGAGTATTCTGATGCAAGAAAATTCAAGAATAGTTGAAGTTGATGATTGAGCATATCTTTGATCTTGGATCGGGTTTGGTGATTAAGGATGTTTCAATTGATTTTAAGATCATGGTTAGATTCAGCATGAAATTCTGGACAAGATAGGGTTTTGAATTTTGATTTTCCATGAAGAATTGATGAGGTTCGTGTTTGGGGAAGAAAGAGCTTGAAGCTCTGCATTTCCATGGCTTCATCCTTGTAACCCTAGCTGGAGGTAGAAGACACACGCGTGGCCATTGGATCGTGAGAGGACCATTGACTGAGACCAAGATCTCACGGTTGAGATTTAATTCCAGTTGAAGAGGGAAACCCTGAATAGTATGAAACGCGGCGTTTCATTAAAAGGACTTTGGGCTGGATTGCTAACACCACCCCACCTTCGTGGCCCACTTGGTTTTGAACTATATTTTGTTGCTTCCTGCACCGCATCTTTTTCTTTTTCTTTTCATTTTATTAATTGATTTTCTGAATTAAAATGGGCCTAGCACGCATGACTTCCTGCACCCCCACTCTGAGCCCATTCATGAAAGGAATTGTCCATAGTTGCTATCTGCACCCAAGTTTTATCTTTTTCATTTCATTTTCTCCATTTTATTTCAACCTTTGAAAAATCATAATAAATAGGAAACTAATGATTTTTGCATGGGGACTTTTTCTCCCATTTCATGATAATGTCTAGAAAATTATCAAATAAAAATATTTTCATTTCATGCATTTTTAATATTTTTTGTATATTTTCTATTTTAATAGATTTTTAATCCTTTTATGTTGATACATGAATTTGTAGAATTTTGTTTAGATAGTTCCGTTTATATTTTTGCACCATTCTTTTTAGGATAGTTAGATTAGGACTTTAGCTCCCCTCTGGATTTATTCCATAATTTTGAGATGAATTTTAGGTTAGTTTTGATTAGATGACATTAGGTTGTATAGAATTAGGTTAATCCTTAACATAGGTCCATACTAACACTAGAATTTTGGGTTTCTAGGTCAAGTTAAACATTGGGACATATAAGGGTATTAAGGGTAGGTATATAGGACCCCTTAGAAATTATATTAGGTTTTAATATAGTAGTATACTATTTTTAGATGATTTTTGTAGTTGATGATTGTTTGTGTTTCCCTTGTGGGCTTGTATTTTTGTTTGCTTTGCTTTGTGGGCTTGGAGAGCTTGGTATTGCATTGAGGAGAATTGAGGAGCATTGAGGAGCATTGAGGAGCTTGAGAGCTTGATATTATTTGTTTTGTTGATTGTTTTAGGGTTAGGGATTAGGAAGAGTTTAGACCTAGTTAACTTCTTTCTTAAACATGGATGGTATCTTTCACCTCCATTCCTCCCTATGATTCAAAGTCCTTCCATGGTATACACCTCTCTCCTTTGGAGGGATAAGTGATGGTACCTAGGAAGTAGAACTTTTGAGGGAACCATTCCTTTGATGTTGAACCCTTATAGGTCACCTTTGGTGGTCAATAAGCAGTTTAACATCCCAGCTTATCCAGTTAAGTGATTCCCTCTGGTTGGAGTATCTTGAGAGATGTTGGGCTTGAGTTTGAAGATGAAGACTTCATTGAAGAGTATGGAAGAGGATGAATCCTTGAGTATTTCCATTCCAGCTGAAGCTTGAAGAGCAACAAGAGCAAGTTGATACTTGAAGACTCCTTGAAGATACTTAAAGACTGAAGGATGAAGTTGATACTTCTAAGTGATTGAAGATTACTCTAAGCAGCTGAAGCTTGCAAGAAGAGAAGACCAAGTTGAGACTAGGAGAGCTTGAAATCTTGAAGACTAAGTTGATACTTAGGAGGAGGATTCAATTGAGATTGATTCTGAAGAGCTGAAGCTTGAAGAACCAAGGAAGTTGATACTTACTTTGATACCTGGAGATCCTGAAGGAGACCAAGTTGATACTTTTGGTTAATAGTGAAGCCTAAAGGTGGAGCTGATCAAGGAGTTGAAGCTCAGAGAAGATATGTTGAAACTTATGTTGAAGGGTTGAAACCTGAAAAAGCAAATTGATATTTGTCAAGAGTGATTGAAGTCTGAAGACTGAGTTGCTGTTGGAAGAGCTGAAGCTTGGGGTTGAGAGAGGAGTTGATCTGCTTTCTTCTTTCTTTTTCTTTTCTGTATTGACATGTTTTGTCTTGACTTGCTTGATGCATTAGAATAAGTCCATATCTAGAATAAGTAGAATCTAGGAGCATGATTGCACTAGAGGTGGAGTTGCTCCCTCTGCTTGTATTGTTACTGTATGGCTTTGCTTGCGGGTATTCGGTAGAGCCCTGCTCCCTTGCCTATGTGGTTTGTTATTTGCTTGATGGCATTTTACTTCATTTCTTCTGTATGATTGCAGTTTACTGTATATTGCTTGATATCATGTTGTTTACTTTCAGTATGATTACTGTTATCCATTCTGGCTTGAGGGTGAGATGAGCTCGTGGAGGCTGAAGCCCCACACACATTTCCTCCCTCACTTGCATTGCATGCATTTTACCGTTTAAGCTGATGCTTTGTCTGTTTTGGTGTATCATTGACATGATCCCTTAGGACTCTCATTTCCTTTGACAAGGAATTGATGATAGAACTTTAGGTTGAAATCTATGCATCACAACTTCTAGGAGTTCCCTGTTCAAACCTCAACCATAGGATGAATCCATGGCATGACAACAGTAGGACTTGATAGTCTCCCTCCTAGTTGGGCCTGTTCTCTTCTCATCTCAAAACAGTTTAAGATACAGTAATCATGAATGATTTCTTTCGTACGTTACGAGCCTTAAGCTATCTGAGAAAGGATTGTGGGAGAGTTTCTTTTCCACAGTCTGGATGTTTAGTATGGTACCCTTTGGGTGACATGCAATGCATTCACTCTCAGGTCATAGTCTCTAGTGCGATTGAAATTGCAAACACAATAAAAAACACTTCTTCCGTAAAAGACAGGAAATAAACCGTAGTGCCCCGAACTACGTAAGCTCTGATCTCTCATACCTGTTGACAGTACGTAGGCACAATACTGGTGTATTGGCGAGCTACCTTCCCCCATAACCCGTCGTAGGTCGAACTACGTTGACTCTGATTTCTCGTTCTCTGATGAGAATACGTAGGCATAAAGTGTGATGCTTTGCCGAGTCATTTTTCTTTTCTGTTTAAGCCAACCTTAATAGGTAGATAGATGAAACCAACCCGTCCAGTAATCACAACAAGCATGGATCCCGTCGAGTACGACGGACGTGAGGGGTGCTAATACCTTCCCCTTGCGTAACCGACTCCCGAATCCAGACAATGGTTGCGACGACCTTGTCTTACCCTTTTCCGTCAGGTTTTTCCGATCGTTTCCTTTCCCGCTCTGAGGGATAAATAACGAAAGGTGGAGACTCTTCTGTTGTGCCGGCACCTTATTTTCGCGCAAGCGACACAATGAATAAGCCAAAGTTTTCCACACTTGAGTTATTATCACAAGATAGCACCAAATTCCAAAATCCTTGAAACTACTTGACAGTAACAAAATCTGTATGGTATATCTTGCTCTATCAACGTTGATGCTATAATAAGCACAAGGTGCCTTCTACATAAAAAAAACACGCATCAACACATCTGCGACCCCACCTTTAGCATCAAGCCATCACCACCTCAAGTCTTATGAGTGACAAACTTCTAAAATACGCTAGGATCTTCGCACAGATGACGATTCCAAACAAATAAAGCTGAGTTTCACATACCCAGCCACCTCAACGTAAACATCAACTAATAAGCCATTCACGCTGCAGTAACAGGCCAAATACGTATGCACATGATAAACCATCAAGCCATATTCACCTTACTCAAACCACACTAAACACCAACCACAATTCTTCATTACACATAAGTCCATAAGTCCCTTTATAAACTTTATTTTTTTACAAAAAAGAGAAACAATAAAGGCCCATTTAAGTTGTCCTAAAGGAATTGTAATGAATAAGCCAAAGTTTTCCACACTTGAGTTATTATCACAAGGTAGCACCAAATTCTAAAATCCTTGAAGCTACTTGACAATAACAAAATCTGTATGGTATATCTTGCTCTATCAACCGTTGATGCTATAATAAGCACAAGGTGCCTTCAACATAAAAACAAACACGCATCAACATATCTGCGATCCCACCTTTAGCATTAAGCCATCACCACCTCAGGTCTCATGAGTGACAAACTTCTAAAATACGCCAGGATCTTCGCATAGACGACAATTCCAAACAAATAAAGCTGAGTTTCACATACCTAACCACCTCAATATAAACATCAACTAATAAGTCGTTCACGCTGCAGTAACAGGCCAAATACGTATGCACATGATAAACCATCAAGCCATATTCACCTTACTTAAACCGCACTAAACACCAACCATATTTAGCAGAGTTATCATCCCAAGGACATTTCAGTTTGTCATCTCCAACGGAGTTGGCTTCGTCTCTTCAACATTTATTTTGCTGGAGTGGTTCTTTTGCATCCAGCTTTCCCCGACAGCCCGAGCCTGCATCTCCATTTCTGCATATAGTTATCATATTTGTATTGCATCCTCAAATGCGTAGCATTTCCATTTCGTATGGAGCATTACGCCATAGAAAACAATTCAAACATATGCATGCGAAGCATAAGCCAGTTTTGGTTACCTTTCATGACAACTTGAATCAACCCTTCAATCAAGACAGTGGCATATCTCCAGCTTCCTGGTTCAGCCAACTCATTTGTTTGCTTTCTTTTGGGTTTCAGATCATACGTCGGTCGTACTTGGTCCATCAACCCTCTAATGATGACATCCCCAACAGGTTTTCTTTCCGTCAATTTCTATTGACGATGTGGTTCTTTTGAGATGATATTTCTTCCCGTCTACTATTAGACGATGTGATTTCTGGATATGGTGTTTTCTTCCCGTCTACTATTAGACGATGTGATCTTGGATTTGGTTTTCTTCCTGTCTACTATTAGACGATGTGATTTCTGGATATGGTGTTTTCTTCCCGTCTACTATTAGACGATGTGATCTTAAATTTGGTTTTCTTCCCGTCTACTATTAGACGATGTAATTTTGGATTTGGTATTTCTTCCCGTCTATCATTAGACGATGTGACTTTTGATATGATCTTTCTTCCCGTCTACTATTAGACGATGTGATTCTGGATATGGCATTTTCTTCCTGTCTACTATTAGACGATGTGATTTTGGATATGTTTTCTTCCCGTCTACCATTAGACGATGTAATTTTGGCTATGAGTTCTCTTTCAGATTGTGAATCGGTTGATTCCATTACCGACCGAGTGTCGAGCTTGCTTGGTAGCAGATGTTTTTACCGACCGAGTGTCGAGCCTGCTTGGTAGCAGATGTTTTTACCGACCGAGTGTCGAGCCTGCTTGGTAGCAGATGTTTTTACCGACCGAGTGTCGAGCTTGCTATTTAGCAGATGTTTTACCGACTTTGTATTGAGGTTGTCTAACTTGTTTTAGCAGTTGTTTCCTATCATTTTAAGATATATTTCCTTGGAGATTCCACTTTGGTGGACAAATTCTATAATTTACTATCCCGATCAGACTGCAAATTTCTGGGTTCTTTTGTATTCAATCACCTTTTACCTTGAATGTCTGAAAGCGGTTGCTTTTCATCCCTTCAGGTCCAAGCTGTTTGAATAGGGGCAGCTGTTGCACCCCAAAATTTGCCCTCGAGTTTTCTAACTTTGACTGAATTTTGCTTCGCAATCATCTGCATATCATCTAGGTCGTTCATTTCTCGCATACTGCTTATATTATCAGCTGGAATGGATTTATCGGGATTACAGCCGCTTTGTTCGCATTTTAGACAATTTAAACCAGTCCGAATGTTGAGTTCCATGTCAAAATCGAGCGGAAGTTGTTATCTTTCTGGTGGTCCAATCCGTGCTGATTATTTTGTGCGTTTCGGTGTTCGTCCCTTTTTCCATTCTTTTTCCGTGGCATTTTGTGTTTTTATTCTTATTTTTGTTTTAATTTATTTTTATTAGAAAATTTTAAATAAATAGTATTATTATTAGATTTTTAGTTTTATTAAAAGTTAGTTTTTAACTAGAACTAGCATTTAGAAATAGAATTAATTATTTGGAATAGAATTTTAAATAGCATAGTTTTAGAAATTAGAATAGAGTTTTATTTAGAATTTGATTTAATAGTTATTTTCAATTAGTTTTATTAGAAAATAGTTTTTTAGATTACAACTAGAATTATTGTTAATTTAATTAAGAATTTAATAGAATATTAGTTTAGAATAGATTTTTTTCTTAGAATCTTATTAGAATTTTATTAGAAATTAGATTAATTAGGATTTAGTTTAGAAATAGGATTAGGAGTTAGATTTAATTGTTAGTTTATTAATTGTCATTTAGTGCAGCATTTATTTAATCACCAGAATTAATTAATTTAAATCAAATGGTAGTGCAACATGTCTTGTTTCTATGTATATAGTCCATGTTCATTCTCTCCTTCCTCGGTCCAATAACCCTAGCCAGCCTCTAAACGTTTTTCACTATTCATCATCAACATCAACTCAGAAACCCGTTTTCCGCCGCAACTCTCTCACTCACCCGCGAAACCTCTCTCACTTTCCACCTTCAACCCTTCTATCTTCTTCTTCGAAACAAAAACCTTTTTCTATTTTTCCTCCGACCACCTTCTGTTTCCATTTCCACCTTCACCGAACATTTTTTTCTTTCCTCAACACATCATTCTATCCATTCTCCACCGCAACCATCATCCTTCTCCGTCTCTCCAACCACCCTCTCACAAACCTCGAAACCCACTCTTCTCCTTCTCCGATTTCGCTTTCTCTCAACACCCAAAACCACCATCCAACACGACTAAACACAACAACCATAAACCTCCGCACAATGGCCCTTCATCTTCCACCACCAACCTTCAGAAAATCGCGTTGCCGTAAAACTACCTCGGCCATTATAGTAACCTCATCAACCCACACCTTTGCTTCATCGTAAATTACCAAAACCTGCAAACCCTCAACTACCACAACATATCCCACCACAAACCCATAATAACCCATTCCAAATTCAAACAAACAACAATTCAACTCCAACTCTCAACCTCCATCCAACCTGCGAGACCTCACTTCCACATCCAAACCTTCTAAACCTAAGTCAGAACAAAACAGAAAAGAATAAATTGAGTTGAGATTGAAGATGAATTTGGTGTTGTTGTTTTTTTTATTATTATTCTTTTCTCTGGTTGTTGTGGAGTTTGGGCTTACAAGGCCCGTAAAAACATATGATCCTCATCATTTCATTTCTATCTAACCCCATTTCCCAACCGTATACCCCCTTTTTCTTTCTTTTTTTAAAGAAAAATGTAACATATATTTTCTAAATAGTTTTTATAGATTATTAATATTTTAGATTTTTAAAACAATTTTTAGATTGTTAATATATATATATATATATATATATATATATATATATATATATATATATATATATATATATATATATATATATATATATATATATATATATATATATATATATATATATATATATATATATATATATATATATATATATATATATATATATATATATATATATATATATATATATATATATATATATATATATATATATATATATATATATATATATATATATATATATATATATATATATATATATATATATATATATATATATATATATATATATATATTTCATATCTAGTTCTTTATTAGAATTTTGTATATTTATTTTAGTTTCTAGATTTATATATATATTTCTAATCTTAATTTCTTTTAGGAGTTTTTCTATATTTTTTTTCTCTAAACTTAAATTTTAGGATTTATTTTCATATTTCCTCTTTTGGGTCGATGAAGAGACCCCTAAGTTTTTATGTCAAATTATTGATGAAAAACGATAGATCCGAGACCACTTTCTTTCAACTTTTCATTTTCAACTTTATTTCATCTTTATTTCACTTTGATCGTTTTTTGGTCGATGAGAAGACTTCCGTAAACCGTTATTATTCAAATTATTGATAAGTAATGTTGGATCTGAGACCACTTCCTTTCTCTCTTCATTTCTTCTTCATTTCGATTTTTATTTTAATTTCCTCGATCGATGAAGTCTTGTATTCGTAAGCGTCGGATTATCGAAGTCGATAAACTTCCTGATTTCAAATCTATGGAACATGACCATTTGGGTCATTTTCTTTACTTTGGGATCGCGATAGGCTACCTTCGATTAATCGACATAATGTTTGCAATTAAGATGAGATCCCACTTGTTTTGATCCGTGCGACACGATTAAATCGGAGAATGATCCTTAATATCATTTTTCTATCTTGTCCGTAATGTAGATGCTTTTGATTGGCTGCATTTTTTGAAAAACATGAAGGGTATTCTGCAGGGAGACCTAAGTGTAAGTGAAGCTGAATGTCATGCTGGATGTTATGACTTCAAGCGTATGGCATCAGGGAGCACATAGTTAGTTTTTTGTTATTAGCTCAGGCTATACTTCATGAAATTTTCTAGGAAGCCTAGTTATCTTAGGCTACATGTCAGGCAGGGCATATAAGACCCCTGACCTAAACCTAAATTCTCTATCAAGGCCCAAAGCAAGTCTTCTACTATAAATAGAAGAAGGATCATTCCTAATGGGCAGAGCTTCTAGTGAGAGATCAGAGAGTGTGTCTTGTGAGTGAAGAGTTTACTCTTCACGTGGATTATGTGAGTGAAGAAGTTTGGTTCTTCACGTGTGTCTTAGGACTTGTGTGCCAAGCAATTGTCTGCTGCACAATTGCATTGGTTTAGTGTTTATGAACAGGTGCGTTCATTGTGTCACTCAAAGCTGTTAAGCAAGAGTGTGTGTTCCTTGATCAAAGTTGTGAAGAAAGATCAAGGTGTGTTTGAAGTGTGACTTCATATCTCCACTGTTATTTTGTATTGGTTTATATCACCGAGGTGATTGAGGGGGAGTGAGTGGGAAACTCAGGTCTAGTGGTTTCTAGGGTAAAGTGTCATTGGATAGGTCTTAAGTGAAGAGTGCAAACGGGTTGTTTGACTCTGAATTAATTCTACTAATAGTGAATTTCCTCCCTGGCTTGGTAGCCCCCAGATGTAAGTGTGGTTGATACTGAACTGGGTGAACAATTACTGTGTTATTTACTGCTTTTCATTTACAGCTTATTAGTTAGTTCAGTAGTCTGTGTTACAATGGATTTCATAACATCCGTAATAACATCCATCGTGTGCTTGCCAAAATTTCAATTGGCATCAGAGCAGGCACTCTGCCTGTTATTTTCTGGGTGAGATCTAGGGAAGATAAATTCTGGTACTATGGATAAAGACATAGGATTCACAAATAGACCATCAATTCTGGATGGCTCTAATTATGATTATTGGAAACCTAGGATGATTGTCTTCTTAAAGTCTTTAGACAGCAAGGCATGGAGAGCAGCAAGCTCAGGATGGGAACATCCAGTGAAGACTGAAAAGGATGGTGTATCTGTGTTAATTCCTAAAGAGGAATGGAACAAAGAGCAAGTGGCTTTGGCTCTTGGGAACTCTAAGGCACTGAATCCACTCTTCAATGGTATAGACAAAAACATCTTCAGACTGGTACACCATTGTGAACTGGCTAAGGAGGTTTGGGATACTCTCAAGACTACTCATGAGGGAACCTCAAAAGTCAAGATGTCAAGACTATAAATGTTAACCACCAAATTTGAAAGTCTAAGAATGAAGGAGGATGAGACTATTCATGAGTTCTACATGAATATTATTGAAATTGCAAACACCTCAGGAGCCTTGGGAGAAAAGATGTTTGAAGAAAAGCTTGTGAGAAAGTTTCTCAAGTCTTTGCCTAAAAGGTTTGCCATGAAGGTCACTGACATTGAAGAAGCCCAAGACATATGCAATATGAAGGTGGATGAACTCATTGGTTCTCTCCAAACCTTTGAGATGGGAATGTGTGATCAGGATGTGGAGAAAAAGAACAAAAGCATAGCTCTTGTCTCAAACACTGCAGATGATTCGGAAGAAGAAAATGGTGAAAATGAGGAGAATTTTTCAGAAGCAATAGCTTTGCTTGGAAGACAATTCAATAAACTGATTAAAAGATTTGATCATAAGTATAAACCACACACCAAGAACAGCTCTTCTAAAAGCAGCAGAAGGGATAAGTCTGAAGAAAATTCCAGCCAAAGCAAAGGAGTTCAATGTCATGAATGTGAAGGGTATGGACATATTAGAGCTGAATATCCTACATATCTCAAGAAGCAGAAGAAGGGTCTAGCTGTCACTTGGTCTGATGGAGATTCTGATAGTGGATCAGAAGAAGAGTCTGCCAAACATGTCACTGTTCTTAATAGTGTTTGTATATCTGATGGTGACTCAAGTGAAAATGAACTGACTTATGATGAACTTGCAGCCTCATATCAAAAGATTCACATCAGAAGTACAGAATTATATCAGCAGGGAGAGCAACAGAAGAAGCTCATAATAAGATTAGAGGCTGAAAAGATAGAACATCTTACAACAATAAACTCACTCAAAAGTGAGGTCAGATTGTTGGAATTCAATCTAGATCAAATGTCAAAATCCATATGGATGCTAAACCCTGGAACTGACACTCTAGAAAGGATTCTACATAGTGGTCAGAATGTTGGAAATAGGTCTGGACTGGGATTTGTTGGTAAACAGAATCCCATCTTGAAGTTCAAGAGGCCTAAACCTGAAACTCAGAAGTCAAAGGGGATGTCACGACCAATGTCACAACATCAGAGAAACAGAAACTGGAACCAAGTCAAGAGTAAATTCCAAGGGTATATGTGTTACCACTGTGGGAAACTTGGACATATTAAATTTGTTTGTTTCTGGCTACATGGATTTCCTAGTCATCCTCATCAAGGCAAATCCAAACAGGGTGCTCATGTCAGGAAGCAACATCATGCTAAACCCAAGAAGGATGCTCCTAACAAGAAAAGACAATGGGTTTCCAAGAATATGGCTTTAGTAGCCCACACTTCTCTTAGGATACCTACCAAAGAAGATTGGTATTTTGATAGTGGCTTCTCTAGGCATATGACTGGAATAGAGAACCTTTTGGTAAACATCAAACCTCACTCCTCAAGTCATGTAACTTTTGGAGATATAGCTAGAGGAGCAATCAAAGGTGTTGGAAAATTGGATTATCCCGTTGTTTCAAAATTGGATGATGTCTTGTTGGTTGAAGAACTGACTGTGAATTTGATCAGTATCAGTCAGCTCTGTGACCAAGGTCTCAGTGTAAAATTCACTAAGGGTGAATGTGTTGTCACTAATGAAGAAGGTGAAGAAATAATGAGGGGATCTAGAGCCAAGAATAATTGTTACTTATGGGAGCCCATAAGTAACCTCAATGACTTGGTCAAAAAGAAAAAGAAGGATCAGTTATGGCTGGAGAAAGGAAGACAACCTCTGAAAATAGAAAGGACCATGTCCAAAACAGCAGCAAGAGGAACTTCAAAGTCTACTCCAGAAAGTAGGACAGGATATGGTAAATGTCGTGTGGGCAGGCAAGCCAAGAAGGGACACCCAAAGAATGGTCATCAGGGAAATATATATATATGCTATACTGGAACCTGATGGAGTCCATGGAAGCTACCCAGCATACAGGGAGCAATGTCACTCAGAATGTTATGACATTGTTTTGTGACAATCTCAGTGACATAAACTGGAATCCTAGTCAGCCTAAGAGGGCCATGAAGAGTAATGACTGGCCTCATTGTGGAAAATACTATGTGGAGCTGAGAGACTCAGAACTTCATAGTGCTGACAAGGTTACAAGGGATCTCAAGATTACTGAAATTGAAAATTCACGAAGCCAGTTGAGAACCTGTTTGAATGAGGAATTATAGCAATTAATGGGAATAGGGAATTGTATTTTAAAATTCAATCATTTACTGATTGGTCAAAATATTAAGTTCCCTCCTCATTTGCCATATCACCTCTTTAGTTCCTACACACAAAATTCCTACGTCATTTGGTCCCAATTCAAATTGTTCATCTCCCATAAATCCTCCAACAAGCACAAGAAACTCTTTCCCACAAGATCAAAGTCCTTAACAATGTCTCAACATTCAAAATCAACCTCCTCCAAAAGAATGTCCACCAACGACTTTGATGGGGGAACTGGGTCTAGCAACCCTAACGAAGTTCTTGAGATAGCCTCCTGCGTATGATGACCCCAAAAGGAATACTGGTAAAGAACCCAAGAATCACACATGCAAGAAGGCCCAAAGAACTTGTCTCAGGTCAAGCTCGTCCTTCTACAACTTCTGATGTCAATGAGGATGAAGCCAAGAAAACCCATAACATCATTGCTGACATGGTAGCCAGGGCTCTAAATATACCCATTCCACCTAGCAATGAGAGGTTTGTCCCTAATCTGAATGATCAAGATGATGTCACTCACAATGTTGAAACATTAAAAGACACTTCACCATAGGATAAGAACAAAGGTCAAGGTTCAGGTAAAATGGATGGTAACATGCAAGGAGACAAAAGTGCTGATTTGGTAGACCTAGATGAGTACTCTGACAATGATCTAATAGCCAAGATCAATCCTAGTATAGCCAAAAGGCTTATGACTAGAAATAGGAAGAAGGTTGCTGATCAAAGTCCTCCTAAGAAGAAGGATGTGACAAAAAGTACCCGTGTTGGGCCTACCAAAGCATGGAGCAAAGTGGTCCCACAAAAGAGGAAGGCTAAGTCAAGTACTGAATCTGAATCCAACTCAGATGATGCTGATGAGGTATCTGACAGTCCAGCAAGGAAGAAACCAACCACTATCAAGCTTGCTCCTAGTGTCCCAGATGTGCCTATTGACAACATATCATTTCACTATCCATCATGTGTCAATAGATGGAAATATGTATTCCAGAGGAGGCTGGCACTGGAGAGAGAGCTGGCTCAGAATGCTCTTGACAACAAAGAAGTCATGGACCTTATTCTAGATGCAGGCTTGATGAAAAATGTCACTCAATTTCCACCATGCTATGAGACTCTTGTCAAAGAATTCATAGTAAACTTGTCAGAAGACTATGCAGATAGGAAGTCAAGTGAGTTTGGTAAAGTGTTTGTGAGAGGAAATTGTATCAATTTCTCAGCTACCATCATCAACAACTACTTAGGGAGACCAAATGAGAGTCAGAATGAACTAACTACCTCTGACCACCAAGTATGCCAAGTAATAACAGCAAACCAGGTCAAGAGCTGGCCATCCAAAGGGAAGCTGGCTGCAAGCAAATTAAGTGTGAAATATGCTATGCATCATAAATTTGGTGCTGCAAATTGGGTGCCTACCAATCATAAGACAACAGTTGCAACCATTATGGGGAGGTTCATGTATGCTTAGGGACAAAAGCTAAACTCAATTACGGGACCTACATTCATGAGCAAACCATGAAACATGTTGGTAGCTACAGTGTCAAAGGCCCTATTGCATTCCCCTCACTCATCTATGGGATCATTTGTGATCAGCATCATAACATCCTTAAGGAGAATGATACAACTTGCAAGAGAGAAAACCCTTTGTCCTTCTATTACAAGTTGTTTAAGGGAACTCATGTTCCTGCCATTGTTATAACATCAACTGAGACATCCAAGGGAAAGTCAAAATCAAGAAAAGCTGAAGTGATTACCATGTTAAAGGAAACTTGTAAGGAGCTAGATGCACATAAGAAAAAACTTGAAGCATTGATCAGAACTCTTGAGAAAAATGAAGATTCTGAGTTCGCTAATGAGGATAGGGAAAATGATGGGTTAGAAGAGGATGATGGTTAGGCAGCTGATTCAGAAGAAGTTGTTGCCAACTCTGAGGAAAACTCTGGTAGAGAAGAGGACAGTGAAGAAAATGCCCCCAAAGATGCTGAGGAGGAGAGCTCAAGCTCTGAAGAGGAGGAAGATTAGTGTGATGATGGACTGTGGTGTGGCTCAGGTTGAAGGTTTCTGAGCTGATAAGGAAGATGTGCTGCTGGTTTGAATTTCTGTTGTGATCTTATGTTAGACCTGTTTTATTAAAACAGTATAAATCAATGATGCTCTTCATGAGCAGTTTTTGTAATTCCCCACATATGTAATGTTACTTATTATGATCTTTGCTATGTTATTAGTGTTGATCTTAATTTGTGGCTAAAAAGGGGGAGAGAGTGTTAGATAACAGCAGGTAGCAACAAGTAGAAATGGGCATGGAAAAGCAGGTGGAAGACTTGGTTGAATAACCAAGGTGCTGCTGCAAATGTCTTAACAGGTGTGATACAGGTGCTGCTGCAAAGGTGTTGTGTGATAACAGCTAATGCTGTTAGTATTGTGTGAATTCCTATTTCTATAAGAATGTGTGAATTGTGTGAGCTCCTAGCTGCTGAATAGGAGTGTGTGTATGTTAGCAGAATGAGTGTTCCTTGATGGAACCTAGCTGAATTTGCATAAGCTGCTAGTATTGTGTGCATTTGCAGGTTGAATGCAGAAGGTGTTGTGCATCTCTTCAGGGGGAGTAGCATAGGATGGTCCACAAAGAGTGTAATATCTGTAATCTAGGCTAACAGGTGATAGAGTGTTACTGTGGAAATGGTGTGACTTCAGGTTGTTATTCTAAATGTCTTGACATCCAAAAAAGCCTGGATGTTTTGGTATTGTATGTGACTGCAGGTTGTGCAAGTTATGCCCAGCTAATGCAGTATGCATCAGTTGAGGGGGAGTAACTCGGAATGTTACTTTAAACATTGTGACATCTGTAGTGCTGACTAACAGGTGATTATGTGTGTACAGGTTGATCCCGAGAGCTAACTGTGTAGACAACTCTTATAGTGTGTTACTAGCTTTCCTGCATGATAGGTTATATGTTAGACTTCTGCTGCTTGTAAACTCTGATATGGTACCAGGGTGTTTTAGCCAAAAATTTGTCAAATGGGGAGTTTGTAGATGCTTTAGATTGGCTACATTTTGTGGCAAAACATTGAAGTGTGTATGAATTTTATAACTGATGTTATGACATACATGAAAAGTGTTTTGCAGGGAGAGTTAAGTGTAAGTGAAGCTGAATGTCATGCTGGATGTTATGACTTCAAGCGTATGACATCAAGGAGCGCAGAGTTAGTTTTTTTGTTATTAGCTCAGGCTATACTTCAGGAAACTTTCTAGGAAGCCTAGTTATCTTAGGCTACATGTCAGGCAGGGCATATAAGACCCCTGACCTAATTAGAAAGATGCAGCTTCACGAAGAGAGGTTTATCTTGGGTAAACCTAAATTCTCTATCAAGGCCCAAAGCAAGTCTGCTACTATAAATAGAAGAAGGTTCATTCCTAATGGGCAGAGCTTCTAGTGAGAGATCAGAGAGTTTGTCTTGTGAGTGAAGAGTTTACTCTTCACGTGGATTATGTGAGTGAAGAAGTTTGGTTCTTCACGTGTGTCTTAGGACTTGTATGCCAAGCAATTGTCTGTTGCACAATTGCATTGGTTTAGTGTGTATGAACAGGTGTGTTCATTGTGTCACTCAAAGCTGTTAAGCAAGGGTGTGTGTTTCTTGATTAAAGCTGTGAAGCAAGATCAAGGTGTGTTTGAAGTGTGACTTCATATCTCCACTATTATTTTGTATTGGTTTATATCACTGAGGTGATTGAGGGGGAGTGAGTGGAAAACTCAGGTCTAGTGGTCTCTAGGTTGATGTGCCATTGGGTAGGTCTTAAGTGAAGAGTGCAAACGGGTTGTTTGACTCTAAACTAATTCTACTAATAGTGAATTTCCTCCCTGGCTTGGTAGCCCCCAGATGTAAGTGTGGTTGACACTGAACTGGGTGAACAATTACTATGTTATTTACTGGTTTCCATTTACAGCTTATTAGTTCAGTTGTCTGTGTTACAGTGGATGTCATAACATCTGTGATAACATCCATCGTGTGCTTTCCAGAATTTCACGTAACACGGATATCAATTACGCGACCTCCTATAGTTTGACTTCCCTCATAAGTCAAGCTACGACGGTTTAGCGTCACATTGGCCCCGATTCGATTCACTTAACTCTTTCGAACCTTATTTCAAAACATAACCGCGATGAGTGTTGTGAGCCAAGCGTTAGATACATAGGAAATGATGAGTGGAGGGTCTCTTCTCACATTGTCTAGAGTGTTTAGCGTATGCCCTTTGGGCGATATGCGATGCATTCGCTCCTACGTCTTAGGATTTAGTGCAGTGTGCGTCCCAAACCAATTCAATTCCCTTCTGTTTAGGCATTCCAGGCCTAGGACCTTTTTTTCTCGCATTCGTGCGATTGAGACCCTTTTCCGTAGTTAGCCGAACTACGGCTGCTCTAATTTCTCATACCAGATGAGAATACGTAGGCACAAGATGGTGATGTCTTGGCGAGCACTCTTCTTTCTTTTCCACCCTTTCCCCAGAGTATGTTACATTTTTGTTCTACCGCAAATAGGCATCGTCCCTAAATGCTGGAATGGAGATTTAACATCTCTCTCAAAAACACCTTAACTCACAAGACGGCGATGTCTTGGCAGCAACCTTCCCCCCATCATCTGTAGTTTCTCGAACTACTTTAACTCTGACTTTCCCATTGCACGAGGGAATACGTAGGCATTGAGCGACGATGTTCTATTGAGTCTGTTCTTTTTCTTCACCCCCGTTTAGCAGTAGCATTAGATAGCTTTCACCCATAGATTAGACAACAAGCATGGATCCCATTGAGTACAACGGACGTGAGGGGTGCTCATACCTTCCGCTTGCGTAACCGACTCTCGAACCCTAGATTTGGTTGCGATGACCTTGTCTTTCCCTTTCTCTTAGGTTTTCTTCGATCATTTCCTTTCCCTCTCTTTGGGATAAATAACGTTCAGTGGCGACTCTTCTGTCTGTTTGCCGACCCTTTTTTGCAGTTGTGACAGTCGTCTCCACGAACTATAGACGCTCTGATTCGTCATTCTCGTCTGAATGTAAGATACTTAGGCACAAGATTACAATGATCTTGACAAGCACAATTCCTACCATCTTCAATTTCTCTCCTATCCTTTCCCGTAGTCGAACTACGAAAGCTTTGATTTCTCATTCTCGTCCTGAAGTTCACTGAAGTTCGTTGTGCAAACTTCCCAGCAAACCTTCCTAGAAAAAACAACAAGAAATTCGTTGTGTGAACTTCCTAGCGAACATGTACTATTCACAAACAGAGGTGAAAGGGGACAAAGTTCACTGTGCGAACTTGCCAGCGAATCTGCTTAGAAAAATATCGAGAAGTTCGTTGTGCGAACTTCATGCTATTTTTCCCAGAATACGCCTTTTTCATAGAAACAGAGGGGAAATGGGGAAAAGTTCGTTGTGTGAACATGACAACATATGAGCATTTTTCAACCCATGTCACTATGAAAACTAAACTATGTTCTTTCCTTTGTTTTGTTTTTTATATTAGTTCTTAGTCACTCTTAAGACCTTACTACAATATGTAGAACACAAATATCACTTAAAAAAAGAAAATAAAAACATGCAAAATATGTAAAGAGATAATAGTTTGAAAGAAAAGATATCCAAGAGCTACTATTCTCCTTCTAAGCACCAATGGCTTTTGTTGGATGTGCTCTATGATTCACTTCCTTCTTCTGGTTTTCTATCACTCTCTTGTTCTCTCAATGGTTTTTCTTTCTTCTTTTTTTCTGTTTTTTCTCTTCTTCTCTTGCTCTCAATTTTTTTTTGAATGTTCTCAATGCTTCTCCCTTTTTTTACCTACTCTTTTCCCTTCCTTATAGTCAAACAATAGGGTTTCTCACTTGTTTCAAAACTGCAGATTTTTCATTGAGAAATGCCTCTTACCACTTTCTTGATGTCACTATCTTTCTTTCCATTTTCATGTGTTCTGCTCTTCTGCACTTGTTGTTGTACTTGCCTAGGCCTGTTTTTTTCTTGTTGCACTTTGTATTGCTCTCAAATCCTGAACCCCTTTGTTTGCTTGTGCTTGGACTGCCCTTGTGGCCCATGTTTCTACCTTTGATAGAATTTTGAAATTTTGATATTTGATATGTAGATGCACCATCATGAGTTCATACCTTTGGCTTTGTGACATGAATTGTTTGGTTATGAGATAATTTGTCATTTCTTGCTTGGGGCATTCATGGGACTGTTTTAGATTACATTGAAATTGCCCATGGCTAAGCACTAATGGTCTTGATCTTGAAATGTTCCAATGTTGCATTAAACCTTAATTGTTTTCCTTAGATGTTTGTAGGCTTATTTGGTTATAAATCATATGAAGGCATAATGTAGGACATGTAGACTTAATGGGGCATGAAGGGTACCATAGCATGAAGTTGATTAGAAACTTGAATTAAGATTAGAAATAGCTTAATTTTCTAAGCATTACTTAGAGTTAGAAACTTTGTAGCAAATGTGACATTCTTGCAATGTCATGAAATTTCCCTTTGTAATATTCTTGAAATTTAATCTTGAATTCATGAATCTTGAGTTTGGAATGATGTATCTCCCTTATGCCATTGAATTTGAAAGGGATGAAGTCTTGAATTATGAACTTGTGATCTTTTGAATTCCACTTGAACAAAGAATTTGAAACAAAGTTGGATCAAGAAATCTTGAATTAGGCCTTGCACTTCATGTTCATTAGGAATATTGATCTTGAATATCCTAATATTTTTCAAGTATCTTCTCCTTAAAGGAATCTACATGAGTATACTTTCCAACTTGAACCAAATCTTATATGATGAACCTTTTCTTCCATGTAATCCATGATAGGCAATTTATCTTATTTGGAATGGAAAATTAAGAACCGACCCAATCCTTACCTTGTGAACCCATATGCTCGATATGCAATAGAATGATGTATGATATGACGAACGTAGGGTATGAAAGGCTAAAGGTGAAAATGAGGGTGTGACAATGAGGAGAGTGAATTTGGGAATTGAGTTTGTGGACGTTTCGCTGTGTTTTGGTATTTGTTTACAGGTCATATCATTTTTTGCAACGTTTTTATTGTGGGGTCAGCTAGTTTTGTGTGACGTTGTTACGTAAAAAAAATTTGTGTGTAGGTTATTGTGATGTGGTGATGCGTGAGGTCAGTTTGTAGTTCTAGCTTGCAACATAAATGGAATTTTGGCTGGTTCAACTTTTGTTTATTGGAAAGGCTTGAAATGTGAAGTTGGAATTTGGTGGCTAGGATCATGTATTGTGTATTATGTGCGTGAAGTTTATGGATTTACGCGTGATGTCGTGGTTTGGAAAATGGTTTATAGAGTGTAGCTTTGTGCAGGAAAATTGTTTCGTAGGCAGCTGCATGAATGGCTCTTCATTTTGTATGGCTTTGGCTAAAAAATGATGCATTGGCTGTGGAGGTCACATGTGTAAGAAATCCTGGTTTTGTAAGAGATGCATTGGAACCGTGTAGCTGGGACATTTTCATGAGCTTGTTTTGTGGGATATGCTTATTATGGGTAGGACATTATGAATTCATTTGTGATTTATGTGATGGCTATTTATGTTGAAAGTTGTATGTTGGTGTAGAATTCTTATTTTTGCAATTTGGGTTATAACTTGTTCTTGTAATTCTTTTTGTTTTGTAATGGATTGTTTGAAGTGAACAAAAAATGGTTCATGGGCCTATGAGATAAAACTCCCCTTTCTTGAATTTTGTAGTGAAATGAGCTTATGGTTCTTGATCCATGGTATTTGTAGAACTCTTTTTATATAATGAATTAACTTTGAGTTTGCTTTGGATTTTGAATTCACACTTCTATGTTTGAACTGTCCTGTGACCTTGCCACTGACTTGAATAAAATCATGATCATTAAATCTTGAAATTCCAACTAGAACCAAAATTCAATATTCTTGACTTTTCCACTTGAAATGAATTATAACTTAAATCGATCCTTGAAACAACACATGAATCCATATTGAATTTGAAATGAATCAGAATTCTGAATCGAAATGAATCCACCACCGAATCAATCCTTAGACTTTTCCACTTGCATCTTAATAAACTAAAACTTTCACCATAAGCCTTCTATTAAGAATTGTGCCTTAAAATCATAGGAATTATGAATTAAGATATGAACTTCAAAGTGTTGCACAAAACCCTGATTGAATCTTGACGATCCTTGATCATGAAGCATCGATAATTTTCCACATTCTAATAATCTGATGCATACACAATTGACCTGAATAGGCACAGAAACCCTAATTCAAGCTTCACACACACACACACACACACAAACACACACACACACACACACTTGGATAAATGCATCCTGACCTTGATTATGGAACCAACGCTTTTGCCTGACAAAGATTAAGTCAAACACGGTGATAGACTTAGGCTGTAATAAAACGAAAGTGGAAGAACAAATTTTTTTTATTTTTGAATGATGGTTAGTGAATGGATGTACAAGTAAATATGGTATACAAGAAGGACAAATTTGGGATATGACACATACAAGTTATGTCAAGAGGCTTGTCTAATAGTCCAGAGAGGGGACTAGTGACTTGTCCTAAGCTCAGAAGAGGTGGCTCATGGGTTCAGAAGAGGGACCTAGTTCTAGAGAGAACTCAATATTGAGTTGGTACCACATACATATGCATAAAGTTGCATAGTCGTTTGCATTGCATAATGAGTTATGTATAATTCTTGAGTTGTGATTGATTGGTGAGTTTGGGTGTGAGATTGGGATGAGATAAAAAGCGAATGAGATTTGTAAAGGATGTTGCAGTATATGCCTGTTATAATTGTTTGTGATTTTTCACCCCCTTTATTGTTGTGGTATGTGCTCCTCTTTCGATTATAGTAAGCATGTAACAGAGTAGCTAGTTAGAATGGAAGGATGGTGAGAGGTTGTTTCTTCTTCTTTTCCTTTCCGTGTTTAGTTTATATTATCTTATATGTAACACTAGGGGAAACGCTTATGATTTATCTTCTATTGTGTTGAGTAGAGAGTTAAAAAATACTCGCATGGTTGATGTTTTGAGGTTTTGAAAAGGTTACATTTATGATTTCATTTATTTTATAAAGTATTTGAAATTAAATTATTTATTGAATGCATGCTTTATTATGAGAAATTTTGCTGCGATGATATCCTAAGTGAAGGTGGGCATGCGATGACACCCTAAGTGAAGGTGTTGATTGTTGTTTTCATTTGATAAAGTGTTACAAGGCGTGTATGTTTTGAAAAGAGAATGTGTGACATCCTATTTGATTATGCGCATGGAAAATAGGTTGTTATATAGTGGTATTAGAGCAGTTCGGCCCGTCCGACTAGTTTTTGTGATATTGTTTATTACCCAGTACGTGACATGTGTGTGAAACACTGTCGGTGCTTGTTTGTTTTTCTAACCTCTTGTCCGTAGGAGCGGGATTGAATCAATTGGTAGAAAATCTTCTGCTTCTCTAAATTTTTCATGTGTGGAAAGTTGGATTGTCGTGCCGCTATTTGCAAGAGTGCAAGTTGTGGATAAGTCAGTGATGTTTCTAAAGTTTGTTGAATATTTTCCAAAGACCACTTTCAGGACAAGATATGGTCATTACGACTATTTTTTGATGCCGTTTGGTGTTTCTAATGCTTATGGGGTGTTCATGGAGTATATGAGCATGGTCTTCCACCAATATTTAGACAAGTTTGTGATTGTGTTCATTGAAGACATCCTGATTTATTTGAAGACAGATGTAGAGCATTCATATCATCTTAGATTGGTATTGGAGATTTTCCAAGAAAGTAGTTATATGCTAAATTGTCTAAGTGCGAGTATTGGTTGAAGGAAGTGATTTTCCTTGGTCATTTGATTTCTAGCGGATGGATTATTGTTGATCCTTCAAAGGTGTATGCTATTTTACAGTGGGAGACTCCGAAGTCTATTACTGAGATTCAAAGTTTACTTAGATTGGCTGGTTATTATTGCAGGTTTATTGATGATTTTTCTAAGCTATCTTTTCCATTAACTCAGCTAATAAGGAAAGTTCAAGATTTTTTTAGACTCTTTGGGTGGAGAAAGTTTTCCTGAGCTCAAGAAGAAGTTAACGTCGACTCATGTTCTTATTTTGTCTAATTCGATTGAGTATTTTGGTGTGTATTCTGATGCTTCTTTGATGGGACTTGAAGGTGTGTTGATGAAGAATCTTCAAGTCGTAGCTTATGCTTCAAGGAAACTCAAAATGAATGAGAGAAATTATCCGACGCATGACTTAGAGTTTGCTAGAGTGGTGTTTGTGCTAAAAATTTGGAGACATTGTTTGTTTGGTTTGAGATTTAAGGTGTACACTAATCACGAAATTCTGAAGCATTTTTTTACCAGAAAGAGTTAAATATGAGACAAACAAGATGGCTAGAGTTTCTAAAGGATTATGACTTTGGTTTGAGTTACCATGATGATAAAGCTAATCTTGTGGCCGATGCATTGAGTTGCAAGACTTTACATATGTCGACGTTGGTGTATAGAAAGTGGGACCTGATCGAAGAGTTCATAGATTTGAGTTTGGTTTGTGAAGTCACGCCACAGAGTTTGAAGTTAGGCATGTTGAAAATTACCAATGGTATTCTTAAAGAAATTAGAGAAGGGAAGAAGATGGACTTGAAATTTATTAATTAGTTGACTTTAATCAATCAAGGTCAAGGTGGTGATTTTAGAATCGACGAGAATAGGGTGATAAGATTTTGAGACTATGTGTGTATTTCGAATGTGCCAGAGCTTAAGCAGAGTATTCTTGATGAAGGCCGCAGAAGTGGCTTGAGTATTCATCTCATTGCTACTAAGATGTATTAAGACTTAAAGAGGATAATTTGGTGGCCAGGAATGAATAAAGAGGTTGCTAGTTTTGTGTATGCGTGTTTGACATGCTAGAAGTCAAAGGTAGAGCATCATAAGTCTTTAGGTTTGACGCAGTTGTTGTATATTCCAGAGTGGAAATGGGATAACATTTTGATGGATTTCGTGTCTAGTTTGTCGAAGACACCGAAAGGTTGTGATAGAATTAGGGTCATCATTGATAGGTTGAATAAATCAGATCATTTCCTTCCGATGAGATTTAATTATTCATTGGAGAAACTAGCAGATATGTATATTGAGGGGATTGTCAGTCTACACGGTATTCCTTCCAGTATCATATATAATAGAGATCTGAGATTTACTTCATTTTTTTGGGAGAGCTTACAAAAAGCGCTATGTGCGAAGTTGCTGTTGAGTTCCACTTATCACCTACAAATGGATGGTCAGACGGAAAGGACTATTCAATCTTTAGAAGACTTGTTAAGAGCTTGCATGCTCGAGAAAGGAGGTATTTAGGATCGATTTTTACTGTTGATAGAGTTTATCTACAACAATAGTGTCTATTCTAGTATCGCAACGACACCATTTGAGGCATTGTATGATAGAAGATGTAAGACACCTTTATGTTGGTATGAAATCGGGAAAGAGTTTTGTAATTGGGCATGTGATTACCCAACATGTGGTATAGAAGATTAAAGTGATTCAAGAGAATAAGAAAGCTTCGTAGAGTCTCCAGAAGAATTACCTTGACAAAGACGAGGAAAGCACTTGAGTTCCAATAGGGAGATCATGTGTTTCGTAGAGTTACTCTGATAACTGGTGTTGGTCAATCTTTGAAGTCTCAAAAGCTCACTTCGAGTTTCATTGGACCATACCAAATTTTGAGGAGGATAGGAGAAGCGGCATATCAGACTGCTTTACCACCGTCACTTGCTAACCTTCATGATGTGTTTTAGGTGTCTTAGTTTAGAAGATACATTATGGATCTGTCTCATGTGGTCCAAGTGGATGATCTTCATGTCGAGGATAACCTGATAGTTAAGGCATCACCCATGTGGACAGAGGATCGGAAAGTGAAGCAGTTGCAAGGTAAAGAGATTACCTATGTGAAGGTAGCTTGGGGAGGACATGCTGGTGGAAACGTGACTTGGGCCCTAGATATCCTGATAGGGAGTCGTATCCGACTCTGCTTGCTTATGGTGGTTTTCGAGGGAAAAAAATCTTTAAGTGGGGGAATATTTTAACACCCTGATTTTCCATTTAATTATTTAATTAAGTTAATTTGTGTATTCGAGTGATTTAGCATGGTTATATGATTTTACGTATTGATTTGAATTGAATATTTTCTTAATGTGTGATGGGCGTAGTCAAATGATTCGGAAGAATAGAGTAGTATGGTGATAGTGTAGAAGTGGTAGAATAATTAAAATAATAGT
Organism: Lathyrus sativus; assembly: GCA_963859935.3. NCBI lineage: Eukaryota > Viridiplantae > Streptophyta > Magnoliopsida > Fabales > Fabaceae > Lathyrus > Lathyrus sativus. The sequence continues at coordinate 84,607,766 of OZ012739.1, read as the reverse complement.
GTTTTAATTATTAAATGAAATAATATGAGTAGTAGCATTTTAAGTGAATTTAATTATTTTGTTACTAGAGATCAAATAATAAGAATAGAGTGATTAAATATAGGAAATAAAACAGGAAGTGCATCGTTGTGTGGTGAGTAAGTGAGGATAAAAAGATAAATCCAAAATTTAGGAGTTTTGTTATTATAAAAATAAAGTTAAATAGTTTGAGAGTTTTTTGACAGTATATGAATTGGAAAAGTGAAAGAATTAGGGTAAAGTGAAGAGCAAAAGGAGAGCAAGCATAGAAGGAGAGGAAAACCAAGAATAAAAGTAACCTTTGAAGCTAGAAGAATAAGGTAAATGGGGAACAATTTTCAATAGGGCTTGGGCATGAGGGGTAGGGTAGAGGAATTCTTAACATCCAATAGGGCATTGGGTTGTTCATAAAATTTTGAGTTCTATGATATTATGATGTTGATTGGCTGAATTGATGTGTATTATCATGTAAAATATGGTATGCAATTACTGTTTTAAAATTGTTAGTATTTTCCACCATTGTCGAAGGTTTGATGTTTTGGGGTAAATGTGAAAGTATGAAAATACATAATTTTGTTGATTTTAATATGTGATAAATTGTGAACTTATTGTTTTAATCATTGGGATAATTGTTATATGTCAAATTATGATATCAAGGCTTTTTACGAAATCAAAATCAGAGGTTTGGAAGGGCTTCTATGGTGGAAAACACAGAAAATTAAATTTAGGGTATTTACCCATAGATTATGGGACTCAACGACGAACTGGCCCTAGGAAAAATCCAAGTTTTGGGTGATGTCAGTCAACCCTCGCGACTTCCGTTGTGCCTAATGAAAAATATCATAACTTGAGATCCTGAATACGTTTGGAACACTGTTCAAAGCGTTGGAAGGCTAACACTTAGTACTATCTCATGGAGATACCTTAAGATGATGAATGTGGACTTAATAACATGAAAATACTATTTTACTTAAGAAGTAATGTCAGTGGTTATGATTTTAGCTGTTGAGTTCAATTTTATGCGTTGTGTTGTTGTGCGATTCATGTTAACTGCTGCAGGGCATATTTTGGGTGACTTAAATTAATTAATTGCATAATTCCATTACGTTTTTAAGTGTTAATAAATAATTTAGAAAAATTATTTAATTTTTATAATTAAATCAATAATGCTATTTGGTGATGTTATGCGATTAACAAAACATGATGTTTTGTATGCATAAATTTAGTTTTTATGGTCATGAATAATTTATTTGTGTAATGCTTGTATGTGAATATGCACAATTTTTTTCATGGTGGTGGTAGTTCGAATGGGAACTACATTGTTGTATTATATTTATGTTTTGATGTTGTTTATGGAACATTGTATTATTAATTATTGTGATCATTATGCTTGTATAATGAGTTGATTAAATTGATATGTTGTTTGAAATATAATTTTGTTGAGATGAATTATTAGCATGCATGTGTTGAACTTTGATTGATAATGTGCATTTTGTGATTTTGGTACGATGTAATCTAGATAGGTGATTACTTGAGTTATCAATGCATTTATGTTAGGATCGGAGAGGGGTCTTAACGCAATGATTGGATGACATGATCATGCATCATACGAGTTATGTTAAGAGGCATTTCTGCTAGTTCAAATAGGGGACTAATGGCTTATCCCAAGCTCAAAAGAAGGGGCTTGGAGCTTAGAAGAGGGAGCTCATGGGTTCACAAAAGGAAACACAGTTCTAGAGAGAACGAAATAATAAATTGGTACAACATGTATATGCATAGAGTTGCATAGTCGATTGCATTGCATAATTGTTGAGTTGTGATTAATTGATGAGTTTGGGCGTGACATTGTGATGAGATATACTATGAATGAAATTATGTATTTTTCTCACCTTCACTTTAGCGTAAGATAAGGAAATCTAAGTCTTCTAGTGTAAGCATTGGAAATCTAAGACTAGGTTGTTTTAGTGAGTTTTTGTAATCAAGTTTGATTATAGTGGAAGTCTCTCAAGTGTGAGGGGATTATATTAACCTCTTATTAACGAAGTGAACCAATATAAATTTCATGTGGTTGATCCTCTATCCCTATCATGTTTACTATTTTGTTGATATAATCTGTATGCCTGAGAATATCAAAATTGTTTTAAATTAAACGAAATATAAATCCCTCATTTCTTATGTCCTTCTCTCCTTCAAAAAGTATTTACCCTTAAAATTGTTAAAGGAGTACATATACACTTCAAATTTTTAAACCCTTCAAATTTTTGAGTGTGATTTTTGAATTTGTTCTTGAAAATTCTGGCCAGCCCATGATGGATGTTCTAACAGAAGTTATAACATCCACTGTGACATTTACTACAGACCTACTATTATGCAGCAATAACAAAGCAGTAAATAACACAGTTGATTGTTGACCCAGTTCAGTGCAACACACTTACATCTGGGGGCTACCAAGCCAGGGAGAAATTTCACTATCAGTAGAATTAATTCAGAGTCAAACCTCCAGTTTGCACTCCTCACTTAAAACCTACCCAATGACAATTTAACCTAGAGACACTCTAGACCTGAGTATACCCACTCACTCCCTACAATCACACACCAGTGATAACAACCAGTTACAATTTAAACAGTAGATTGAAGAGACACTTCACCTACACACACACACCTTGATCTTGCTTCAAAGCTTTTATCAAGGAACACACACTCTTGCTTAACAGCTTTAAGTGGTACACAGCCTAGAAACTACCTAACCAATGCAATCAACAGTTGCTTGGCTTACAAGTATTCCTAAGACACAAACATGAAGAACAATCTCTTCACTTCTAAACCACTATGGTGATTTCTCTGCTTCTCTATCTCTAATAGATGCCTTCTAGGATTGCCTCTCCTGGTATTTGTAGCAGCAGATCAGTCCTTGGGCCTGGGCGCATACATTAGGTTTTATCCATCATAAAACCTCACTTTTGTACTCTGCACGTTTTCCTCTTTAATCAGGTACATATTAGTTCCCCTAGGGCATCTAAAATATCTCTTGCATTCCAGCTTGAGCTTCTAAGTTGTTTCCTGAGTTATAGCTACCAGAATAACAAACTTCCGCTTGATGTCATACGACCTATGTCATAACATTGAGTATGACATTCCCCTTAACTTATAGTTAACTTAGTTAACTTACCCTGCACAGTCCATATTATGAATGTAATAACATCAAACATGACATTCATACATGTACTCATATTTTGCCATAAAATGCAGCCAATCAAGAGCATTTACAATTCTGTTTCGCACATATGCGCTATCCGAGGAAGTATGTTTTGGGAACTTCTATTTTGAAGGATTGTGATGGTTTTTTGAAAAATGATCGTTGAGCCTTTTTAGGAAACTTTTTATTTTGTTCCTATTTTTGTGCAGGGGATTATGCTTATGGTTTCAAGCTTATGCCTGATGAACTGCGCCTCATGAGCCCAAGACCACAAGGTTTGAAGGCTATTTAAAGAAGATTTAAACCTAATGTATTTCAAGAATTTCATTTTTGTAAAATAAGTGGAGGTTTTATAGTTCTAGGTTTTAAGATTTTCTTGTGTGTGACTTTGTAGTTCACTCTTTGTATCTTTTGATACATTGTGGTAAATTGATTTTATATTGTTAATTATCTACTATAAAGCTTGTAAGCAAGAACGTATTGTTCTTGGTTGAAGCTTTTAAGCAAAATCGAGTATTGTAGTTAGAAGTGTGTTATTTATATTGTTTGTTGTTGTTTACACAATCATTGGGATTATGACTGTTTGATATCACTGAGGTGATTAGGAAGTGAGAGGGGATCTCATATCTAGATGGTGATTTCTAGGTAGAAGTTTGTACAAGGTAGGGATTAGGAGAGAAGTTGCAAACGGGGTAGTTTAGCTTTGAACTAATATTATCATAGTGGATTTCCTTCTAGGCTTGGATGCCCCCAGATGTAGGTAATTTTGCATCCATTTGGGTTACCAATTGATTATGTTATTTATGTTTCTGAAGTTTACTTTTAGTCTGGTTTATTTTTCTTTTCTGTTAGACAAAAGATGTCATAACATATGTCTTGACATTATGTTCTAATGTGAAGAAATCAGTAATCACATCTTATGTTGTGATAGTGACATCAGTAATAATAATTTTGGTGTTGATTTTAGTTTTGTGTCTTTTAAATTTCTGTATCTTTGTGTGTGTGATCAATTTGTTTTGATCCTAGTGTTGTGACATCTGTCTCGAAATCTGGTATCTGTGTGATAAAATTTCAATTGGCATCAAAGATGGCACCCTAGTCAGTTTTGGGTGAGCTTTAGAGAGCTTTCTTTATGGTAATGTATGACAATTGAAAGGACAACATCTATTGGAAATTTGTCACCAAAGAATGTGTTTGGATTGTTCATTGTGAAGATTTGAAGTCCACTCCCATGAAGTTGTTTAGCATGTGTTCAGATTGATAAATACATGTGTTGTGACCAAAGACGCTTGGGAGTATCTCGAGACTTTGCTTGAAGGCACATCTGGTCAGGCTAGCAAGTTTCAGAGGTTTCTTCCCTAGACATGTGTCATGAATGTGACTGCTGTTATGGATGAAGATCAAGTCATCATCAGCAGGTGGATCTCTTAGGTCACTGGTTTGTTGTTCTGTGTGTGAGAATAACATATGTGATTTGGAGAACATGAGCATGGGTTTTTGTCTCCTACTCTATAGGAGTGTGTGACCTAGATTATGATAAATAGACATTTCAACCCAAGTTTGAAGAAAGTGGAAAGATTGTCAGGGTCAAATGTCAAGGACATTTATCCCAACATCTTCAAGATTAAGTTGGACCTGGTTCAAAGGAAGAGACACTTAGAGTAGTTTTTATGAGGAAACTTAAATGAGTCTTCTTTCTCATAAGTGGAGTGAGCCTAAAGATGAATCTACCTATCTTGATGGATTTATTTCTATTGAAGCATTAACTCTAATGGTTCTGGCTCCATGAGGAAAGTTCAAGTTGAATGATGATGGAAATTTCTAATGAGATAGGGTGCTTAAGACAATATCTCATGGATCAAGGAATTTGTTTCTATCAAGAGGCGAACTGAGTCAATGATGTCTTTGTCTTGTCTCGACATCGTACTAGACATCAGTTTATTCATGCTAAAGGTTGAATCCTGCTTTGAAGGTGTCTCTCTTATTGGGTTAAGTTTGTCTTGTCAGGATTGTACAAATTATCTTATCTCTCATTCCTCATACCTGTTTGGAGTTGCATCTGAGCAACTTTGATATTCTGGCTATGGATGTTCCAGACTCATAACTAAAGTAAAGGGTTGTTGAGTAGTAAGATCAACACAACTCAGTTGTATGATCAAGAAATTAAGGTATTTTTCTCTAAGGGATAATAGTTGATCTTTAATGAGGTGCATGAAGTGTTGATGAGGAATTTGAGTCTATAGACAATTGTTACATGTGTTTATTCCAAGGAATTGTTGCTCTTGCTGAATAAACAAGGAAGCTAGAGTAGAGATGTCACCAAATTTTGCATCTTCATACTTCTAGAGGTGTTATAAATCTTACCCTCATTGTCCTTATGAGGCCAACAAGGAAGTGTCTTAGTGAATGAAGGAGCAGACTATAGTGGGAAAGTCTGACATTTGTGATATGCTCTGTCAGCATCTTGGTATTATGGTCAGCTCATATATGCCTTGGTTGAGGAGACATTTTCTTGCATGCATAAGTGTTTATGCTGTTAGACTATGGCACGGATCTAGAAGGGGGGGTTGAATAGATCCCAATTAAAAATTTGAGTCGGCACTACCAATTAAAAAATTGGTTTTGAAAATTTGTTTTAAGTGCGGAAGCGGCCGAGGAAAATATAGTCTAGAACGAACGGTTATTGGAAAACCGGATATGCGTTAAGCCAATGGATTAATGACAATATGAAAAAGAATCACAACACTAGTCACACTTATCAATGATCTAATTCACTTGTTAGGATTCCTAGTTCCAATGATTTAAAGAGCAAACCAAAACTAGATACACAACTAAGATAATTTTGGTTCAGGCAAATTGTCGAACACTTGGTGTGCAAAAACACTCCAAGTGATATTTATGTTGAGTAAGTGATTCCAACTAGCCTAGTATAATGTCTTGTTGTACTTTGGATTCAAAAACAGAGTTTCAACCTCTTACTCAATTGATATCACAGTTTGACAATATTGCTTATACGTAAATCACTTGTTTTTAAACTAAAACGAAAATGCTGAAAAATAGAGAAGACAAAGATTTGGTGAGGCAGTTCCCCCGTCGTCCTCTCTTCGGGGTACGTCTGCCCTCAATTCTAAAACTACAATTGAGATAGATTTAATAGATATCACCTGTTGAATGTAACCGTTTATACAAGGATTGAACAGCAAATTTACAACAGAATTCTTAAGATGTTGAATGTTGCTTCCACTCCTTGCCGCTTGATTCAAGATGAATCAAGTCCTCCGATCGTTGTTGATAGACCTCCGATTCTAGCCCCTTTATTGAATAACCCTCAGTTCTTCAAACCTTCGGCCCGGCTGATCTCAACTACAACAAATCGAACCCGAGATCTTCCCTTCAATATCACTGAATCCGCTACTAGATTGATGAAGACTTCCTCTTCACAATCACCTTCGCTCAACTTACCCTTGATAAAGAATCTCGTCCAAAAACCCCCAAAAATCAAACCAATCTTGGAGGACAAAACCCTAAAGGTTTTATTCAAGAAAGAACCTGTCACAAGCTTCAACCCGAACCAGATTACCCAATCTCGGCTTCGAACCTTATCACCTTTAATCACTCACAAGGCCCTTCAAAAATGATTGTGTGTAATTGATGTGTTGTGAGATGTTGAAGATGAAGATGATGAATCTTGGACACCTATTTCACTCTTTCTTATTCTTTGTACACTTGAATCAATTTTATCAAATGTTGTCTGACATAAGTAATTGAACTTGTATATATAGCAACAGACCAACCAAGGACATAACAGCTTTTCAAATAATAGTGGGAATTATTTAAAAACAACATTTCCGCGCGAACGGTCGACCATAGCAGGTCTATGCGTCGACGCATGACCTGCAGATTTCAGCAGGTTAAAAACTCAACAGTATGCATCGACCATAGGTAGGTGCGCGCTGACCCATGAGAATTGTGAAGGCTTCATGCGTCGACTGATGGTCGACTCATGGTGTCCATGCGCTGACCAGTGGAAAACTTGACTGGATGTGCGCTGACCAGTGGGAAACTTGACTTGATGTGCGTTGACTGGTATGGTCGACTCAGAGCTGTGAAACCTGCAAAAAATCATCATTTGTTGCTTCGTGCGTTTTGTCACGACTAAATATTTATCACATGTTTTGCAAATGATTATATGATGAATTAAAAGAAATAAAGGAAGGATATGATATGTTGAATATTGAAAAATATTGCAATTGTCTTTTGGGCAAATATGACAGCTCCTTATTGATCCGAGGTTGAACTTTGTCATCATCAAAACTCGAGAATATATGTTGTGTGACTGCTTGCCCTCACATACTCCCCCTTTTTGATGATGACAACCTGCGCGAAGCTAGTGAGAACAACATTGCAATATCTTTAACGTAGTAGCATACACTCCCCCTTTCTTTTGTAATCCTGTACTTTATGTGGAAGAGCTGTTGTGATCTACTTGGCCTTACTTAGCTTTTCTCCCCCTTTGACAACATCAAAAAGAGATAGAGCATATAAAGATTGATAGAATTTCAATTAACAACAAAACATGCAGCAGGTGATAACTAGTCATTTACCAAAATTCACACATAAAATTGATAATGAAAGAGTAATGGAGATAATAGATAAAGAAATGAAAACATCCAAATGGGCTTAATATTTCAACAACCATAACACAAATAACACATTTTAGACAATGAGAATATGCAATTATGCAACTAATAACCCCTGCCCCGGCCCCGACCCCTCCCCCTGTACGCAGCTATAGATGACACATGCTATATAGTAGATGTCATTGACGAATGCATAAGAGAATTAGAGAAGGAAGAAAGTACATATTCTAAAATCATGAAGATCCAAATCCCTGCTATTCATGAAGATGACAACTGGCGTGCACCATACAAAGATGATAGTCTGAGCGAGATCTTAGCACTAACTCCAAATCACATGCCAGGTCCGAAAAACCCAGCTTTAGAACTTAAAGAACTACCTAAAACCCTCAGGTACGAATTCTTAGATACAGAATTCAAAAGACCAGTAATAGTCAACGCGAATTTAGGATAGTCAGAAACTGAGCAATTACTAGAAGTCCTAAGGAAATACCCAACTGCGTTAGGCTACAATATAAGCGATCTAAAAGGCATAAGTCCTTCCATCTGTATGCACCGTATCATGCTAGAGGAAGACTGCAAAACTCCAAGAGAACATCAGAGAAGGATAAACCCAATCCTAAGCACTGTAGTCAAAGACGAGGTGAAAACGTTACTAGACGCAGGAATCATATACCCGATATCCAACAGCCAATGGGTCAACCCAGTACACGTAGTACCAAAGAAAGGAGGCGTTACTGTAGTGAAGAATGCGAAAGGTGAATTGATAACCCAAAGAGTTGTGACCGGAAACAGGATGTGTATCGATTACAGAAAACTGAATAAGGCGACTCGGAAAGATCACTTCCCTTTACCTTTCATAGACCAGATGTTGGAAAGACTAGCGAAACATTCATACTTCTGCTACCTAGATGGTTATTCGGGATTCTTTCAAATTCCTATTCACCCCGATGACCAAGAAAAGACAACATTCACCTGTCCTTATGGTACTTTTGCTTATCGTCGAATGCCGTTCAGACTATGCAATGCTCCAGCAACCTTCCAAAGATGCATGATGGCAATCTTTGAGGATTTCATAGATGACATCATGGAAGTATTCATGGATGACTTCTCTGTATGTGGAAAAAGCTTTGAAAGCTGCCTGTCAAATTTAAAAATGGTACTCAAAAGATGCGCTAAAGTGAACCTTGTCCTTAATTGGGAGAAATGTCATTTCATGGTCCGACAAGGCATCGTTTTAGGACATGTCATATCTGAAAAAGGGATTGAAGTTGACAAAGCTAAAATAAAGATCATAAAGGATCTTCAACCTCCGAAAACCGTACGAGAAATACGAAGCTTCTTAGGACACGTTGGATTCTACCGAAGATTCATAAAGGATTTCTCGAAAATCACAAAACCTCTGACAGGTTTGTTAATGAAAGATTGGCGACTACCATTCAAAATCATGTGTGATGCAAGTGATTATGCTGTAGGCGCAGTTCTAGGACAAAGGAAAGACAAAAAGCTTCACGCTATCTACTACGCCAGTAGAACTTTAGACCCTGCCCAAATGAACTACGCCACAACGGAAAAGGAACTTCTAGCAGTTGTGTTTGCACTTGACAAATTCCGTTCCTACTTGGTAGGAGCCAAAATAATCATATACACAGATCACGCTGCCATTAGGTACCTAATAAGAAAAAAGGACGCCAAACCAAGATTATTGAGATGGATCCTATTATTACAAGAGTTCGACTTAGAAATTAAAGATAAGAAGGGGACCGAGAACGTAGTTGCAAATCACTTATCCCGAATAAAAGGCATTAAACAAGAATCAGTGCCTATCAATGACGACTTTCCCTACGAACGTCTGATAGCCAAATTGGAAAGCGATATGTCCGACTCAACCTCCGATGAACCAGAACTTGAGAAAGCCGTGGAAGCTGTCTATGCCCAAGCCATTTTGCCTTGGTTTGCCGACATCGTTAATTACTTGGCCGCAGGCGTGCTTCCACTGGACCTAACTTATCAACAAAAGAAGAAATTCTTCCACGACTTAAAGCATTACTATTGGGACGAACCTCTACTCTTCAAACGAGGCGCCGACAACTTATACCGTCATTGTGTCCCAGAGGAAGAAATAGAAGACATCATTTCCCAATGCCATTCAGCACCTTATGGTGGTCATGCTAGTACTTCAAAGACGTGCGCTAAAATTCTACAATCTGGCCTATTTTGGCCCAGTCTCTGGAAGGATGTCCATATCGCTGTACTAAAATGCGACCGGTGCCAAAGGCCCTTCCTCGCGCCGCCGCCGCCGTCCCGACATCGATGATACATCCGCTGCTCTCCTCCGCTGCATCGAATAGCAGAATCAGATAATGCTTATGATGGAACAGCAGAACCGACTGGCTGAACAATTCGAAGCGTGGCAGAGAGAACAAACTAGTCACATGAGGACATCTATGCAGCAGATCCAGGACGTCCATTCCGGCCTGGCCGATGACATGGCCAACCTCATTGTGCGAGTCGACGGCCTCCGAGATTACATCTTCCACACCGGAGCTTTGAACCTCGAGGCACGCGATGGAAGAGCTAGAGGTAGAGATCGAGGAAGAGGAAGGGACTAGTAGTATTTTTCATTTCTTGTCATTTTGTTTTTTCTTTCCTTTGTATTTCTCCCTTCCGCATTCTTTCAAATCAGCGAGGACACTGATTGAGATAGTGTGGGAGCGGACCGTTATTTCCCTTTTCCCTGTTATTTCCTATGTCCTATTGTACTTCTATTTCCTATTGTACTTTTAATTCCAATTTTCAATTTAAAGCATTTTTAATTTCGGAAAATAAAGCTTATCTATATATATCTTTCCGTTACGTGAACTCCCCGCGCTTTATCCGACATATACAAAGAAACTTTTATCCTCTCCAAAGCATCACGTGACACACCTAAGCTTTACCAAGTTTGGAATTCCCGAGAAGAAAATTTTAACAAAACCACTACCGCCCTGACACCTTAAACCTCTGGTTTATGCGAGTCAGTCTCACTACTTACTCGTACGAAAGTCTCAAGTTTCGACTCAAACGGAGCCCCCAGTAGTTTATACGAGCAGTCAGCACCATCCTAAACACTTCTAAGTGAGAAACCGATGCAAATAAGTGTGTGATCTCTAGTATGAAATGAATAATCTTGAAAGAAAAGAAAAGCCATATAGCCTGAATATAGAGACATGTTCCTTCTAAGTTAGGTGCTCCTCGCCCGAGCATTTAACCCAACGGTACGAGACTCTTGCAGATTTATAGCAGAATGAGCATATGTGCAAAGAAAAATCAAACTAGCAAAGAGATCATAGTCACCAACAGGTTTGCTTGCCATGAACGTGTATGGACAACGGGCTTAATGTGATTGCGCCAGAGCGAAACCGGGTAAAATTTGTTGCGAGAAACTTGAAGCCGAGCTGCAGTAACATGATTGGGTCTGGCTTGCATAAAAGAGAGGCCTTCGAAGACTTGCAATCCAGTGTCATTGTCGTATATGTTTTGTTTCCATTGGACCCCCGGTTTTTCCTAACTTGACGTCTGAGAAATCTTATCGAAGGAAGAGCGTGTCGCGTGCTTGCCAAACTTTAAATTTTTTCTACCTTTACTTGAGGACAAGCAAAGATTCATGTTTAGGGGAGTTTGATAACGCGAAATCGTATATATATAATGACATGTATTTTTACTAATTAGTGACCGGTTTCACTCTGATTTCGGATATTTCCACATTATTTGTCCAGTATTTTGCAGGTATTCAAAGTCCATGCTCAAATGGAGCAAGATGAAGAAAACAAGCAATTACAGGTGAAAAACAGGCCAAAGACAGCAAAAACGAGTTCTGTTGATGTGACGACCGTCACAAGGGTGTGACGACCGTCATACGTGTTACGACCGTCACAGGTCCCTGACGACCGTCATGGAATAAAAATGCAGAAATGTTGCACGTGTTGTGAAGTGCTTGCAAATGCTAAAATGAAGTGGACCACTAACTCCTATATTTTCTGAGATCAATCCCACTCCCTGAGTAAATTAACCGTTGGAAATTCCATCTATAAAAGGAGAGAGTAGGTACCAGAAAAGGGGGCCGCATTGAAGAGACGAAGTGCTGCCAATTTACTTTCAGAGCAATTTTTAGTTTCCCAGTTTTCTTATCATTTTATTGTTTCCTTTTTCTTTTTTTCCTTGCAATTGTTGTTTTACTTTCCCAATTCTATTCTGTACGAGTAATTGGCATAAAGACTAAATCCTGCCATCATTTCGGAGGATTTTCCAAAAGCCAATCGAATTATTTACAGGTTCTTATTTTAATCGTTAATTGATTTCCATTTCCCATTATAATGCATATTTATATTTTCTGCCATTATGTACGTGTTCTTAAGTTACATTCCATGTCCGGATAAATCTTAAGTAATCGGTATGTAATAAGTAATCAGATGGGATTCGATAATTAACCGGTGTTTACTTTCCTTTTCAAAACTTATTTATGGCTTTAGTTTTTAAAATCGATTTTTCTAAAATAAATGTTCGTCACGACAGCGAGAACTTATTTAAAAGCAGTTTTGCCACGACAGTGGGAAATTCACAAAGGTACGAACCAACAAGCGACAGCTGAGGTTAAGTCCGGATAGTAAAACCTAATCATTCATTTTAAAAACAGCGACAACGCTTTAAAAAGTATTAGAGTTTAATGGTTTACAAAAAAGTAATTTTAACCGCGAATGGGATAGCGACAACATACGTTCTGCCTTAGAGTTGCGACTAGCGTCAACAACCATAGTGAGACAAAGGTCTTTAAACCATCACTTTCTTCTTAAACTATTTTTGAAAACACCCAAAACACCGGTGACTTGTAGAATCCCTGAAGAACTAACATATTACATACCAATTCAAGCATTTATACCTTAAGTAACACTTTAGTTCCCTTATAGTTTACGCACTTATTTTGCTTTTATTCCCCTAAAACATTACCAACCTAGCTAAACACAGTAACACCCGAAAATACTAGCTTGATTACGAGTCCCTGTGGGATCGATATCTATTATTACTACGCGATAGACTGTGCACTTGCAGTTAATTCAGTTAGACATAGAAAGTCGCGATCAATTTCTCTCTGAGGAGTTGTCCTTGAGTGTCTTTGATATGTCTTTGTAGTGTGATGCTTCATTTCTATGTTTTGATTCTCAAATAGTTAATGCAAGTTAATGTTCCTGAGTTTCTGTGATGATAACATATATAATGAGTGTTGTCTTGAACCATGGTTAAAGGTTCAAGGGACTAATGTCCAAGGAAATGTTGGAACATTATTGTAGAAGATTTTTCATGGGAACTCATCTTGTGATGTTTGGAGTAGAGTTTTGGCTAAGTTTGGTGGTGATGATGGCTTTGACATTGTTGAAAGCAATATTATGTTGTGTAGAATAGGATGACATTCCTGATGTTGAGGAGAATCATGTTTTCTCTGAGATTTCTTGGTGATGCTATAGTATGAAGCATGGGAATGATCTCTACTTGTCTTTGTGATCTATGAGGGGATGGCACATTCTGACATATTGGTGCTTAAGACAAGATAGTGTGGTTTGTGTGTTTGATGTCAAACCAAACGTGCATGACATATTGCTTGCCTGAAGTGCTTTGGAGAGTTCTGGTTTTTCTTAAATGTGTTTGAGGTATATTTTTTGGCTGTGCGTATGTCTCTGATATATGAAATAGGACAGATCATTATACAGGTGTATCCTTGTGAACAACGTTGTTTGTTGTCTGGGAGAATTTATTTTTTTCTCTGCAGTAGGTTGTGATCTCCAAGGGAGATACCTGTTTGATATGTAGTTGCAGGGTTGTATTTTGTATAAAGCTTACATTTTCTCATGTAGCTTGTACTGTTTGGAGATGTCAGACCTGATGTCTCGACATTGTGCTTGAGCTATTCAACTTGCTGATTAGTTATGTGTTCCAGTGAGAGCTGGTTGTGTTCTCATTGTGTGGTGTTATTATATGGATCATGTTCTGTTTCTAGCATGTGTGCCTCTGGTCGATTAAGGATGGTTCTGCTTGAGAAACAATCCTGCCTTTTAGATTAGTAAGAATATTTTTTTGGTCTAAGCATATTGTCGAGAAAGTTGTTGCTCAAGACTGAGTTGGATGCTATTATTCTACAATTTCAATTAGGATGTTATGACATTGTACAGTGGCAAGTGGGTCACAATCATAAGTTTCAAGGATCCTCACTCTGCACAGCTAGACAACATCATTATAATTGGTCAGCAGTATTTTGGAAGTTTGTACTAATGAAGAGTTATAGCATCTACAGTTTATGGGGCATGAAACACGTTTTCTTTTGTTTTTAGTTGGTGCATGTGTTTCTCAAGAAAAGAGGTTTTTCAATGACATTGAAAACGTCATTTCAAAGATTGCAGTCAAAATTGGAAAGCAAAAAAGGAGAATAACTTTATTACCCAGGATAATTTCCCTTCGTTCCACAGTCATATTCTTGACTGTCCACGCGTTATAAGCAAGGTTGTTGTTCTTTGTTTCAAAAAATTACAGTTTCAGTCGTGTACCCAATCGTGTTTCAACATGAGCCAAAATTCCAAAAATTCTGATGCTACAAAGGTTGGTGTGTTGGATGTCAAGATTGTTAAGAGTGATGATTTGAAGAAGGTAGAGTCTAATGTTGGGACATCTGCTACCTCATCTACTGGAGCATCTAGGACAAGGAAGGCATTTGTGACTATAATGAGGTCCTTCAAGAAAAAACACGACTTTGATGAGGATGGTGATGAAGATTGGGTTAATTTCATTAACTCTGGAGGTTGGAGTCGATTATAGGATACATAGTCGAAGGTTTCCTTTGATTTGTTTTTTTTGTTTGTTTTGTTTTGATGTGTTTATTTCTAATATGTGTGGCTTCTGATGTATGCATTTCTAATGCATAAATTTGGATAGTTCATGCATATCTGTCTTGTGCTTTGGGTTTTCCCCTTTAGGGGGAGTATTGGGTATTTGTGACAGGGCTTGAAATGGACCTGTCTGAGGCTATTGTGTTGAAGCTGTGATGTCAGACCACATGTCCTGACATATGATTTGGAGGTTGAAGGAGCTGTGATCCCTAATGGTCTGTAGTTGCACTGTATATCTTATATCTATCTGTTTGTAGGTCTTGTGGTATTATTCCACTTCTCCAGAATTGATGTGCAAAGGTTGTTTTAGCCAAAATTTGCCAAAGGTGGAGATTGTAAGTTTTGAGGTTTTTGGATTAGGCATGACTATTTTGGTATTTTGTGTGTGTTATGTTTCACACAAATGCGCTATCCAAGGAAGGATATTTTGGGAACTTCTTTTTTGGCAGATTGTGATGGTTTTATGAAAAAGGATCGTTGATCCTTTTTAAGAAAATTTGTATTTTGTTCCTATTTTTGTGTAGGAGATTATGCTTATAGTTTCAAGTTGATTCCTGATGAAATACGACTCGTGAGCCCAAGCTTACAAGGTTTGAAGGCTATTTAAAGAATACCTAAACCTAATGTATCGCACGACTTTTGCTTTTGTAAAATAAAGGGAAGTTTTGTAGTGCTAGGTTTTGAGATTCTCTTGTGTGTGACTTTGTAAGTCACCCTTTGTATCTTTCGATACATTGTGGTAGAATGATTTTGTATTGTTAATTATCCACTATAAAGCTTGTAAGCAAGAGCGTATTGTTCGTAGTTTAAGCTTTTAAACAAAACTGAGTATTATAGTTGGAACTGTGTTACTTCTATTGTTTATTGTTATTTACACAGTCACTGGGTTTGAGACTGTTTGATATCACTGAGGTGATTAGGAAGTGAGAGGGGATCTCATATCTAGATGGCAATTTCTAGGTAGAATTTCGTACAAGGTAGGGATTAGGCGAGAAGTTGTAAACGGGGGAGTTTAGCTTTTAACTAATATTATCACAGTGGATTTCCTTCTTGGCTTGGATGCCGCCAGAGGTAGATGATGTTGCACCGACTTGGGTTACCAATTGATTGTGTTATTTATGTTTCTACATTTTATTTTTAGTCTGACTTATTTTTCTTTTCTGTCAGACAAAAGATGTCATAGTGACATCAGTAATAACAATTCTGTGTTGATTTTAGTTTTCTGTCATTCAAATTAATGTATCTTTGTGTGTGTGATCAATATGTTTTGATCCCGATGTTATGATATCTATCTCGACATCTGGTATCTACGTGCTAGAATTTCACATCATCTTAATTCATCACCGGTGATCCTACGCTTGAATTGTCACTCTAAACCCCTAGCAACCTTTTATGGCTTAGAGCCATCCATTCGATTTTCAATGATAGAGAGGTTAGTCATCTTGATTTCCCAAAATTGAAACCAAATGACTTGCCTCATGTAGATATGAGTGGGTTAAAGCTTCTTATCATCAAGATTAGCCTCCAAATATTACTTATAGAGTCCTCATCACAAAGTTCTACATGGAAATTTTTTTTCTCGGGGGACAGATGTTGAACATGATGTCCTCGACAACTGGTTTTACAAGTTAAACCAGAATCGCCATAATTAACACACATTCAATAATACAATATGATGAAGCATAAGAGCTATAAATAACATAATAATTTGCAACTCAGTTTGATGCAACAACACAGGTGTTTAGATGGTTGGCTTCCAATCCAAGAAATGAAATTCACTATTAGTAGTCTAGTACAATTAGTACTACATGAAACAATAAGCATTATGTTGTTCAATGCCTCTTCCTAGCACTATCCAATGAGTTTATATTTAGGGCTCCCCCTAAATATTAGAATCCATATCACTTTCTCTCAATCACTAAACCCTAGTGATTGGTGTTTAACTAATACAAAAATCAAAATAACTCAACTAGACAAACCTACAACTATGCAAAGTTAATGAAATATAGTGTGGTGTACATAAAGCAATAACAAGAACTATAAACTTGTGATCTTCGATGAATATTAATTGCTTTCCAAAGTAGGTTTTGAGCTTCTTATATAGTAAAAGTATTAGGGGCTTTTCTCCTTGGATCTTTCATTTAATTATATCCAAAATATTTGCACAATCTCTTAGATAAGTCTAGTTCCATAAATACCTCCAACAGAAACATATGATTTGGTTTGTTTCAAATTCAAATTTAAATCACATTTAAATCTTATTTGGTCTTCATAACTGTCTAACAAATCATATAATCATATTGCTAAATAAAAGTAATAAAATTTTATTAAATCTTCAATAGAAAATTTGTCTAAAATGCAGCAATCTGGCCATTAGAGCAAGGTTCATATGTTGTATCCTCATGTTATGACATCACGTCCAACATGTGTCCCCTCAAAACCAAAAAACCATCTTGAAGTAGCTTAGAAAACTTGGACACTTCTTCGTGTTGTTGTTTTGCAAATTGTGTCATATCTCAAAGGAAAAAATAACTCTTCAAGATATATAATACTCATTCAATCAGAACAAGTGACATTCAACAAAAGACTATTAGAGCATACAATTTCATTAGCAACACCATTCATCAGAGTTGTAGCACATCAATGGAAAATTAGTAACATTCTTCACAGATGCATGCCACACAGGACAATGCTCCAAAATCAGACAGACATGCAATCATTCACAAATTAGTCATGCATGGCACTTAGTCAGCTCATAGTTAGTAGCATACGACCCTACCAACTAACAATTATCAACATGCAATCATTCACATACTTAGTCATGCATAACACAAACAATTAGTAGTTAATATCAAGAAATGAAAAATACTACTAACACAAAATCTCACTCCAAAAGAGCTTAATGTCTTGCTCGATGCTCCAACATGTGAGCACGTCATTAGTACTTACCTAGATGATCAATACTAAACAAAACTTGTGTTTCCTCAGCAACACCATACCACTCCCCCTTTCTCCATGATTTGGAAAAAGGTTAGTACATCAAAATTACAACCATAGATCATTCATGCATAGGTTAGTATGCTAGCATATACATGGCCAGAACATGAGTAGAACAACCAGAACGACATCCAGAGATGCACAAGCAGTAATTTTTTTATTGTACATAGTCTAAAAAGGCTATAGAGCATTTACAAATCCAAACAAAAAACAAAAAACCCAAATACAATGACCAGAACACTTGAAAAATAACATCTTTTAGACGTATTCAACTATCCATCCTTTGTAGTTCAAGTAAGCAATCCATTCTTCATCATCATTTGAGTCAGATTCATGAGATTAAATCAAATTCTTCTTCAAGGACTTCATCTTGGTCACATATGTCTTCCCAGTTGTCGCAACTGCGAAAAATACCTGGCGGAAAACAGAAGAGTCGCCAGCTTTCGTTATTTATCCCAAAGAAAGGGAAAAGAAATGATCGGAAAAACCTGATGAAAAAGGGAAAAGACGAGGTCATCTCAACCAAGTCCTGGATTCGGGAGTCGGTTATGCAAGGGGAAGGTATTAGCACCCCTCACGTCCGTCTTACCTGACGG
Source organism: Lathyrus sativus (assembly GCA_963859935.3). NCBI lineage: Eukaryota > Viridiplantae > Streptophyta > Magnoliopsida > Fabales > Fabaceae > Lathyrus > Lathyrus sativus. The sequence continues at coordinate 84,589,408 of OZ012739.1, read as the reverse complement.
GATCCACGCCTGTTGTCTGTATAAGGGTGTGTCTATCTAGCTAAAGGTCTTAGGGACAAAAGAAAAGAAAAGAGACTCGGCAGAGCATCGCCGCTATGTGCCTACGTACTCCCTCGTGCAATGGGAAAGTCAGAGTCAACGTAGTTCGGCTAACTACGGGCGAGAGGGGGGGAAGGTTGCCCGCTGAGACATCGTCGTCTCGTGCCTATGTACTCTCAACAGGTATGAGAGATCAAAGAAAACGTAGTTTGGGCTAACAAGAACACTGGTTGGTTCAAAAGTTTTAACAGAGTAAGATTAACAAATAGTTCTAGCAGTTTGGTGTATGTAGCTCGACCATTGGAGACTTAGGCGTTACCGTTTGCGGTAGAACTAAAAGTTAACAATACTCTTTTATCTGAAAATATTTTCCTTATTAATAGTCCCAAAGGACAAAAGAAGTTCAATAATTTGTTTTTATGTTTTTTAGAGAAGAAGTGTCTTGAGTTTGATTTGTAACTCATGTTGCACTAGAGACTATGACTTAGGAGCGAATGCGTCCCATATCATCCTAAGGGTGTATACTAAACACTTTAGGCAATTGAGAGGAGTCCACTCAATCACCGTTTCCCAAGTAGCTTAAGGCTCATAACATACAACATTCATTAGCCTTTATTATGTGTTTTGAAAACGTTTGAAGATGAGGAGAGAAAGGACACACTAAAGGGAGACTAACTCAAACCTAAAAGTTGTCATACAAAGTGGACTTAGAGTTGGGATACAAAATGGAACTACCTAATGTTATCATGCGTGGTTTAGCCCCTAATGTCTATCATAACCTCTCTTGGATAAGAGAGATTAGAGATCCTAAGGGAAGAAAGATAAAAGAAAAGAAGAAGAAAGGAACATACAAATGCAATTATGCAAACATAGAATGCACAAACAGGATGAAAGTGAGGGAGGAAATATGTGTGGGGCAGTAGCCTCCACAAGCTCATCTCAACCTCAAGCATGCATATGAAAATGCAAAAGAAGAAGAAAGAAGGAAATGCACAAGACGAGATCACACAACAAGAAGAAAATCACACAAAAATGCACCAAAAGTGGGATGAAATGGCCTAAACCAAACAACATCAACCACAATGCCATAAAGCAAAAAAATGAAAGGAAAGCCTAAAAAAAGTGAGGATGGGATGCTATATGAGGACAACAAGGAACTCATAATATTCACTCAACCATAAGCATCACAAACAAAGTTCAAAAGAAAGCACAAAAAAGTCCTCAAGGATTCATCATTTTAGGTATGCTTCAAGTACCTCCTAAGGAGGGACTAAGCCACCTTAAATGAGACTCCAAGGTCATGGGGAAGAAGAGGGGATGAAAGAAAAGTGCTCAAAAGCAAAAGCAATCACACCAAAAGAAAATGCAAGCACATACATAAAGAAAAGCAAACATGTCACACATGGAAACCCTAAATGGAAACTCCAAAAGGAACGCAAGTTTGAACAAGTAAAACACAATGTCATGACCTAAAATTGAGCAACCAACAACCTTAACATGTTAGCAACATGAATCAAAAAGAGTTGAAGGCTCAAAGGATCCATCAAATTCATTTCCAAGACAAACTAGGTCAATGTGTATGTATGAACCTCCCTTTGGGGTAACTTGGCTTGCAAGTTACCTCAAAATTAGGAAAATGATTCAAAAATAACCAAATAAAATGCAAGAAGCTCATAAACATGTTGGCAACCAGAGGCCAAGAAATCACAATTAAAGTCACTTCACAACATCACCATAGAAATTGATTCACAAGGGTGCCCCATTATGAAGGAGGATTGTCGAGGGTCAAATGAAATGCAATCAAAGTCAAACCAAAAGTCAATGAAACAGGGGCAAAATGGTCCTCAAAAATCATTCAACTCATCATGGATATGAGGATTGATTTTCAGTCATTGGATCAAAAGGAAAATGCAAAAACAAAATCAAGAACAAAACAATGTCAAGAAATAGTTCAAATAAAAACACCTCCAATTGATTAATTCTTTTTTAATTGCAAAATAATCCAAAAAAATAAAATAAAAATTCTAAAAAATAAAAGACATCTCAAATTGGCCAGAAAGTATTTTTGGGTAATTTTATCAATTGGAGGAATATTTTTAAATGAATTAATTCTATACAGATATAAAACAAAATAAAAAAAGAAAAAGAAAAAAGAAAATAAAAAACAGTGGTGTGAAAAGTAAGGAAAAACAGGCAAAACAATGGGCTGCGCACTTGGGGGGGGGGGGGGGGGTTAAAAGCAAAAGAGGCCCAGGTCCAAGAAGCGTTTAATGAAACGCTATGTTTTGGGATGATCATGTGAGGTAAGTCAAATGAAGTACAGGGTGAGGTGTGTTTGTGGTCATTGGATCATGTGGTCATCAGATCAAAAGGCTAAGGCAAGCACACGTGGACAGGCAAGGTTTAAAAATGGAAACCGGGGGAGAAATCCAGGTGGCCGGAGCACGGTGGCTCCAGTCACCTTCTTCGGTGAGTCAAAAATTCAGGTTGAGCTACACTTCACCAAGTCTCACAAAATTATAGTCTAAACTCATCTACAAGTCACGTAGATCTCAAATACATGGTCAAATTTCAATAATCATGCATACACAAGCCAAATCAAAGAAAATAAGAAATGAGCTCAAAATAGAAAATGCAACAATCAAACACAACAATGATCCAGCATTTGCCTACATGAGTAGGACTTCAGAATGAACCAAAAATGGAGTGAAATAGGTACATATTAAGAGAGAAATTTGGATCTCAAGTTTACCTAACGGAATTTCTCCATTGGACCTTCTCAGTGGCTCAAGCTTGATGAAAATGGTCCAGACACGTTCCAATTCACTTGAGGAAGAAGGAGGAAGCTTCAATTCTGCTTGAAATTGGCCAATTTAGGATTCACGATTTGAAATTTTTGCTTGCTTGCTTGAACTGCAATCTGCTTCAATTCCACAAAAATGCCTCTAATGAATGCTCAGAAATGATTTACACATTATATATGATGGGTTAGGATCAGTTTGGAGGCCCAAATGCAACTCAATTGTGAGAATTTCCAAATTTCCCAATTTCAAATGGTGAAGCTCATGCACACGTGAAACAGTCCCAATCTTCCTTGTTTTTCAATCAAATTTGTTACTGAGACTTCACTTTGATCCTGTGGATGAGTTTTGTGCCTTCAAATTGGCCAATTTAGGATTCACGATTTGAAATTTTTGCCTGCTTGCTTGAACTGCAATGTGCTTCAATTCCACAAAAATGCCTCTAATGAATGCTCAGAAATGATTTACACATTATATATGATGGGTTAGGATCAGTTTGGAGGCCCAAATGCAGCTCAATTGTGAGAATTTCCAAATTGTCCAATTTCAAATGGTGAAGCTCATGCACACGTGAAATAGTCCCAATCTTCCTTGTTTTTCAATCAAATTTGCTACTGAGACTTCAGTTTGATCCTGTGGATGAGTTTTGTGCCTTGGTTTGATCAAATGGTTGAGGTTTGATTATGAAACTTCATCATGAAGTAACATGAAAATGGCCATGAAAAATAGCTCAATTTGCAAATCCAAAATTGGCATTGTGTTTGGAATGATTTGTGTACTCAAAATGCATAAGCTTGCCTTGTAATGATTAAAAAATCAATTAATTGCAGTTTATGGCTTTTAATGCTTTTTCCATGAAAATTTCTTCACCAATTCTTCAATACAAGCCAAATCAATGATAGGTTGATGTTTGTTGATAAAATTGACCTCATTTGGAGCAAGTTTCATGTTAGAAAGATTTTCATTTGAGATGTGCAAAGTGGCGAAATTGACCTATAACAAAAATGGCCTGTAATCTTACTTTCCTAAAATACCCTTGCCTTGCAAGCTTCATAACTTGAGCTCTATAAATCAGATGAAACACTTCTAGTAATCTTTGGAAAGCTAAGATCATGAGGAACAACTTTCTTGTTTGGATCAAAGTGAGGAGAAACATCCTTCTAGGTCAAAAATGTCTTGGAAGTTGGTTGACTTTTGTTGACCAAAATCACATTCATCTGAGGACCCATAACTTGTCAGCATCGTAACTTGAGTTCTAGAAATCAGATGAATGACTTCTAGTACTCAACAAAAATCTAAGAACATGCTCTACGAGTCTCATGTTAGAGTCAAAATGATATGAGACTTGTATCTTGAGATATGTGGTCTTGAAGTTAGGCACTAAACAGGGGATTTTACACTAAGAAGCTTAGAAACCCTAGCTTAGCAACTTCTCACACTCTTGATTATTGATGAATTGATCTTGAAATGATATATTAGACATCTCAACACAAAATTCAATGATCACAAAGACTTGGAATTGAGTTTTAATCTCCTTCAATTTCACAGTTGACTTAGGATTGACCAGATGAAAACCATAATTGCACCACCTTTGACAGATAATCTCCTTCAATCTCCTTACACATGACACAACAACTTGAATAAACTCCAACATGGCTCTCAAAGTCTTCAATGAGCTTCCTCAACATCCCATATCCATAATCACGAATTCACAATCCTCTGAAGATCTTCAACTGGCCTCCAAGTTAGGAGATATTCTACATACATCCACCAACTCTCTCAAAGAACACTGACCACCTCTTGATGACTTTGATGAGCATTCATTCTTGAGTAGAACCCCTTGCTTAGGCTCAAAACCCTTGGAAACCTTCTCTTATTATGCACACCTCTCTTGATCTCCTATTAAATGAACAATGTTATGCAATGCAAATGCTAGAAGAAAATGAAATGGAAAAAAAGCCAAGTAAAGAAAAAGGTTGGGCAAATTTTGAGGTTTAACAACTGCCCCTATTCAAGCGACTTAGACCTGACTGGGTGAAAAGCGAACGACTTTCAAACAATCGAGGTAAAAGACGGTTGAATACCAACAAACCCATAAATTTGCCAACTGCAGAAATCTCTGGAGATAAAACATCTTGCATACTCTACCGGGGAAGAGACGCTTAACCAAATAACTCTGCTTAGGAACAAAGAGGAACTTAACCACGTAACTCCGTTGGGGAACCACATAATAAGATGAACTCGTCCATCAAAACTATGCCATGGTCTGAAAAGTAACATTTCAAGTTGTCGGAATCTGGATATTCAACGAGCAAAATGAGGCAACATTTGTCAGAATCTGAATACTCAACGAAAATGACCGGAGCCAGAATGCTCAACGTAATAACTGGAGCCAGAATGCACAACATAAAAGCCGGAGCCTGAATGCTCAACATAAAAGATGGAGCCTGAATGCTCAACGTAAAAGTAGGAGCCTGGATGCTCAACGTAAAAGCCGGAGCCTGGATGCTCAACGTAATAACTGGTGCCGAGATGCTCAACGCATGAAAGGAATACACCACTACTTGGATATTTGTCGGAGTCTGGTTACTCAACAAAAAAGCCGGAGCTTGAATGCTCAACGTAAAAGTCGGAGCATGAATGCTCAACATAACAACTGGAGCCTGAATGCTCAACGAAATAAGCAACTTCTTTGGAGGTTTACCAGAGTCTGGATACTCGACGAAAATTGACCGGAGCCTGAATGCTCAACGAACAAAGCACTACATCATGAATTGGAAATTCACCGGAGTCTGGATACTCAATGGAGAAGCCGGAGCCTGGATGCTCAACGTAAAAGCCGGAGCCTGAATGCTCAACGTAAAATAAGGAATTCATCCTTAATTGGAGATTTGCCGGAGTCTGAACACTCAACATAGTAAACCGGAGCCTGAATGCTCAACGGACCAAGAAGTACACCATAAATTGGAAATTTATCGGAGCCTGGATACTCAACGTAAAATTGACCGGAGCCTGGATACTCAACGGACAAAGAAGATTACATCTGAAAGTCTGGGCACCATACAGGCTAAGGAACAGCCTTTCCAGTTGCCGGAGTTTGGATACTCAACGAAATTGGAATCACAGAAAATTTGCCGGAGTCTGGATACTCAACGCACAAGAGAAATTACCACTTATTGGAAATCGGTCGGAGTCTGGATACTCAACGTAATAAATCGGAGCCTGAATGCTCAACGAAAATAAATCGGAGCCTGGATACTCAATGAAATTGACCGGAGTCTAGATACTCAACGGACAAAGTAGATCGTCACCATATGAAACTTACCGGAGTCTGGATACTCAACGGATAAAAGAATATACCATTTGCAAATTCACCAGAGTCTGGATACTCAACAGAGAAGTCGGAGCCTGGATGCTTGACGTAGATGACCGGGGCCTGGATACTCAATGGACAAAGGAGTTATCACAACATGGAAATTGACCGGAGTCTGGATACTCGACGAACAAAGGAGATCATCACACATATACTCATCAGGGTCTGGATACCACATGAGTTCACCACCATACCACGAACCGAAGCCCGACGACACTACTGGGGAATAACATGAGTCGGGGTCTGGATACCACGCGGGCTAAGAGAAATCATTAGTTTCCAAGGTCTGGATACCATAATGGCGCCAATATTAATTCTCCGGAGATACACATGAAACAAAGGGATAACAACCTGGCTTATGTTTCACATGCACATGTTTGAAAATGGCGTAATGCTCCATACGAAATGGAAATGCTACGCGTTTGGGTAGATGCTATGCATGCATGCAGATGCAACGAAACTGAATCAGCAAAATAAATGCTAGAAATACGGAAACCACCCTGTTGGGGAAACAACCTACTCATGCCAATAATAATTAGACTTATGCCGAGGAAACGGGCCCTTGCTGGCTTCCTGCAAAGAAAATGTCGGGGTAACAAAATTCCTCCCAGCCTGTTGGGGATTACTCAGCTCGGGACGAATCTACCTTGGTTGTAGATTACTTAGTGGGAAGAAAATCTAAATCTGACCCCCTGGGGAATACGCACGAACATGCACTTCGCGGGGTGTTAAATGTGTACCAACTGCCAAGGGAAAGCGTACACGCTACCTGCTCACTTAAACTACATACAAACTCTACTAGGGATAGAGATGCCAACTCCATTTACTGGAGAATAGACTTTGGCCGGAAATAAAACAAATTTCATCCAGACCTCTTTGCCCCAAGGGTAACGACCCTACAAAAATGAACAAACCAACCAGATATCCTACGTAAACAGAACTATCTCAGTCATCATTTGTGACGTTGTTCAATTAATTCAAAGTTTTAATAATTATTAGCCAAGGCCTGCAAGTTTATCAAAACATTGGGCGTTTTTTCACAAACAAAACAATAAAAGTTAAAACAATGCGAACCAGATACTAAATAGTATATTTTTATTGACAAATGGCCTGTAAATAGGCAAAGTTTTACAACAGATGTAACTCCTGAAAAGAGGAAGTTGCGCAAAAAAACAATACAGATAAGCACATAAAAATAAAAAAGTGTACAGAAATATCGGCAATGTGGCATAGACAAACACCATGAGCTGATCCCTCTATGACTCGCCTGACCTTGATGCTTTCCCGATGCTTCATCTTCAGAAGAGATTGATTCGGATATACAGCCCTCAGGTCGTCCCAATCCACTAAGCAATGAAGTTCCAACGCAGACTGCAGTCATTTGCTTTTCAATCCCTAACTTTTGCCTGAACCGCCCTTTCGGGTTTTCGATTCACCGGGATACCCATGTTTGCCAAAGTCGCCTTTTTAGGTTTTCGACTTTGCGGGTTTACATCTTTTTCATTTTTATCCCTAATTTTTGCCCGAACCCAATTCTTTTTTTATGGTTCGCCGGGATGCCCCATTTTTGCCGGGATATTCTTTTTTCTTTCCAGCGGGTCTCTTTAAGCAAAGTATTTTTTAATTGCGTCTGCATTCACAAGGGATGTAAAATCCTCGCCATCTATGGTGGACAACAACAAGGCTCCTCCGGAGAAGACCTTTCGAACGACATATGGACCTTCATAATTGGGAGTCCATTTCCCCTATGATCTGATTGTGGTGGGAGAATCTTTTTCAACACAAGATTGCCCGTCTGAAAGCTCCAAGGATGCACCTTCTTGTCGAAATCTTTCTTCATCCGACTCTGATACAACCGACCGTATGCAATAAATGATATCCTTTTTTCATCCATCAGGCTAAGCTGATTCAATCTGTTCTTTATCCATTCTGCCTAATCGAGCTTGACGTCGACCAACACTCTTAAAGAAGGAATCTCGACCTCTAATGGTAGGATAGCTTCCATACCATATACCAGCGAGAAAGGAGTTGCCCCAGTTGAGGTATGTACCGTAGTACGATAACCGTGTAAAGCAAAGGGCAACATCTCATGCCAATCCTTGTAAGTGACAACCATCTTTTGCACTATCTTCTTGATATTCTTTTTGGCCGCTTCAACAACGCCATTCTTCTTCGGACGATAAGGAGATGAGTTGTGATGCTCGATTTTGAAATTCTAGCACAATTCCTTCATCATCTTATTATTTAAATTCGAACCATTGTCAGTAATGATTCGCTCGGGTACTCCATATCTGCAGATGATGTCCTTTTTTAGGAACTGGGCTACGACTTGCTTCGTGACATTGGCGTACGAGGCTGCTTCAACCCATTTAGTGAAGTAACCAATGGCGACCAAAATGAAACGATGTCCATTGGATGCGGTTGGCTCAATCCTGCCAATCATGTCGATGCCCCACATAGAGAAAGGCCACGGGGACGCCATAACATTCAACGGGCATGGCGGTACATGAATTTTGTCTGCATAAATCTGGCATTTATGGCATTTCTTCGCAAATTTGAAACAATCTGACTCCATTGTTAGCCAATAATACCCTGCTCGTAACAACTTCCGAGACATGGCATGCCCTCCAGCGTGTGTACCAAAAGTACCCTCGTGGACCTCTTCCATAAGCAACGCTTCTTCCTTTTCGTCTGCGCATCTCAATAACACCAAATCATGGTTCCTTCTATAAAGCACACCATCTGGGTTCAGATAAAAGTTACCAGAAAACCTCCTCAGAGTCTTCTTATCCTGAGCCGAAGCCCCTGGCGGATACTCTTGGTTCTTAAGGAAATTTTGTATGTCATAAAACCATGACTTGCCATCAGCAACTTCCTTAATGGTGAATACAAAAGTGGGCCTATCAAGGCGAGAGATGACTATTCTTGGAGAATCATTCCAGAAATTCACTTTATACATCGAAGATAGCGTTGCCAAATCATCTGCCATCTGATTCTCTGCTCGTGGCACATGGTCAAACTCTACCCTGTCAAAGAAAGGTAACAACCTCCTTGCATAATCCTTGCAAGGAATCATATTTGGCTGACGAGTTTCCCATTCTCCCTTGATTTGATTAATCACTAGCGCTGAATCGCCATATACATCCAAATTCTTAATTCTCAAATCAATAGCCTATTCCAGACCCATGATGCACGCTTCATACTCGGCTTCATTATTAGTGTAAGGGAATGTCAACCTGGAAGTGAAGGGGATATGGGTACCATGAGGAGTTGTAATGATTGCCCCAATTCCACTACCATAGGAGTTGACAGCGTCGTCGAATATCATCTGCCACTGGGAACCCTTCTCTGGACCTTCGTCAGGTAATGGCTCTTCACAATCCTTAATCTTGAGGAACATGATATCTTCATCAGGAAATTCAAACTTTATCAGTTGATAGTCTTTGATTGGTTGTTCAGCAAGGTACTCTGACAGAACACTTCCCTTGATAGCTTTCTGGGAAACATATTGTATATCATACTTTGTCAGTAGCATCTGCCACCTGGCAATTCTTCCTGAGAGTGCTTGCTTCTCGAAGACATACTTGATTGGATCCATTTTCGAAATTAGCATGGTTGTATGATTAAGAATATATTGTCTCAAACGTTTGGCAGCCCAAGCAAGTGCGCAACATGTTTTCTCGAGCATCGAGTAACGAGACTCACAGTCTGTGAACTTTTTACTCAGATAATAGATCGCATGCTCTTTTCTTCCAGTCTCATCGTGCTGACTGAGAGCACAACCCATACTGTTCTCAAGAACCATTAAGTACATGATTAAAGGTCTTCCAGCTACTGGGGGTATCAGTATCGGAGGTTCCTGCAAATATTCTTTTATCTTATCAAATGCTTTTTGACAATTTTCATTCCACACGACCGCCTGATCTTTCTTTAGAAATTTAAACAATGGTTCACACGTGGCAGTGAGATGAGATATGAACCGAGCAATGTAGTTCAATCTCACCAAGAAACCATGGACCTCCTTTTCTGTTTTCGGTACTGACATATCTTGTATAGCTTTTATTTTTGCAGGATCGACCTCGATTCCTTTTCCACTGACAATGAACCCCAATAACTTTCCGGACCAAACTCCAAAAGTGAACTTATTTGGATTCAACCTCAATTTGAACTTCCTGAGCCTCTCAAACAGCTTCAACAAGTTGACCAGATGCTCTTCCTCCCAAAAGGCATTACCTTGTAACAGAACGTCCCCCACGGTGTAATGAACGTCGTTTTCTCCATATCTTCCGGTGCCATCTTTATCTGATTATAGCCCGAAAAACCATCCATGAAGGAAAATACGAAGTATTGAGCAGTATTGTCAACCAATACGTCAATGTGAGGGAGCGGGAAGTCATCCTTTGGGCCCGCCTTATTCAAATCTATGTAATCTACACACATCCGTACTTTCCCATCCTTCTTAGGTACGGACACGATGTTGGCGACCCACGAAGGGTAAGTTGTTACGGCTAAAAATCCTGCGTCCAACTGCTTCTGGACTTCTTTGATTTTTACAGCCATGTCTAGTCTTGTCCTTCTAAGCTTCTACTTGACCAGCAGACATTCCTTACGCAACGGAAAGCGATGAACTACTATATCAGTCAAGCCCGAGCATGTCTTCGTACGACCAAGCAAAGATGTCACTATACTCTCGAAGCATCTCAATCAGCCTTTGCTTGATGTCATTCTGCAGCGCAACCCCTATCCGAACATTTTTGACAACTTCTTCAGAACCCAAATTAACAACCTCGATTTCCTCCTGATGAGGCAGAATAATCTTCTCTTCTTGTTTCAAGAGTCTAGCTAGCTCTTCGAGCAAGTCTTCATCTTCATCAATCTCTTCTTCAGCTTGATATATCGGGTGATCAAAGTCAAAGCGAGTCATAGGAGATCTGAATCAGTGTCGTCTGCAATAGGAATCCTGCAATAAAAAATGATTAAATGTTTCAAATGATATGAAAACGAGTACCAACCACATTTCCATTTTATTGTGAGAAACAAAAATAAGAAAAACAAGGATCACAAAATTTGAATGAGAAAAACACCCTTTGATTAATTGATAAAGCAATGTTCAAACATAAATAATAAGGCCCTGAAACAAAATACCGCTATGCTCTGGGTAGAGCATAGGATTGTACAATAATCGGGAAAAAAAAGTATTAATGTTCTGTTGTCACTTGAACGAATTCTTCAATAGACCAATTGCGCAAACTCTGTCCTAGCGTACAAGGCTTGATCCAAGCGTCCATGTCACAATCACTATCTCCCTCTTCGCTGAAACCGCGTTGATCCTTTCGAAGATAACTCCTCCTTTAGTGAACTGTACAGGACCTTTATAGTGTGGCGCGCTCTGCGAGGATGAAGAAGAAGAAAATGACGGGCGGTACCCCAAACCAAACTTGTCCTGCTTGTGGGGAATCTCTAATACTTGGCCCCAACCTTGTGCTGCCCTAGCCTGTACTGCTGCTTGGGCCTCCTTAAAAGAAGACATGGCCACCTCTGACGCCTTGCTCACAACAGGAGATTTATCTTTAATTTGGACTATTTCAAAAGCCTGACACAGGGTTTCGTGTCTTACTCCGTCCACCTCGACGTACTTGAAGGATGATAAGTGACTCATCATTATATCCTCTTCTCAACACACTGTGACAACACTACCGCCAACCATATACTTTAGCTTCTAATGAAGCATGGAGGTCACAACACCTGCTGGATGAATCCATGGACGGCCTAATAAACAACTATAGGCAGGCTAGATGTCCATAATGTAGAAAATTGCATCAAATACTTCTGGTACCATCAAAAGCTCACACCACCAAATTACTTGGCGTGCAAATTAATCCCTGCATGTCCAACTTCATTAGGGCTTTCATCGGGAGTACGTTCAAGGATGAGCCTGTATCGACGAGTACATGAGACATAATAGCCCCTCGGCATTCTAATGATATGTGCAACGCACAATTATGGTTCCTGCCCCTTAGCGTCAAATCCAGGTCTGTAAAACCCAAATCGTTTCCTGCATTTACGTGCGCAACAACCCTTTTGAGTTAATTAACCGAAATTTCTTACGGCACGTAAGCAGTATTCAGTATTCTTAACAACGCGTTCCTATGCGCTTCGGAACATAGTAACAAAGACAGGATTGATATCTTGTAAATGGTCGACTATCTTGTAGTCACTCTTTCGTATCAGCCTCATAAACTCTTCTGCATCCTTTAACAAAGATTCCTTCTCTTCAGCCTGAGAAGTTTCTTCTACCACGACTTTACTTTTTCCTTTGTCAACCCTATCAACAACCACTTCAGGTGACGAAAAGACCCAGCCACTACGGGTAATTCCTCCTCCTCCCACAAGATTATCTACTGAATCCGCAGGGGGACCATTCAAATCTAGTTTCTGTCCATTGCAATACACTTCAGCTCCGTAGTTCCACGGAATAGCCTTGGTGCTTTCAAACGGTACGGAACCTACTTCAGTTATGGTTATTGTTGGTGGTTTTGGCGCATAAATGGTAACGGTTTTGTACGGAATGGAAATTGTTGCAATCTCATCCCTTTCCTCAGCTACCAACTCTTCAGACTTACTTTCAACAGACCGATCAAACTGCAAGACTCCACTATCCATCATATCTTGAATATAGCCCTTCAACTGCACACATCCCTCAGTATTCTTCAGACATTCGGCACAACCTGGGAAAACACCCCCCTTCAATAATCTTGCTTTCACAAAGCTCAATAGTGTCTTCAACTCATTAACATCTGTTACCAAATCTAAAACATCCTCCTCAATAATTGCATTGACCCTAGCTTGCCCATGATTTGGCATAGGATTTTGTACGACATTGGGAACGTCATTGGAGAATTTAATTGCTTTACTATCAATCATGTCCTGCACTTTATGCTTAAAGGCCTTACAATTATCGATATTGTGCCCCGGAGCACCTGAATGAAACTCGCAGCGAGCATTTGCGTCATACCCGGGTGGAGGTGCACCTGTCAATGGAGCTAAAGTTCTCTTTTGAATAAGTTGCAATTGCAACAAAGCTTGTAATAGCTGAGAATACGGCATGGGAGGCGCATCAAACTGCCTATTTGCCACCCGACCTCGGTCTTGATATCTTCTATACCCCTGCTGATTCTGCTGCGGTTGCTGTTGTTGTTGCTGACGTTGTTGTTGTTGTGGTTGTTGCTGAACTACCGGAATTGTAATACTAGCAACCTGCTGTTGCTGACGATTCTGACCTCTACCCCTCCCACGAGAACTGGACACTGAATTGGTATCTCCTTCTCGTTTCTTATTACCGAATACTTTCCTACCCCCTCCTCCAGCTGAGGGCATTTCACAAACACTTATCTTCCCTAACTTCATACCATTTTCCACCCTCTCTCCGGTGATAATTAAGTTAGAGAAACTACCCGACATGCTACTAATGAGCTTCTCGTAATAGACGCCAGGCAAAGTGGCGACGAACATATCAATGAGCTCAAGTTCCACCATAGGCGGCTGCACCCTAGCTGCTAACTCCCGCCACCTTTGGGCATATTCCTTGAAACACTCATTGTTTCTTTACGAAAGATTCTGAAGTTGGACCCTGTTAGGAGTAAGGTCGCTCTTGTATTGATAATGTTTCACAAAGGCCTCAGCCAAGTCCCTCCAACTGTGTACATTCACAGGTTCCAGACTCATGTACCACTCCAACGAAGGACCAGAAAAATTGTCCTGAAAGAAATGCATGAGCAATTTCTCATCGTCCGAGTAGGTAGGCATTTTACGGTAGTAAGATCTCAGATGAACTCTCGGGTAGGTGTCGCTACTGCTAAAATCGGGGCCGGCAATGACAGAAGAGTCGCCACCGTGCGTTATTTATCCCAAGAGAGGGAAAGGAAACGCTCAGAGAAAACCTAACGAAAAGAGGGATAAGATCCGTCATCGCAATCAAATCTCAGGTTCGGGAGTCGGTTACGCAAGGGGAAGGTGTTAGCACCCCTCACGTCCGTCGTACTCGACGGGATCCATGCTTGTTGTCTATCTAAAAGGGTGATTGAAACTATCTAACTACAGGCTTGAGGACAAAATAAAAATAAGTGACTCGGCAAAACAACGGCGCTTTGTGCCTACGTATCTCATCTGGAGTGAGAAGTCAGAGTCAACGTAGTTCGGCTAACTACGGGTGAAAGGGGGGAAGGTTGCTCGCCAAAACATCGCGTCTTGTGCCTACGTAATTTCACCTGGTATGAAAGATCAGAGCAAACGTAGTTCAGGCTAAAAGGGAACACAGGTTTGTTCAATTGTTTTACCCGAGTAGGGTTAACAATCAGCTCTAGCAGTTTGGTGTATGCAGCTCAACCATTGTAGACTTAGGCGTTACTGTTTGCGATAGAACCAAGAGTTAACAAAACTCTCCTTATGAAAATGATTTTCCAAGATTAAAGGCCTCAAAGGGAAAAAAAAAGTTTAAATGATTTGTTTTTGTGTTTTTTTTAGAGAAGAAGTGTTTTTGAATTGTTTGCAATTCATATCGCACTAGAGACTATGACTTGGGAGTGAATGCGTCGCATATCACCCAAAGGGTGCTACACTAAACATCCAAGCCATTGAAGAGAAACCCCTCAACAACCCTTTCCCAAGTGCTTAAGGCTCGTAACGCGCAATAATCATTAACCTTTATTAGGTGTTTTATGATTGTTTTGAGATGAGAAGGGAAAGACTCGATCTAAGGGGAAACTGGACACTAAAGTTATCATGTACAATGCTCCTAAAGTTGGGATGAGAGGGAAGAATTAACCTAATGTTGTCATGCATAGGATTGAACACCTAATGTCTCTCCTACTCCCATCCTAAACGGAGGGACTAGGAATCCTAGGGGGATCATGGCACAAAGCCAAGTAAACACTAAATAAATTCACTCACAAATAAAATGAAGAAGAAGGGAAATGAAATTGATGAAATAAAATAAAATGATAAAATGGAAAATAAAATAAAAAGGATGGAAAATAAAATAACACATGAAAATAATAAAATAAGATTTTTGGATTTTTGATATTTAAAACTAATTTTAAAATAAAGTGAAAGTTAAATAATAAATAAAAGAAAATAGAAGAAATAAAATAAACACTAAAAAAGAAAAGGTGCCCACACAAAGGTGCTATCCATTTTTCCAATTGATGCCCACACAATAAAATCTGATGGAACACGCAAGAAGAGAATTTGAAACGCATTTTGAAACACAATGAGTTGAAACAGATGCAATTAAAGGTAGAAAATGATTTGAGCAAGTTCCAGATATGAAATGAAATGAGTTTCGACAGAAAATGTTATTCAAAAAAGCAATAGAGCAAAATTGACATGATTAGAGGGTTGGATTAAGGCAACAGTTGTTCATGAACCATAACAATGATCAACTCATCTTGCTTACTCTAATGACATCTTTCAATTTACATAAGTAGAAGTATGAAGAGCAGAACTGACAGCTAGCATGAACCCAACAACCAACTTCACAAGATCAAAGCATAATTTCAGCAAGGTTATTTAGTCTAGAACATAGCAGCATGATTGTGGACAGATTCAAACACAAGCACATCCAAGGGTTAAAGACAAACAGCTAGCAGAAACCCTAAGGTCTAGATAGAGGCTGTCAAGCCATGACAGTTAGTTCTCAATCAGAATGTTAACACAAGCATCAAAGTCAAAGGCCTATGATGTTAAGAAGAAAACCAATGGTAGACCTTAATACAAACAAACTCAACCATTCAGACTTTAACAGCCAATGCACACAAAGATAAGCAACACTCTTAAAACAAACATGAACCAGACAGTAATGTGTTGCTAAGGCAGAAGCAACATACTTTGGATATATTCATGCTAACAAGTCCTTCAAACATACTGACAACCAAACATGAATTAGTGTACTTAAACCAACAATCATCCTTTGACAGAACCAAAACAAAACTCAAACATACTGGTGCTTTCAAGTTTGACATGACATATTAATATGCACTTCAAAAATCTAATTGCCCAACCAAACACCAAATGTTTCAACAATAACTACATATCCTAACTAGGACATGCTGCGCGATAGTAGGTCTTGGCACAAACGTGGATCCTAACATGATAAACCAGTCCTATGCACAAACTCTAAATGCTAGGCAACTTCAAGAAACCAACCTAATCAATAGGTAAAAAACCCAATCCGGCTTATGGCACGTCAAAAGAGTTAACAGAACTCCGTGATAAGACAACAAGGATATTCAGATTCACACACATCTAGCAGCTGCTGCAACAAAAACCTGATTGGAAATTAGGTTGGTCTACTCCTCACCAAAATTGGACAGCAAACTTAAGCATCAAGGTAAATTCAATGAAATGTAAACCCCCATCTATTATGACTACAGCAAAAACCCCATCCCACCAGAGCATACTAGTAGAGAAACCTCCTGAATTTCTCAATCTAAACTCAAAATTCCTACCTAAAGCACCAATATGCCAACAATGGTCAATGGGATCCCAACCATGAACCACACCAAACTGTCCTCATGGTTCCAAACAGAAATGAGATCTATAATCCTAAAGCCTCAAAACAGCCTCTCCTAGATTGTCTATGATTTTCCATCATGAATTAACCAAACCTAATGCACCATAAGCCCAAGACTTGATGGCACCAGTCAAACCCTCTATCTCATGACAGTACCAATCTTGATCTGTCAAAACCACACACTATTTCCATAAAGATTAGATGAAAACTCTCAACCTTGCTCAGACGAAATCACAACCAAGCTAGACACAAAGGCATTGAGATGATCCTTGATAAACTCTAAAAGGGTTAAGGCAAAATTGATGTGAAAACCAAATTGAAAAACCTTTCATAAAAACTAGACAGTAAGCACAGTACTAAAACCAAATGGCAACAGAATCTTATCAAATGAAGAGGCTTGACTGTGCTAAATCCTTATCTCAAGACAGTAACAGTCTAGTTGGCATAATACCAAAACTCACACACCAGTTTAAAACTGTCCCATAACGAGAACTAACATCTTGCTAAGCATAAACCCAAATCTTTCCAAAAAGGTTCAGGCAGCCAGTAATGAGTTGGCAAATCAAATCCTCAAAAATAAATCCTGACAATAACTGTGGATCTCAACATAACAATGCTAACCAAAAACCTAAAGTTCGAATCTTGTTCACAAATGCAAGTTTACAAACCTTATGGCAATAAACACCCTAAATGACAGCCTGTGGTCATAACAATGCCACACTGGTTTAGCAACAGGAATGGTCCAGTTTGAGCAAACAAGTTAGAACAGCCCAGCTTAATCAATGAATTCTAGCTTATCAGTGACAGTTACCAACTACTGAACCTACCCTCAACCAGAGATATTGACATAGTCAGCCCTCTCCACAAACTTGACAGCAAGGTAAGCACCTATGTAGAATACCTCTCAGACCAAAACTTAACCAATATGCTATGTATTCCTAAAAGAACTAGCACAACAGCAATGAATACATATTGAGTCCCATCAACCCAAACTCAAACATATTACCTAAAATATCAACAGGCCCCTGATGATAACAGCAGCAAATGAGTTCCACATAGGCCAACCAATCTAAACTAAACAGCCTAAAAACACTAAACTAGAAGTGAAGCACAACAAGCCTAAACCCTCATGACAGCAAGCATAAGCACAAAACATAGCTCAAAAAGAACAGAGGCAAACTTGACATGAGAATGTCAAGTATCAACCAAACAAAACTCAATGTGTATCCTTAAATGATAACAACTTGCAAAAAGGAACACAACAGTGTTGTACAACCAAAACCAGTCATCATAATAACAAAACATCATTTCAAATGAGAGTTAACAAACTCCAAGAACACAAAAAACTCAAACATGCTTTGATGATACTGATGCATATAAAATAGAGTGTTTAGAAATACTTACCTCTTGCAAATTCCAAAGTAAGCTAGCAGCAAAAGCAAAGTTTTGAAGTTCCTTCCTTTTGCAAGCAACCAGTTGGTTTTTTCATGGTGACTGAGTTGAGGATGATTGGGGTTTAATCATGGTAAAGACAATGAACAGAGATTGGGAAGTGTTATGTATGTTCCAGCATGGTGTTCTTGTTCAAAGGGAAAAGGAAGTTTGTGATATGGCCGAAAAAACAAGAAGTGGAAAAGATGGAGAAGTTTTGAAGGGAGGTCCGTGAGAAGTTGAAGGTGAGTCCCCTCTCGTGTCCCTTGCTTTCCCCCTTTATTCCCTCGAAAAACCCTTTTTTGCTACAAAAAATATTTTTGTCTTGAAGTATCATGAGGAGTCCCTTTCTCTGTAGGGCTTATGTACAGGGTTTGTAGTATGTATCAAGTTTAATGTTTTGTTCTGCAAGCCATGGAGAAGTCCTTTTCATCACAGGTTTTGTTGTTGTGTTGTTTTCATGTACAGGTACTGCAGGTTTTAGATGTTGCTTTGGGATATGGAATGTGTAGCGGATACAGCTTGCAAGTTCTCTCACGGGTTTTAGACAAGGAAAGTTTTGGAGTTATGTTCAATTGTCATGAGTTGTATCCGATGCAGCAACAGGAGACATGTTATTTGTGAAGAGTTTGGGATTTTTGTGGTGAGATAGATGTATAATGGGGTCTACTGTAACGTACATGTTTCACATTTTAGTGATTTTGTTTATCAAAGTAGCAGGATGTTATGTAACATAGGCACGAAGGTACCAACAAGGTCACAGTAGTGATAGCAACTACTTTGTTGTTGTAGCTTTCTGCATTTTGGCAATGGTCTTGTCACAGAATAGTCTTGGTAGTACAGATTTTGCTGGCTGAAGAAAGGTGGGAATCACATGCCACATTGGTAGAAGGTCTTTTGCTTGGTCATGCTTGCAAGTTAGCACGAAGCATATTATAATCATCCTGGAGCCTTTTCTTATTATTATTTCTTGGCACATGTTGTAAAGATCTTTTTGTTACAAATTGCAATTGTAATGTGCTTCCAAATGTTATTTGTACCTCATGTTTTTTCCTTTGAAATTTGACTTATTAGTATCATAAACATACCATGGGCATCCGTTGTAAAACAAACTTTTGTATAATTGGGATTGGACTTTGAATGTGTTATTTGTGCCTTAGTTTTGATTCACCAACTTAAATGGAGCACACTTAAAACCATTTGCATCTTACTTGAACTCCTCTACCAAAAAAAATCCAACTCAAGATGAATGAATTAAAATCTGGTTTCTATGTTAACCATATTTAATCCAAAAATGAGTCACCCTTAAATATGGAATGGATTATAATCTTGAATCAATGAAACCAAAAATAAAGTTGAATTAATATTGAACTTATATCCCCCTTTGAATTGTGATGAAACGCAAACCTTTTAATCTTTTTGGACAACATTATGGACCAAATGAACCTGTTTTGATCTTAAAGAATCACAATGCGCTGCATAAAATCTTAACTGGAGAGGGACAGATTCCATATGATTCTCCACCATGAAACATTTAAATTTAGCCCAAGCTGATAACTACACTGCCACTTTACCCAAACCCTGAGTTCTGATGATTATCCACCTTGAAATAGTTGTCTTCGCCATAACCTGATAACATGATACTGAAACAAAACACTTGTTTTACCAAGATTAGATCAAACTTCCACTGAATGCCAAACCACACCTCACACACCCAATATGATAACCTTGTTTGATCCTTGATTCAATCTTGCAAACCTTAGCCTCGAAGAACTAGTTATGAAGCCAACTTATACTGAATCATTGAGGAAGAGAGATCTCTTGAGAGTGTGAGAAACTGCTTGCCTAAAGTCTCTTAAAGAAAACCCTAATCCCAAAATGGCAACTTTCAACAACCTTTGATTTTTTCATGATTCCCTTGACTTTTCTTGATCAAATCCCACCCATTGGTCATATTGAAATTAAGGATCATGATCTTGACCTCAAAAAGTCAGGAGTTGACTTTTTTCACTGCACAGTTGACTTTTCTCCAAATCTCCTGATTTTCAATCAACTGATTAACTGAAGTTCTTCTGATTAAAATTGATGGTCTAACTCTTATCCCAAAAAACCTTAGGACATATGGAGGGCCATGGAAACAAGTTTTCTTCAAGAAATAAGTTTTAACCTAATTAAAATTGAAACCCTAATTCCAACCCTTTTGACCTGAGCATTGTGCAGATGAACTGAGTAACCATTCCACTTCACTATAACCTCTGAGACACTCAACAAGCTTATACCTCATGCTCACACCAATGATAAAAACCCTATGGACCCCTTAACAATCTTCTGATGGTTTGTACCAGTGCCTTTGCTTGGGCTTGAAGCCAATAAAGGCTCTCCTCTTGGATGATACACAAACAAACACTTGATCCCCTGTAAGAAATATGCTATGCAAAATGCAAAAAATGCTAAAATGCAATGAAACATAAGCCAAATATTAAGAAAAAGGTTGGTCAAATTTTGGGATGCAACAGCAGGTGGTACCCTTATATTTGCCAAAGTCTGGGACTTTGAACTTCAGCGGCACTCTCAGATCTGGGATCAGTCCCAGATTAGCCATATCAAGGCCCATGGAATTTTGACTTTCAAGGGACTTCATTTTTTCTTCAATCATCTTGATCCTCTTATCAGCTTCGGAGGGTAACTCAGCAAACACAACCCTCGGTGAGAACACATCATCTTGTCTGTCTTCGTTCCAGAGGTGATCCATATTACCATGTATAGCACAAGTGGTGTCAGGACCATAACCATTCCCATTAACATTACCATTTCCAACATTACCAAGACCAGTGTTGTTGAAACCTGCAGCATTACCGGCACCAGCAGCATTACCATTCAATCCAGCAGTAGGGATAACCAAAGTAGGTATGGAGTTATCAGCTCGAGGAGTCTCAGCATGTGGAGGATTAGCAGTGTTCCCACCATGCAACACATCGTTGCCATCAACACGTGCAATCAAGGGTTGCACCAAACTACGGAGTTGCTCTGGTCCATTAGCCACTCCCTGTATTACCTCCATGAACTGGGCCATCCGTTCCCTCATTTCTTGCATCTCTGCTTGCATTTGCTCCATTACTCTCTTCTGGTTCCCCCTAGTAGCGTACCGGTGAGTTGTTTGATCGACAATCCTGAAAAACACTAACGAACCACAGGAAATAAGATTAATAGTTCCGATGCACCTGCAATGCAAAAAAAATACAAAATGCAATCATGTATGTATGCAACAGGGAAATTTCCTCCTCGATTCTAGTTTCCGAAAGAAACACAATAATGGAGAACCCTATAGACAAGCATATAACAGAACCTCCTCGTATATAATCACAGGCCAACAGGCAATGTACAAGCAACAACTGAGTATCATAGAAAGGACCTCAACCAACAAGCCTGGTGATGGTCAGTACAGCAAATAATAAGCAACAAGCTACAAAAAGGTAAATAAGATAGTCAAGCTGGATGACGAGACCGGAAGTCCTCTAGCAACTCCCGCTTCTCAGGATGATCTGGTCTAGCAAGTAGTCCTTGAATAAGTAGCTCTCGTTGGCTGATAGTATGATGCAGACTCTCAACATGGTCTTCCCAAGCTCCTTCCCCAAAGCACGCCTCGAGCTTGCATCTCTTGGAATCAGCTCTCAACCTACAATCTTTCAAGTTTGCAATAGCTTCGTTTAGTCTGTATTCATTATCCCGTATGAGTGACACCTCTGCTGAAATATTCTCGTCTTTGACACTGAGATGCGTCTTCAACTTGCTGATCTGTAGCTTTAACTTGTCTTTGCTCTCTTTGTTGTTGGTGAGCGTAGCGTTCCATTGATTGTTAAACTTAGAAATCTCTAAGTAAGCTCTGTCCAAATCTTCCTTCTTGGAAGCAAGAACACTACTAACAGCCTTGAAATCCAAACCCAAACATTCCCGAGAATTGGTCTCCTTGGTCAGATCCATACCCAATTTGTTTACAAGCTTAGTTTGTTTTTTGAAGGAATGAACAACCTCAATCTTCTCACTTCGAAGCTGAATGGTTTCTTCTTCCAACTTCTCGTTAGCCTTTTTCAAATCTTCTTTTTCAGCCCACAACTGATTATACCTCTGGATGTCAACCGTAGTGGGTTCTTCAATCACAAAAGGGCACACAGGCTTAGCAGATGGGTAAGGCATCATCAACTTCTCGGCTCTGCTCTGAATCCAAACCAAATAGGGGTCTTAGGCTCGACTATTGCTCTTCCCTAAGGAAACCTTCCCTCTTTTATGGATATTGCTCCAAGCATGCTCAACTCTGGCTATGGTATCCCCCTCCAATAACCCGGTGAGATACAAAGATTCCTGTATCTCTTCATCCTTTAGAGGACTCCTCAATGCATACCCAAATTGCCTGATTGCAATGGAAGGGTTATAGTTTATGCAACCCTTCCTTCCGACCAGCGGGACATTCGGAAAGCTTCCACAACTATAAATAATCTTGATACCCAGTATGTCCCTATCAAACCAGACAATATCTTCAGCAGAAAATTTCATCAAATGTTCAGACCATTCTGATGTACCTGCAGTATCAGAGAACGGACCAATCTTGGGAAGATGGCTTACAAACCATAGATAGAGAAAAGGTGTGCAACAAGATACACTCTTACCTCTTATGTTCTCATTCTTATAATGTACGGAATGATAAACGTCACATAACAGCGTAGGTATAGGATTCCTCGAAGCAAAGATACGGAATGCATCCACATCTACGAAGCTCGGAATATTAGGGAACAACAGAATACCATAGATACATAGGGCCAAGATAGCACTGAACACCACCCAACAACCCTCCTTGGCAAAATGTCGAGCTTTATCCACCAGAAAAGGTAACGAAAACCCAGATATTCCATTTCTCTTAGCTACTTTCCCTGCCAACTCAGAGGCATCTAAATGTAAAGCTGCATCAAGCTTAGCCAGATTCGGCTCATCCTCAGTATGATAGAATGGTATCTGGTTAAGAATAGGCACTCCTAGCAGTGCAGAGAATTCCTCTAACGTTGGTGCCAACACATAACTCTGAAAAGTAAAACCTCTCAACTGAGGATCGTAGAACTGCAACAGAGTCTGAAGACCATTCAACTCATTCAAAGAAGGTTTACATACAATGCTCAAAAGCCTCCCATAGGATTGTCTGAAGTCTTCCATAACTTTCTTGTCGGCTAAAGAAATCAAACTCCGCAAAGCTCCAATATCAGGTGTTGGAAATTTATAGGCCAATGTCCTCCTTAAGGGCTCTATGTCAGATGAAAGAGCACTAGAATCAGAGGGAAATATGCACCTGCAACATAAATACATGTTAATGAAATGTAATATGAAAATGCACATGCAAATGCAAACAAAGGATCAAGATTGTTGTGCTGTAGATCAAGAAGAATCAGCGCTCCGCTTTAGCATAACATAATACTGACATTAGGACCCCTTGTACCAAGAACACAGATTCACACTGTAAAGAAACTGGGTAGTCTGAAAGTCAAGGTTTCCTGCATAACCCAATCCCTCTCACAGGTATGGACCTATCCATTGATAAGGTTCGGCATCCTATGCGTTCATCAGCGTCATAGACTTTTGAGAAATGATGATACGTTCACCATTTCTGGTTTGGCATCATAATTCCCCGAAGAGGCCTCACATAGCTGAATCACAGATGATCAGTCCCCAGAGTCGACAACCCTCCGATCCAAAATCCCCTCGAGTCCTAAGGGCTAGAAAATAAATCATCAAAAAGAGTCTCGTTTGAGCGTGAATTTCATAGGAACTGTGCTTTCTAAGCAAGCAAGTCCCCCACTAATCTCCACTACTAATGCTAGGTTTGTACTCAAGCCCGGGTCCAGCTTATCTCTCAACAAAACATTCTCTTCCCACAACATATCAATAATGATACAATGCGAAAAGTAAATGCAATAAGATAAACAAAGTACATATATACAACACCCAAAAAGACAAACAACTAAGCGCTAGGATTAAATCGCATAGGGAACCAGAGTCCCCAGCAGAGTCGCCAGCTGTCGCAACTGCGAAAAACACCCGGCGGAAAACAGAAGAGTCGCCACCTTTCGTTATTTATCCCTAAGAGAGGGAAAGGAAACAATCAGAAAAACCTGACAAAAAAGGGAAAAGACGAGGTCATCGCAACCAAGTCCTGGATTCGGGAGTTGGTTACGCAAGGGGAAGGTATTAGCACCCCTCATGTCCGTCGTACTCGACGGGATCCTTGCCTGTTGTCTATCTACGGGTGTTTCTATCTAGATAAAGGTTGTTGTGGTGAGAATCATGATACCAAGCTATTAATTAACTTGAATCTTTAATTCTTAGATTACAACCGAACTTTAATTTATCCAAAGGAAAGGTTTAAAGAAAGAAAAACCTTTTTCGCGATGTAACAACAATGCTAAGAGATTTGGGGATCGGGGGTTGGTTATGCATAGGGTAGGTATTTCATATCCTAAACATCTGTAGTACTCTACAGGAACCTTTTGTTTGTTTGCATGCTAAGTTGGTAAATGTTTGCTAAGGTTTGGGTTGGGTAAAGGGTGAAGGTTAAAACCTAAAGATAGTTTCTAAGTTTGCTCTCAAAGACGTCGCGTCCTCTGCCTACGTATCCTAACTAGGATAGAATCAGAGCAATCGTAGTTCACCTCACTAGAGTTGAAGAACACTTGATTATGCTCAAGGTTCCTGGGGAACAAACATGATAATGCTTGTGTAGAGTTTAACAAAACTCTCTAGATCTATGTTATAACACTCAAGAGGGGAGTAAGTAATCATTACTATGATTCTTACATAGAGTTTACAAACTCTATTCTAGGGTTCTAGTTGAAGAACACTCCTAGCAAGGTAAGGCTTTCTAGACTTAAAGCAAAGTCTAATGGCTTGCATGTTCTAACTTAACTAATCTAGGGTTGAAGATGACTTCACAAAGTCAAGGGAGGGTAATGAACTATCCAATGACACAAGGGTCAAGGGAGAGACTTTTCCTTTGGAAGGAGAGAGAGAGAGAGAGAGAGAGAGAGAGAGAGAGGAAACTTGGATGAGAACTAAAAAGTTCCATCACTTGGGGAAGAAATACTAAACAAAGAAAATAGTCAAGTAAACATGCATATTACAATAAGCAAGGATCAAATAATACCAATGGTTACAACCGATAATCAAATATCTTAACAAAGAGGGAAATCATATCTTAATGAAGATTGAAGGCACTTCTTAACAAAGATTGAAACATGATGAAGGTAACAACCATATAAACAAATCATGATTTGACAGTAAACATGTCATAAACTCAAGGTATATCATGTGTAAGATTAAGTTATGAAATTTGGAACTTTTGAAGTGATTTATGACAATAAAACAAATAAACAAGCAAATAAAAAAAGGAAAGGGCCAAGCTGGGAGTTGAACCCAGGCCCTTTAGTTCACAAGCATCACACTCAACCACTAAGGCACACACACGCGCGCTGGTAGTGAATGGAAGGAGAGAAGAAAAATGAAATCATTTACAAATGAAAAATAAAAACAACAAAAAGGTTGATCCCAAGGATCGAACCCTGGTTTGGCAAGTGAAAGGCGCATGAAAGAGTAAGGTTTCTACCACTGGGGTGGCTATACATCCGTTGATTTAGCCACCCCTAAAAATATATGAGGCATATCTTCATGGATTTCTGGGCAAGTTTGGAAGCAAGAACAAGGCAATTTTTCAAAAGGCGTTTTAATGCTAACTTGCTCAATTCTCCACCAATTTTAACAAACTTTAGATCCAACCTGGGTAGAATTGAACAAGGATCATGATGGTACAGTTGGAATTTTGAAATAAGGCCTTGAAATGAAAACACGATAGAACTTGCAAATTTGGCAATTGAGATGCATTTTGAAAAACACACAACAAATCTAAGTTTAAATCCAACAAGGGGCATTGTACACAAGTTTCATATGTCATAAAAAAGGTGTAGCACATTAAAGGCTCAAGCAAAAATCAACAAACATGGATTTGGCACAAAAATTGCAAGATGAAGCATAAAAATGTTGCCACTGTCAAGACAGATGGGAAGCACATAGCCTATCAATCCTAATCATGATAATGATGATGTTCTCATAGTTTACAAATCAATTCAAATGCTCAGATAAAGGAAAGGAATAGAATGCAATATACACATCAAAGCACAACTATTATGACAAGTAAAATTGGAAATGAAAGATGCAAGTTTGAAACTTAGATCATGGGATGTGCATAATTGAAATGAGCAGACCCTTCAAACATACTCAAAACATCATGTAAGGTGTGTCCACACTTCAAAATTGTTCACAAACACCATGGAATTGAAAATCATATATCAACTGCTCAAACACTCATAAATGCAATATTTGAAGCCAAAACTGAATTGGAGTAGATTGAGATGCAAGGGATGCCACATACAATTCTTAAATATGATAACAAATGAGCCTAGCACTTAAGGTTGTCATGAAATGCATACAACAAGAATATAGATACCAAGTTGCATTTAAATTAAACATAATGAGGCAGGGCTGTTATGACAGAGAAGTGAGGCATACAAAAATGATTGATTCACGCACACACAAGTTTCAAATACTATTAGAGGTACAATGTTTCATAAACTGGCCCAAAACCAATCAAACCAGAAAAAGTGAAGTGAGTGCAAGTTGGTTTCAAAACAGTTGCAGCAGCATGGCACAAATATGGTCCAGTTATTACACACACACATCATAAATGCATAAAAGAATGAGTTATAACTCAGAAATTAGGCATATTGCAAGCAAACAAGAATTTGGCATATTCATGGCATGTTTTAGCTTTAAAGATGCAGTTGGAAGGTGAAATGAGAAAGCAGACAATCAGTGATCAAACCAATCATCAATACACATTAGACTCAAGCATATAGATGAGTTACAACTTAAAGATTAGGCAGATTGCAAGCAAACAAGAATTTCTGTATGTTGTGGCATATTCTAGTATGAAATGCAATTGGAAGTGAATTGGAGAAAACAGGCAAGAACAAATCAAATAAATTAAGTGCACACATCATTAATATGACAAGGAATGAGTTTCGATTCACAAAATAATCATAGGACAGTTGGAATGAAAGTAGGCATGTTGTGGTATTTAGTGTGAAAAACTGTCTTGGCAAGAATGTGGCAGCAGGTGGTGTTTTTCAAATTATGAAGTTTCAAACCAAAGTAAGGATCCACACACATCATAAATATGATAAGGAAAGTGATTGAGTCCAAAAATTAAGGCATATTCCACTTAGAACAGAAAATGATATTTGTATGAGATGCACAAAAGTTGCTTGGCAGATTAATGATGTAGCAGGCAATTTCATAGCAGTTGGGGGAAATTGATAGCATGCACAAGTTTCAAATGAGTAAGGCAGTGATATTATGCACATAGATCATGTTTAATGCAAATGAAACAGAAAATAGTACATGTTTGGCATCATGATATTTGAAAATGCAGTTGGAAGGATGCTATGACAGTTTGAACATATAATGGAGATTTGAGCACATAGGCACCACACACATCCTCAAAATAGGTTAACAAATGAGTCCACAATCTCAAAATTAAACAAAAATGCTCCAAACCATAAATGGTATGTAAAACTAAGTTTGACAGCAAAAACCAATAATATCTCACAACAGCCCTAATAGCAAACTTCATGTTTCTTACATTTCCACCAAAACAAACATCATGAGCAAGATCAAATGAACCTTAAACAATGATTTAGAACAAAGAGATACAATTATGGCAAGCACAACAGTCCAACACAACTCATGGTAGTGATGAAGCTAGAATGACATAAAAATAACATAATGTGAAAACAAGAGAAACATTGATTCAAACATGATCAAGGGCAGGGGGAATCTATGAGTAACTTACAAGTTAATCCAAACATCACTAACGAACTAAAACTAACAGGCCTAGGGCAAGTTCATCAATATTTCAATATTGGATCATAAAACTACCACATGACCAAAATCTTCACAAGCAAGTTAATCATGATATCTAAGCACAAACTTGTAACACAATATCCACATATCCTTTACAAATGACAATATATTAATAAAAGCAAGTAACATGACCATGAAACAAGAGTTCTTGACAAAGAACTAAAGTGGGGCAGCAAATGGTATATTTTACAACAAGCATCTCAAAAATGATACAACATGATAATGTATGATCAACAAAGAGTTTGAATGTCACATACCTCTTGTAGACAAGTCTTGAGCAAGCTAAAAAGCTTAGAAACCCAGAGATCCTCTTCCTTAGCAAAGTATTGAAGCTTGCTTCCTCTTGAAGTAACAAACCACTTTTTAAGACAGTTGGAGTTGTGTGATTTCTAGATGGTTTTTTAGAGCTTAGACACTTGAGATATGATGTATATGAGGTGTTGGGAGTGTTAGAATGGTAGGAAGTGGTTCAAGTGAGAATTTGGCTTTCAAAATGCAAGAAAGTCAAACTACTAAGGTGTGAAGGTTGACTTTTGTGAAAATGAGATTTTTGAGTGGTTTGATGTATGGACACCTTCTACATAATGTTTAGAGATTGTGTAGATAGTTTTGAGGGACTTGGAGATGGTAGAACTGATCTTGAGCAGTGTTTTGCTCAAGACAACTTTTTGGTGAAAAATGAAAGTTTTGAAAAT
Organism: Lathyrus sativus; assembly: GCA_963859935.3. Taxonomy (NCBI): domain Eukaryota; kingdom Viridiplantae; phylum Streptophyta; class Magnoliopsida; order Fabales; family Fabaceae; genus Lathyrus; species Lathyrus sativus. Next base: position 84,560,485 of record OZ012739.1, on the reverse strand, counting down.
TTGAGATTCTTGAGGAAATGAAAGGGAATTGAGAGCTATTTTTTCTCTGGGTTTTGGAGATTGCTCTGGTGTATCTAACTTCATGGTGAATGCCTCTATTTATAGTGCAAATGAGAGTGAGGGCAGCCTTGGTCTTTTCCATTTTTGGAGGGAGACTTGGAAGAAAATCTTGCCAAATCTTGTGGCAGCCTCTTCACATCAACTCCTTGGCTCAAGACAGGCAAAACCAGATGATATGAGAGGGGTGAATTGACCTGAAGCAAGGCTAGAGTGTAGAGGGACTGCAGCTGCCAACTCCTCAAAAAGTTTCTATTTCCTCTCTTTTATTTGATTAAAATAATGTCAACTTGCTCCAACTTGCTATGTTCATTAAACCATCCTTCCTTCTGGTTTTCTCTCCATCTATACCTCACATTATCAGTTTGAATCATGATCCAAGGGTCAAGGATAATCCAAGTTGTAAAAATCTGAATTTTGAGAAGTGTTGGATTGGTGATTTCAAGTGTTGACAGCCCTAACTTCCATAGTGCATAACTTTCTGCTCACACATGCTATTGAGGAGTTCTACATCAATTTGGAAATCCCTTAAGTAGCTCTATAACTTTCATGTTTTGGAGATTTCCAAATTCTTGATGGAACTAGGTTGAAAAACCCTTCCAAGTTGCTGAAAAAACCACTTAAAAAGGCTAAATAACTTAGAATTTTTCCAAGTTATTTCCTTTCTTAAAATGAATTTTGTCATAACTCCAATTCTATGCATTTTTTGATCATGGACCACTTTTAGGATTTTGTAGGGTTTGTCAAGAGATTTCCAATGAGCTTTGAACCACTTCATTTGGATGTGTGGTTGAGGAGTTATGGTCTTGCCCCTTTCGAAACCCTAATTCCCGATTTTTGCAGTTATTTCTTAACCCTTGATCCAATGGTCATGAAATTTTATGGGGAGGTTTAATATGACATAAGGAACATTTTTTATTCACATCTTGAAGTCAAATTCTTTATTGTTAAAGAGTTGACTTTTCAGTCAACCGTTCGATCAATCGGTGACTAACGAGTCGGTCGTCGGGGTTCCAGACATTCTGAGGACTTGAAACTATTTGGATGAACTTTACTAAGCCATAAGAGCTTAATGGACAAAAATAACACCATTGAAATACTCTTTAAATCAAAAGTCAAACTACGGTTGACTTTTCCTAGTCGAAAACCCTAATCGGGTATCTTGAACTGCACTGTTCCCAATTCCCGGGTGACCACCTCAAATTGAATTCATACTTGATCCAATGGAGTATATTTGATCTTGTTTTAAATTGAATCAATCCAAAACATTGATTGATCAGACCATCGAAGCCTCGATTTTGACGGTACGAAACCCTAATTCATCTGCATCTTGACAAAGATAAACTGGAAATGGGTTAAGGTTAGTTAATCAAATGAATATAATCCTACAATGATGATGAGGATCTAAGGGGTCAAAATTTGGGGTGAAACAAAGGTCTCAGGGACAAAAGAAAAGAAAAGAGACTCGGTAGAGCATCACAGCTCTGTGCCTACGTACTCCCTCGTGCAATGGGAAAGTCAAAGTCAACGTAGTTCGGCTAACTACGGGCTAAAGGGGGGAAGGTTGCTCGCCGAAACATCGCCGTCTCGTGCCTACGTACTCTCAATAGGTATGAGAGATCAGAGAAAATGTAGTTCGGGCTAACAAGAACACCGATTGGTTCAAAAGTTTTAACTGAGTAAGGTTAACAAATAGTTCTAGCAGTTTGGTGTATGCAGCTCGACCATTGGAGACTTAGGCGTTACCGTTTGCGGTAGGACTAAAAGTTAACAATACTCTTTTATCTGAAAAGATTTTCCTTATTAACAGTCCCAAAGGACAAAAGAAGTTCAATGATTTGTTTTTATGTTTTTAAGAGAAGAAGTGTCTTGAGTTTGATTTGTAACTCATGTTGCACTAGAGACTATGACTTAGGAGCGAATGCGTCGCATATCACCCTAAGGGTGTATAATAAACACTCTAGGCAATTGAGAGGAATCCACTCAATCACCATTTCCCAAGTAGCTTAAGTCTCGTAGCGTACAACATTCATTAGCCTTTATTATGTGTTTTGAAAATATTTGAAGATGAGGAGAGAAAGGACACACTAAAGGGAGACTAACTCAAACCTAAAAGTTGTCATACAAAGTGGACTTAGAGTTGGGATACAAAAGGGAACTACCTAATGTTATCATGCATGGTTTAGCCCCTAATGTCTATCATAACCTCTCTTGGGTAAGAGAGATTAGAGATCCTAAGGGAAGAAAGACAAAAGAAGAGAAGAAGAAAGGAACATGCAAATGCAATTATGCAAACATAGAATGCACAAACAGGATGAAAGTGAGGGAGGAAATATGTGTGGGGCAGTAGCCTCCACAAGCTCATATCAACCTCAAGCATGCATATGAAAATGCAAAAGAAGAAGAAAGAAGGAAATGCACAAGATGAGATCACAAAAAAAGAAGAAAATCACACAAAAATGCACCAAAAGTGGGATGAAATGGTCTAAACCAAACAACATCAACCACAATGCCATAAAGCAAAACAAATGAAAGGAAAGCTTAAAACAAAGTGAGGATGGGATTCTATATGAGGACAACAAGGAACTCATAATATGCACTCAACCATAAGCATCACAAACAAAGTGCAAAAGAAAGCACAAAGAAGTCCTCAAGGATTCATCATTTTAGGTATGCTTCAAGTACCTCCTAAGGAGGGACTAAGCCACCTTAAATGAGACTCCAAGGTCATGAGACAGAAGAGGGGATAAGAGAAAAGTTCTCAAACGCAAAATCAAACACACCAAAAGAAAATGCAAGCACATACATAAAGGAAAGCAAACATGTCACACATGGAAACCCTAAATGGAAACTTCAAAAGGAACAGAAGTTTGAACAAGTAAAACACAACGTCATGACCTAAAATTGAGCAACCAGCAACCTTAACATGTTAGCAACATGAATAAAAAATAATTGAAGGCTCAAAGGATCCATCAAAGTCATTTCCAAGACAAACTAGGTCAATGTGTATGTATGAACCTCCCTTTGGGGTAACTTGACTTGCAAGTTACCTCAAAATTAGGAAAATGATTAAAAAATAACCAAATAAAATGCAAGAAGCTCATAAGCATGTTGGAAACCAGAGGCCAAGAAATCACAATCAAAGTCACTTCACAACATCACCATAGAAATTGATTCACAAGGGTGCCCCATTGTGAAGGAGGATTGTCGAGGGTCAAATGAAATGCAATCAAAGTCAAACCAAAAGTCAATGAAACAGGGGAAAAATGGTCCTCAAAAATCACTCAACTCATCATGGATATGCGGATTGATTTTCAGTCATTGGATCAAAAGGAAAATGCAAAAACAAATCAAGAACAAAACAATGTCAAGAAATAGTTCAAATAAAAACACCTCCAATTGATTAATTCTTTTTTAATTGCAAAATAATCCAAAAAAATAAAATAAAAATTCTAAAAAATAAAGACATCTCAAGTTGTCCAGAAAGTATTTTTGGGAAATTTTATCAATTGGAGGAATATTTTTAAATGAATTAATTCTAGACACATATAAAACAAAATAAAAAAAAGAAAAAGAAAAAAGAAAATAAAAAAATAGTGGTGTGAAAAGCAAGAAAAAACAGACAAAACAATGGGCTGCGCACTGGGGGGTTAAAAGCAAAAAAGACCCAGGTCCAAGGAGCGTTTAATGAAACACTACGTTTTGGGATGATCATGTGAGGTAAGTCATATGAAGTACACGGTGAGGTGTGTTTGTGGTCATTGGATCATATGGTCATCAGATCAAAAGGCTAAGGCAAGCACACATGGACATGCAAGGTTTAAAAATGGAAATGGAGGGAGAAAACCAGGTGGTCGGAGCACGGTGGCTCCGGTCACCTTCTCCGGTGAGTCAAAAATTCAGGTTGAGCTACACTTCACCAAATCTCACAAAATTATAGTCTAAACTCATCTACAAGTCACGTAGATCTCAAATCCATGGTCAAAATTCAATAACCATGCATACACAAGCCAAATCGAAGAAAATAAGAAATGAGCTCAAAATAGAAAATGCAACAATCAAACACAACAAAGATCCAGCATTTTCCTACATGAGTAGGACTTCAGAATGAACCAAAAATGGAGTGAAATAGGTACATATTAAGAGAGAAATTTGGATCTGAAGTTTACCTAACGGAATAGCTCCGTTGGACCTTCTCAGTGGCTCAAGCTTGATGAAAATGGTTCATACACGTTCCAATTCACTTGAGGAAGAAGGAGGAAGCTTAAATTCTGCTTGAAATTGGCCAATTCAGGATTCACGATTTGAAATTTTTGCTTGCTTGCTTGAACTGCAATCTGCTTCAATTCCATGAAAATGACTCTAATGAATGCTCAAAAATGATTTACACATTATATATGATGGGTTAGGATCAGTTTGGAGGCCCAAATGCAGCTCAATTGTGAGAATTTCCAAATTGCCCAATTTCAAATGGTGAAGCTCACGCACACGTGAAACAGTCCCAATCTTTCTTTTTTTCAATCAAATTTGCTGCTGAGACTTCACTTTGATCCTGTGGATGAGATTTGTGCCTTGGTTTGATCAAATGGTTGAGGTTTGATTATGAAACTTCATCATGAAGTAACATGAAAATGGCCATGTGTTGCACCCTAAAATTTGCTCAACCTACTTCACCTAGGTTTATGTTTCAATTGTATTGTCATTTACATAAAAAGGCATGTACATAGTCTAATCATTTGCATAGCATAGCATAGCAAGCCATCCAACAAGGGACCAAGTGCCATTCTTATCTCTATGAGCATATCAAGAGGTTTTTATTCAAATTCAAGCCTATCCAAGTCATCAGAAAGAAATTGAAGCTTGAGAAGTTGGTGGACCAATTAGTGGGTTTGTCTCCTATCTTGAGGGGGTTTGAAGGTCATCAGAGAAGTTGTGGACTATGAATTGAAATCATGGAATGTATATAAACATCATGGAAGACCTAGAGGGTCATTTTGAAAGTGAGACAAGTCATTGATGTGGTTACAAGAGCTACAGTTGAAGACAGTCAACTAGGGTTTCATCTGGGTCAACCCTAAGTCAAATGCTTGATTGAAGGGCATCAAGGCCTGTTTGAAAGATGTGGGATGCCTCATTTGATATGTGGATATTGATGTGGTGTTGTTCCAAGGAGAAATCAAAAGAAATCAAGAAGAAGAGAAGTTTCTAAATTAGGGTTTCTGTGTAAAATTCCCTGATTTAGGGAAAACTTCCAAGCAAGATAATTCAAAATGAAAGTCTCAAATGGATCCTTGGCCAACATGAAACTTGTAGAGTATCTCAAGACCTTTAATTTGAGTGGTGGAAGGAATCAAGAAGATTTATAGAACTCAAGTTATGGTTCTTGCAAGTTACAGGTCATCTGAGGACACTGAAATTTGTCTGTGAAAGTTACTTGACTTCCAAGCAACTTTTACCCATCAAGTAGTCTTCAAATGGATTTCTTGCCGACATGAAACTTGTTCCTCATGATCTTATATTTCTAGAAAGGTATAGTATGCCTTCATCGGATTTGTAGAACTCTACTTATGATCTTGGCAAGCCAGGGGTATTTTGGGAAAGTGGAATTACAGGTCATTTCAAGCATATGCCCAAAACTCCTATTTCCAAACTTCAAATGAAGAAATGTTCAACATCAAACTTGCTCCAAATGACATTTTGAGTCTAGAAAAGTGGTTGTGGCAAGTTGGAAATGCTCATAGCCTAGAATTGCAAAATTGACCAATTATAAAGGGAAAAGTACCTTTTTAAATGACCAAAATTGTGATTTTTTGATACAAAAGCAAAACCAAGCATATGACCAACCATTTTGAAGGTAAAGGGCATTTTAAGACCATTGGCAATGTTAGATTTTGGGTTTTAGGTCAAAATTTGGGAATTACCATAGCTTGCTTATAATGGAAGTTACACATCCAATGCATACAAGGGATTAATGTGCAAGCTAGCAAGGCCTTTCCACATGTTCAAAATATCACCTAATGAGATTTTCAAGTGAGAATGAGGAGCTGCACCAAGGTTTCATGGGCTGATTTTTCCAACTCACCAATTTCACTTTCTCATGCAAAGATATGAGCAACTTCTCATGAGATCAATCTAGCAAGTTCTGGAACTTTCCATCATCATCTATATATTCATTATAACTGATCCAAAGCAAGGTTGAACTTCATTTTGATCAAAAACTCATAGTTTCACTTCATCTTGCTTTTTTTGCAAATTGCTTCCAATCCTCTTAATTCTTCATCATTCCTTCAAGATTTTGTTCCTATTCTACTCAATAATCATCATTGATCACATTGCAATCAAGATCTGAGTGAATATTGGCTTGAATCGTGCTCTGCAAAATTCTCACATCCAAGTGCAATTGAAATCGGTTACAAGGATCCAGGTGGTTTGAGCTCGAATTATTGCAAACAGAAGCAAGAGTATAGTCCACTGATGGATCCTGGAGCATTGTAGGCTTTGAAGTAAAGAGAATCATCATCTGTTTTCAACTTCTTACCAGGTTAGTGTTTCTCACAATTTGGCTTGAATTATGTAGCATGAGGTAGATTTGTTAGGTTAAACATGGTTTAGGTGGTTAGATGATTGATTTTGGAGACTTTAGCAAGATTTGGTGAAGGTTGATGGATGCACATGAAATCTGTTTTGACATAGAACATAGTGATTAAGTTGTTAGAATCTTAGATAATTGGCTAGTCTTAATCAGTATAGCATGAGGATTATTGTTGTGCAAAGATTGGTGAGTTTGGTGATGATCGAAACCTGATGAAATGTTGAATCCATGATGTTATACCTTTCTGTTTGGGCGATAGAGAGAGTTTTAATGCAAACCAACGCCATGGTTGTATTCTACGCGAAAAATAGAACACGTTTGGTTTTTGTATCGAGGCATTTGGTGAAGGAACGAAGGCGTACGAATGAGTGTAAGTTTCATGCATGGAGCTGTTTTCAAAGGTTTCTGAAAACCCTAATTGTCTTGAGGAAGAAGACGACTTCATCGCCGTTGGATTCGCATAGGACTTGTTGACTGGAGAATGATCTAGTGGCTGAGATTCAAACGAAGAAATGAGAGGGAAGCTGGTGTGTAGAACGCAGTGTTTCATTAAAACGCTGGCGTGGGCTTTTAATGATTTTGCTATCCGCCCCCCCATGCAGGGCCCAGTCCATATTTTCACTATGTTTTCATGCTATTCGCACCGTGTTTGCTTTTCTTTTTCTTTGTTTTTTTAATTAATTTCTGAATTCGAATGGGCCCAGGCGCTATGCTATGCGCACCCCCATATCTGGGCCCAAAGCACCAAACCAACTGCATTTAATTTCTGTTCATACCCCCCTCATCATTTCTCATTTTAATTTTTCTCCAAATTCTTTATAACTTTGAAAATCCATAATAAATTGAAAAATGACTATTTTTCAATGGGATTTTTTTCCCCATTTTCTATTTTCTGTCAAGAAAAATATGAAATCATAAAAATGTCATTTTACTTCATTTTTATAATTTTTGCATATTTTTACATTTAATTGCTTTTTTAATTCTTTTAGTTGATGATATCATTTGTAGAATTTAGTTTAAGAGTTTCCTTTAGGATTTTCACCCCATTCTTTTTAGTACAACTAGATATGGATACTAGGTGCCCCTGGTTTTTATACCATAATTTCTAGGGTTTCATTTTAGGTAGTTTAGTTAGAAACTATTAGGCTAGTCAATTAGGGCTTTGAATATAACATAGGTGTATCAAAACAATTTCTTTTTGGGTTTTTAGGTTGAATTAGAAGATGGGACTATAGGGGTATTATGGGTAAGTGTAGTAGATCCCTTAGAAAATGCTAGAAGTTCCCCTATTATATTAGTACTCTTAGTATATTTTTGTAATTGATTGATTGTATGGTGTGCCCTTTCTAGGGTTATTGTTTGATTGTGTGGGGTATTGGGCTTGCTTGGGGTTTGGGTTTGAGCTGAAGACTTTGTTGATGAAGCCATTGAAGAAAAAAGGAGTGAAGGTCCAGTTCAAGAGTTGATGAAGATTGTGGCTTGCTTGCAGCTGTTGAGGATCATAGGAACTAGGAGCTAGGTAGAGCTTAGAGTAGAAATTTGATTCTTAAACATGGATGGCTTTGTTTGCCTCCATCCCTCTCTATGATTCAGAGTCTCTCTAGGATACTCACCCCCTTCGTTTGGAAGGCTTGGTGACAGTATCTAAGAGATAGAACTCTTGAGAGAAACATTCTACATTTGTTAAACAGTCTGTTTGCCACCTTTGGTGGTCAACTAACTATTTAACATCCCAATTCATCCTATTAATTGTTCCTCATCCTGGAGAGTTTGATTTGAAGAAAAGCCATGGAAGATTGAAGATAGAGACCTTGCTTGAAGACTGTAAAAGATGAAGATTGTGCTGTTGAAGCTGTGCATTTGACTGCTGTTGTTTGAAGCCCTGCTGTTTGAAGCTGTTGAAGGTGTTTACTGTTAGAGTTTCTTTCCTTGAAGATTGATGCTTGCTTGAAGCTTGTAGATGTTCGAAGATGACTTGAAGATAGAAGATGATGGAGCTTGCTGTGCAGAGTTGCTGTTTGCTGTTTATTTTTGCTGTTTAGAAGCTTTTGATGTATTGTTTGAGTTTCCCGGACTGTATTGTTTGCCAATTAATCTGTTAGGTTGAAAGCGAATCTTGTTCGCTTTTGCCTGTTGTTTTCTAGGTTCGAGGTTGAGTGGGACTCCCTTGCCTCGCTTGTACTGCTGCATTCATGCATTTTACTGTTTTATTGTATATATGCTGTTGTTTTTCCGTCTATCCCCTTAGGATCTCTGTTTCTCTCTGTGCAAGAGAGGAACATGATAGACATTAGGTCTTAACCCATGCATGATAACATTAGGTTAGTTTGATTCCCTTTTCAACCATAGGTTAGAGTTCTGTCTCTTCTTTCTCAAAACAAACAGAAAAATACAATAAAGATTTCAAATCCAATAAAAGACACTTCTTCCGTAAAAGAATGTGAACTCATTAAAACGTCATTTTTGTTCGCTTGGACTGTTAATCAGAAAAACCCTTTTTCAGAAGGAGATAAAAGCAATCAAGACAGACTTGTGTCGTACGTGGCCCGAACTACGTTTGCTCTGATCTTTCATGTTATATGAAAGTACGTAGGCATAGGATGCGATATCCTAGCGAGCAACCTTCCCCTCCTTTCCCGTAGGTAGGCGAACTACGTTGACTATGATTTCTCGTTCCAGATGGGAATACGTAGGCATAAAGTGCGATACTTTGCCGAGTCATTTTCTCTTCTTTTAACCCTTGACCTGTAGAATAGATAGAATAACAATCCTTTCGACAGAAAACAAGCGTGGATCCCGTCGAGTACGACGGACGTGAGGGGTGCTAATACCTTCCCCTTGCGTAACCGACTCCCGAACCCAGGACTTGGTTGCGATGACCATTCCTTTCCCGTCTTTGCGGTAGGTTTACTTCGAGCGTTTCCTTTCCCTCCTTTGGGATAAATAACGCACGGTGGCGACTCTTCTGTTCAGCCGGCGCCGATTTTCGCAGTAGCGACAACTGACGACTCTGCTGGGGACTCCAACGGTTCCCTATGCGAGTCAATCCTAGCGCTTGTTTTCCCGTCGAGGATTTTGTATGGATTTACTTTTTCTGTATTTTACTTTCAGCATTATATTATTGTTATTATTGTTGTATTGGGGTGTGACGGGTGTTCTATGATTGAGAGATAAGTCGGACCTAGGCTTGAGTGCACCTAGAATTAGAGTGGAAAGTAGTGGGCGCGCACATGCTTTGCATGTCCTAGTGTCCCGCGAAATCCACACTCAGACGAGGTTCTTCTGGTTGGCCTCCTGTCCTACCCTTTGGGTGACATGGGTTGCTGGTTAGTTGGATTGTCGACTCTGGGAACCGATCAATTGGAAGTTGGCTAAGTGAGGCCTCTTCAGGATTTGATGATGCCACTCCTTCTGGGAATCGTATCATCAACCCTGAAAGTCTGTGACGCCGACGACCGCATAGGATGCCATACCATTGTCAGTTACTAGGACACCTACCCGTGAGAGGGTTTGGGGCTATGCAGGTAACTAGACCTCCAGATACCGGTTTGTTTCTTGATTTGAGATTCAGGCTACCTATGGACAGTTATTGGGGTCTGTCAGAGACCAAGTTGGAGTGATTATTGGGTCTGAGGCTTGATTGGAGCTTATGTATGAGGTCTGTCTGAGACCATGGTTTGAAGAATATTTGAGGGTTTGTTGGAGACCTTGTTTTTGGTGTGATTTGGGCTTCTCATTCGGAGCACTTGGTCCTTTGTTGCATTTTATTTGCATTGCATTGTTTGCATAACCATTATCATCGCATTTCATTAACGTGTGTCTGTGCTGCAGGGGAATTTGCATATTCCCTTTCTAGTGTCCGGACTTCTGATTATTGATCATGGCTGGTTTGAGAATGACAGTTGCCTACAAGTTACCTACCCCTGATGTTACTCCCCTGCTTGGTTTGATTTCCCTTGCTGATGAGGATGTCCGGAGAAGCTTCAGGCAGAGTTACGGAAGACTGTTGAGATTGGTTCGCAAACCAACTGATGTTGAACTGAATGGGTTGTATACATTGATGCAATTCTATGACCCTACCTTGAGATGTTTCACGTTTGCTGACTTTATTTTGGGGCCTACCATGGAAGAGTACGCAGAGTTTATTGAGCTGCCAGTACAGAATAAGGTTCCTTTCATTCACTTTGACGTTGAGCCCAAGTTAGAGGACTTAGCAGTGGCTTTACACATGGACGCTTCTGAGCTATTGGTGACTTCTTGGCGCGGGGTTCCAGGCTTCTCCCTCCAGTTTCAGATTGGTAAAGCCCAGGAATACGCCAAGAATGGATGCTGGATAGTCTTTAACGCTGTTTTGGCTCTGTGCATCTATGGGATATTGTTGTTTCCCAATTTCCCGAATTTTGTGGACTTTGATGCATTTCATTTGTTTGCTGCTGGCAACCCTGTACCCATATTGATCGGGGATTTCTACCATTCGCTGCATTACAGAAATGAGAATAGGAGAGGCAAGAACGTCTCTTGTTGTGTACCTTTGCTGCACATGTGGCTTAAGAGCCACCTCCCCTTAAAGGGACCTTTTGTAGATGGTGCAACTACAGCTGACTGGCCAGAGAGCCTGATGAGACTATCTTCTGAATACATCGAGTGGTTTGACCGAGACTTGCTGGGGTCTAAGCTTATTTTCAGTTGCTCTGGGTATCCGAACGTGCCCGTGATAGGAAGGAAAGGATACATCAATTATAATCCATCTCTGTTTGTTCGCCAGTTTGGGTACGCATTGAAGAACCCACCTAGGGAGGAAGAAGTACAGGAATCTCTGTACTTCACCGGTGATTTGAATGGAGAGTTACTAGCCAAGCTTCAGCACGCTTGGATGCGTATCAACAGAAGAGGGAAACCACTATTGGGGAAGAATGATTGTCAGGCTTATGTACCGTACAAAGTTTGGATCCAAGAGAGAGCAAAACAGTTGCTAATGCCGTTTCCAGCTGCACCAGTCCATGTTCATATTCCAGTAGAGGAACCAACCACCGTTACTATGGAGGTCTACGAGCGAGCTGTAAAAGAGAAGGAAGCCTTGCTGTTAGCTAATGAAGAGTTAGAAAAGGAACTGGCTCAGATGCGTAGTGAGAAGAACCAGGCTGTGCATTCTTTTCAACAGCAAACTGAGTTAGTAAACAGGCTAGGTGCTGAACTGACTGAAGAGAAAAAGAAGCGTGAACGCCTGGGGAAAGAATTCAGAAGCTCTCATGATATGTTGGAGTCCAAGAAGAAAGCACTCGATGTCGCCCACCGGAAAATCTCTTCTTGCAACAAAACGTGGAATGCTACGCTAACTAACAACAAAAAGAGGGAAGACAAATTGAAGCAGCAAATTTCTGAACTCGAAGAACAGTTGAAGGCTAGCACTAAAAAGTATGAAGAGGAGGTGATGGCAAGATATAGTCTTCAGAACGCATTGAACAAGGCCATCGAAGGCAAGAAAGAGGTTGTGTCTCAGAAACGGAAGCTAGAGGATCGCTTCGGAGAAGGGGCATGGGAGGAATCTGCTGGTGATTTACGACGTGTTCTCAAGCGAAGAGATCTACTTGTTGAGGGTCTGCTTAACCGACCAAGTCATCCAGAGACTAAGAGGTTATTAGAGGAGTACCATGCATATGGGAGCACTTGACCGTTTCATGTATTAATGTGTATGCTTTATTTGCATTGTGCTGACCATCACCAGGATTGTTGGTTGAGGTCATGCCTTCTTATTGTACACTCATTGATATTGTATTCCTGACTTGATGGATTTCTCTGCAATATATGAGGTGTTTTCTATGACTCGGCTCCGAACTTCGTCTTGCTGTCACTGTCACCACACTGACACATTCGCACTAGAATCGGGGAGTGATACGCCCTAATGCACAGACACATGTTGCATTGCATTCACATTCATATTGCATTACAGGTGATTATTGAACTGTATCTCATTTCCTGCACCGTACAGGTCTTTTCAGGATTGAAAGTCAACGCCTGCACCGATACTCTACTCGTACCAACTGCAGAAGAGTTATGGATCAGATGCAGAATGAAATGCAGGACATGCGTGAGAAGCTGGCGCTATTCATGCAGACAATGGAGACCATTGTGAAAGGCCAGGAAAACTTGCAGGCTTTGGTGCAGCCTTTGCTGATGAGAAATGTTGGGCACGGAAACGAAGACCATAATTCCGTGCGAGTTGACACTATTCACGGGGATGGTACTCCTACACCGGTAGCTCCACCTGTGGTGAACATACCTGCTGTCAATGTGAACAACGGCGCTGCCGCCGGGAACGGTAACGCATGAATCGGTAACGAGACTGTCGTCAACAACGTTGGGTTCAGAGATGTCAATCTGGGTGGTGATAATATGGGAGGTAATGGCTTCGGTAACAACGGATTTGGCTTTAATGACCAGGGGTTTGATCATGCTGGGAAGTACGGTTTCAACGCTCAGGGCTTCGGACAGGACGAATTTGGTATTACTAATCAGGGTTATGGCGGACTAGGTAATGGAAATGGTGTTGGGATGATGTCTTTTGGACCTGTCGGAGTCGCTCCGGGGTATGGTAACAGGGGGCGGGGCCCTGTAATGAATCAGACTAGATTTGGCCGTAGCAACGGGTATGATGGATACGGAAATGGGAACGGTAATTGGCTAGAAGACCAGCAAGAAGATGCTTTCTCTGGTGGAGGTTTTGAAGGTCATATGGATGACTCTCAGAGAATCAAGATGCTCGAAGAGCAGATGAAAGGTGTTGTGAATCAAAGTGTTGTTGGTTCAGATATGACCACAATGGGTCTGGTGCCTGGCCTGAGGGTACCGCTAAAATTCAAAGCTCCCACATTCGACAAATATAAGGGGGATACATGTCCAAAGGTGCATGTGCGGTCATACTATAGAAGGATGTCAGCTTATTCAAACGATGAGAGGATGCTGATGCATTTCTTTCAAGACAGCTTGTCTGGTCCTTCCCTTGAATGGTACATGGGGTTGGAGCCAACTCAGATAAATACTCAGAAGCAGCTGGCCGAAGCGTTTGTGGCTCATTATAAGTACAATAGTGAGTTGGCACCCAACCGGGTCCAATTGCAGGGGTTGTCCCAGAAGAAAGATGAGAGCTTCAAAGAATATGCGCAGAGGTGGCGCGACATGGATGCACGAGTTCATCCTCCTTTAGATGACAAAGAAATGAATGATATGTTCATAGGAACATTTATTGGTGTGTTTTATGACAAGCTGTTTCATACTTCCTTGGGCAGTTTCTCGGACCTAATCTTGATGGGTGATAAAATTGAAAGCAATATTAAACTGGGAAGATTCCAAGCTGAGGAATCCACTTCAGCTGGCAGTAACAGAAGGGCTTTCGGTGGTCGCCGTCAAGGTGATGCAAGTGCAGTATTCGGGGGCCGAGGCCGAGGCCGGGGCAGAGGTCGAAATCAGTACAATCATCTGCAGCAGGTGGCAAGTGTCACAATTCCATTTCAGCAACAACCAATACCACCACAGCAGCAGCAGCCACAACAGGGGGTACATCCTGCCCAGCGCAGAATCCAGGGGAGCAAACCAAGGAGGGTGTTTGAAACGCCTCCTTCAACGTATGCAGAATTGCTACAGACGTTACTGGGTTTGAACTTGGTGGAAAAAAGGACTATGGCGCCAGTAACAGGCACTCCTCCGTACGGCTTTGACGCGAACAAGCACTGTGAGTTCCACTCTGAGGCTCCTGGCCACGACATAGAGGGTTGTCACGCGTTCAAGCATGTGGTACAGGATCTGTTGGATAGCAAGGCTATCAATTTTGGACAAGCGGGTCCGAACATAGTACAAAAGCCCATGCCCAACCATGGGGCAAATGCTATTTTAACCGAGGAGGGTTTGAACTTGATCCTGAATGTTGATGACCTCAAGACACCGTTGTGTGAGATAAAGAGCAGATTATTGAAAGGAGGTGTGTATCCGGGCTGCGATGAGTTTTGCCTAGAATGTTGGACCCAAGCTGGGGGTTGCGCTGAATTGAAGAAGGGTATTCAGACCTTGATAGATGGAGGCACATTACAATTCGACAGAACGGCAGTTGAAGAACCTGCAGAGTTATCAGCGGATGAGCAAAGTGACGTAGCTACCGTGACAATCCCCCGAAAAACAATAACTATAACAGCGCCAGCCAGGCGACCGCCGATCACTATCACCAAGGCAGGACCAATCCCTTATGAGAGCACTAAGGCAGTACCCTGGACCTATGGGTTGGAAGCATACTGTGATGGGGTGAAAATTGATGTTAGTAAACAGCCAGTGGAGGTCGTAGACAATGTCGTCGGTACCGGAGGGATGACGAGAAGTGGGAGAATTTTTATATCGCCTGAGGTAGAGGTTGAACGACTGGCAAAAGGAAAAGGAAAGATGAATGAGAATGTCCCTGTGCAGAGGAACAAAAAAGAAACGTCGTTGAAGGAGGTAGAAGAGTTTATGCGCCTTATTCGTAAGAGTGATTATAAAATTGTTGAGCACCTTCAACAGACGCCATCGAAGATATCCATACTGTCGTTGCTATTGTGTTCCGAAGCTCATAGGAATGCATTGTTGAAAGTTCTGCATACGTCCTTCGTACCTCAAGATGTTTCTGTGAATCAGTTGGAGGGGGTGTTAGCGCATGTGAACGCAGGCCATAGCTTGGGATTTACAGACTTTGATTTGACCCCGAAGGGGAGAGAGCATAACATGGCGTTGCACGTCTCAGTGGAGTGTAGGGGCTCAGTCATGTCCCATGTACTGGTAGATACCGGATCTTCCTTAAACGTGCTGCCAAAGAAAGCAATGATGAAATTGGACATCAGGGGAATCATTTGTACGCCTAGTGACTTGGTGGTCAGGGCATTTGATGGTACACGAAGAACAGTCTTTGGGTCCATAACGTTACCTCTACAGGTAGGGCCGGAGGTTTTCGAAACTGAATTTTACATTATGGACATCCAGCCAGCATACAGCTGTCTTCTCGGACGACCATGGATCCATGGTGCTGGGGCAGTCACGTCTACCTTGCACCAAAAGCTGAAATACATGGTAGGGGACAGTGTGGTCACGGTCTGTGGAGAAGAAGATATATTGGTTAGCCATCTGTCATCATTCAAGTACGTAGAAGTCGACGACGAGATTCATGAAACACCATGTCAAGCCTTTGAAGGGTTGCGCATCAAAGACAAGGTTCCAAGGCCGAGTAAAGCGTCAGAGGTGGCCGTCTCGTCATACAAGGAGGCTCAGGCTCTAGTGAAGACTGGTGAGACAAAAGGCTGGGGCAAGGTTCTGGATATTCCCGTGAAGATGGACAGATTTGGGCTGGGATATCAACCGTCGTCATCAACGCCTGCTACTGGGGCACCCCGTTTCAAAGGAGCAATAACAATCACAGCTAGTGGAGTGTATCACGAGGCCATCAACGCTGTTTCAGATTCTGAAGAAGGAGACAGTGACTGTGACATGGACGCCTGGATTCAGCCGAGCGTGCCAGGACAAGGATTATGCAATTGGTCTAGTCAGGAGATTGTTCCTGTGACTACCAAACAGTAATACTTTGTTTTCTTAATTGTTGAACAATCCGGTGTCTTACCCGGGGCATCGTGATTTTGCTTAGGGCCGTGCTGTTATGTACATTGCATTGTTTGATCATTAAATAAAAGGCGTTTTCATGTACATATATTGCGATCTCTGTTTTTCCTGTTTTTGTGTTTTACAATAAAATGGCAACGTGGTTATTCGCTTTATGCATATTTTGAAGCATTTAACCATTCCTTTTGCAGGATAATATTTTCAGATGACATCATTGAACCGCCTATGACTCATTTCGACTTTGAGCACCCGGTATTCCAGGCCGAAGAAGAGATTGTTGAAGATGGCGACGTTCCCGAAGAGTTGTCTTGGTTGGTAAAGCAAGAAGAACGAATCATTCTGCCTCATGAGGAGGTTATTGAAATTATTAACCTGGGGTCGGAAGGGGTTGAAAGGAACATCCGTATAGGAGCCGCGCTGCAGAGCGACGTCAAGCGAAGACTGGTTGAAATGCTCAGAGAGTACAGTGATGTGTTCGCTTGGTCGTATGAAGACATGCCTGGGCTGGATACGGATATGGTTGTGCACCGTCTGCCGCTAAAAGAAGAATGCCCGCTGGTTAAGCAGAAGCTTCGCAGAACTAGACCTGATATGGCAGTGAAAATTAAGGAGGAGATTCAAAAGCAGTGGGATGCTGGTTTCCTAGCTGTTACAAAATATCCCTCATGGGTCGCTAATATCGTGCCAGTGCCAAAGAAAGACGGTAAAGTGAGAATGTGCGTAGACTACCGTGATTTGAACAAAGCGAGCCCGAAAGATGATTTTCCGCTTCCTCACATTGATGTGCTGGTTGACAACACTGCTCAATTCTCCGTATTCTCCTTCATGGATGGCTTCTTGGGCTATAATCAGATTAAAATGGCGCCAGAAGACATGGAGAAGACTACCTTCATTACGCCTTGGGGAACATTTTGTTACAAAGTGATGCCCTTCGAATTAAAGAATGCTGGGGCAACGTATCAGCGTGCAATGACGACTCTTTTTCATGATATGATGCATAAGGAGATCGAGGTTATGTCGATGATATGATTGCTAAATCCCAAACGGAGGAAGAACATTTGGTGAATCTGCTGAAGCTGTTCAAGAGGCTTAGGAAGTTCAGGTTGAGACTGAACCCTAACAAGTGCACCTTCGGGGTGAGGTCAGGTAAGCTGCTGGGGTTTATCGTGAGCGAAAGAGGAATAGAGGTTGATCCTGCAAAAATAAAAGCAATACAAGATATGCCGACGCCTAAAACAGAAAAAGAAGTACGTGGGTTTTTAGGGAGATTGAACTACATCGCTCGGTTCATATCTCACTTGACAGCTACATGTGAGCCGTTATTCAAAATGTTAAAAAAGGACCAGGCTGTAACATGGAATGAAAATTGTCAAAAGGCGTTCGATAAAATAAAACAGTATTTGCAAGAGCCTCCTATTTTGATACCTCCAGTGGCAGGGAGACCCTTGATTATGTATTTGACAGTTCTTGAGGGAAGTATGGGTTGTGTTCTCGGTCAACACGACGAGATAGGAAGAAAAGAGCATGCGATATACTACTTGAGTAAGAAGTTTACTGAATGTGAATCTCGATATTCAATGCTCGAAAAAACTTGTTGCGCGCTAGCCTGGGCCGCCAAGCGTTTGAGGCAATACATGCTGAACCATACAACCATGCTCATCTCGAAGATGGATCCTATCAAATACGTATTCGAAAAACAGGCATTATCGGGGAGAATTACCCGTTGGCAGATGGTTTTGACCGAATACGACATCCAGTATGTCTCACAGAAGGCTATAAAGGGGAGTGTATTATCTGAGTACTTGGCCGAGCAGCCTATTGAGGAATACCAGTCGATGAGGTTTGATTTTCCTGACGAGGATATCATGTACCTAAAGATGAAGGATTGTGAAGAGCCGTTGCCAGACGAAGGACCAGAATTGGGTTCCATATGGAAGTTGATCTTTGACGGAGCTGTAAACTCCTACGGTAGCGGAATAGGGGCAATCATCAGTACTCCACACGGGTCG
Organism: Lathyrus sativus; assembly: GCA_963859935.3. Taxonomy (NCBI): domain Eukaryota; kingdom Viridiplantae; phylum Streptophyta; class Magnoliopsida; order Fabales; family Fabaceae; genus Lathyrus; species Lathyrus sativus. The sequence continues at coordinate 84,542,197 of OZ012739.1, read as the reverse complement.
CACATCCCATTTACTGCTCGATTGACCTTTCCGGTTACCAATAATGAAGCCGAATACGAAGCCTGTATCATGGGGCTTGAAGAAGCCATTGATTTGCGAATCAAAAATCTGGATGTATACGGAGACTCAGCTCTGGTGGTGAATCAAATAAAAGGAGAATGGGAGACACGTCAGCCTAATTTGATACCATACATGAATTACGCGAGGAGATTGTTGCCTTTCTTTGACAAGGTTGAGTTACATCATGTACCGCGAGCAGAGAATCAGATGGCTGACGCCCTGGCCACATTGTCTTCCATGTATAAAGTCAACTTCTGGAATGAGGCTCCCAGAATTGTCATCTCTCGGCTTGACAGACCCGCCTTCGTATTTGCCATTGACGAAGCATCTGATGATAAACCCTGGTATTTTGATATCCTTAATTTCCTGAAAAACAAAGAGTATCCGACTGGGGCATCCAGTCACGATCAGAAGACTCTCAGGAGATTGGCGGGCAATTTCTATCTGAATCCGGACGGTGTCTTATACAAGAGAAATCACGACTTGGTGCTACTACGTTGTGTAGATGAGAAAGAGGCGAAGCTGCTCATGGAGGAAATACATGAGGGTACATTTGGTACGCATACTGGTGGGCATGCTATGACGAGGAAGCTGCTGCGGGCAGGTTATTATTGGCTAACTATGGAAACCGATTGTTTCAAGTTTGCGAAGAGGTGTCATAAGTGCCAGATCTATGCAGATAAGATCCATGTGCCTCTGAGTCCTCTGAACGTGATGTCGTCACCGTGGCCATTCTCAATGTGGGGAATCGACATGATTGGAAAGATCGAGCCGACGGCATCTAACGGACACCGGTTCATTTTGGTAGCAATTGATTATTTTACCAAATGGGTGGAAGCGGCATCTTATGCAAATGTGACCAAGCAGGTGGTAGCCAAGTTTATCAAGCGAGATATCATTTGCAGATATGGAATCCCCGAGCGAATAATTACCGACAACGGTTCGAACCTGAATAACAAAATGATGAAGGAGCTGTGTCAGAATTTTAAGATCGAGCATCACAACTCCTCTCCTTATCGACCCAAGATGAATGGCGTTGTTGAAGCGGCCAATAAAAACATAAAGAAGATTGTTCAGAAGATGGTGGTGACCTATAAGGATTAGCATGAGATACTACCTTTTACTTTGCACGGTTATCGTACGACGGTACGCACATCAACCGGGGCAACCCCGTTCTCGTTGGTATATGGAATGGAAGCAGTATTACCACTGGAAGTTGAGATTCCTTCCCTGAGAGTATTACGAGATGTCCAACTAGACGAGGCAGAATGGGTGAAAGACAGATTGAACCAGCTGAGTTTAATGGATGAGAAGAGGCTAGCTTCTCTAGCATACGGTCGTTTGTACCAGAGTCGAATGAAGAAAGCATATGATAAGAAGATACATCCTCGGAGTTTTCAGACGGGCGACCTTGTATTGAAAAGGATTCTCTCGCCACAGGCAGATCACAGGGGCAAGTGGACCCCCAACTACGAAGGGCCATACGTTGTCAGAAAAGTCTTTTCAGGAGGAGCTTTGTTGTTGTCCACCATGGACGGTGAAGACTTTGCGTCGCCTGTGAATTCGGACGCAGTTAAAAAATACTTTGCTTGAAATTGACCCGCTGGACAGAAAAAAGAGAGTCCAGGCAAAAAAGGGGCATCCTGGCGAACCAAAAACAGAATGAAAGGGTTCGGGCAAAAGTTAGGGATAAAACTGAAAAAAAATGTACACCCGCGAAGTTGAAAACCTACACTGGGCGGCTTCGGAAAAAAAGGGTATCCCGGTGAACTGAAAACCCGTAAAGGGCGGTTCACGCAAAGGTTAGGGATTTGAAAAGCAAATGATTGTGGTCCGAATTTGATACTGCAGTGCGCATTGGTGCGGGAGAATATACTTGAGGGGTCGATTATCAGATACAATCTCTTCGGAAGTGTGAATACCGGGAAAGCACTAGAGTCAAGCGAGTCATAGGAGGATCAGCTCATGATGTTCGTCTGCATCCCGTTGCCGACATGTGTACAGATTTGATTTGTCATTATATTTATGCTTCTTGTGCATACTTGTATATTTGTTGTGCGTAGCTTCCTCTTTTCAGGAGTTACATCCCGTGTACAAAACTCTACCCATTTAGGGGTCCAATCAATAAAACATGTTATTCAGTATTTGATGCTGGTTCTTTACTGTTTTGTACATGACAAACGCCAAGGTTTAATAAAACTAGCAAGTGTATAACATCGCTGGCCCTTGCCAATAATTGCTAAAACTTTGAATTAACTGAAAATGAAGTCACTAACGCTAACCTGAATAGATTTGGTTGCATAGACTTGTCTTGTCTCGTTTGTGGTGTTGCAGGGCTTTTTGACCATACGAAGTGGACGATCAAAAGATTGTAGTACTAACCAGAAGCTCGTCACGGAAAGACTCGATCCCCACGCAGGTCGCGCTTCTGAGATGACAATGTTCCTTACTGAAGAAGGATCAAATTCCCCAGCTAGTCGCAGCTTATCCGAAGGGCATTCTCCAGCAAGGTTGTTTACCCTCAACAGAATTGACGATTCCAAGATCGAAGGCTGTATTCAGACAGTGTGGTGTCCCCCAAAAGGATCCCCCCTCCCGAGCAGAGTGGTTTAGCCTCAGAAGATTAATATTTCCAATTTGTGAGCTGTACCCGGACAGTCTACTCTTCCCAGTAGACATCTCCCAGTAGGGTCATTTACTCTCCCCCAGCGGAGACAATTGATTTTCCTCAAGAGAGTCGTTTCGTCCTCAGCGAAGTTCTCTTTTCAGCGAGTGTTTTCTTTCCTCCCAGTGGAACTCAAAGGTTAAAAATCATCCCCAACAGAGTTGGTTGCGTGTCCTGGCATTTATTTTGCCGGAATACCGTGTGATACCCGTTCACTCCCCAGCAAAAGTCCAATTTTCATTGGCACGGGTAAGCTGTCCCCAGCAGAAGTCCAACCACGATTGGCGCCTTCAGTTATTCCTCAGCGAAAGTGGTTTCATTCTTCCAGCATTTATTTCCCTGGAATAATTCTGTGACACCTGGTTATCCCCAGCGGAGTTGGCGTTGTCTTCAGCATTTATTTTGCTGAAGCGGTTTTCTGTATCCCAGCAGTTCGAGTCTGCATTTGCATCGGCATATAGTGTCATACTTGCATCCTCCGAATAAAAAAAACGCGTAGCATTTCCATGTCGAATGGAGCATTGCGTCATTGTCAAACATATGCATTTTGAAACATAAGCCAGGGTGGTTAACCGTTTGTTTTCAAAGGTTGTTTCCCTTGCAGGTGGAGAGAGCTCTTGCTCAAATTAATTACCAAACATTCAAGATCTCGGCGTGAGACATGTATTGATAATGTCAATTGTGTCATTATTCCCCACAGAGTTTCTTGTTTAAGTTTCTCTTACCCCTCCAGCAGAGTATTTCTTCAAGGTTGTTGTTGTGACAACATCAAAAGATTTCGTGAATCGATTTTTGGAAGTTGTCTGGCAGTGTGGATTCAGGAAATCCTCAGTAGAGTCCTTCTCAGATTTGCTGCCATGTCAGCACTGAAAATTGGAAGACTAGACTCATATTGTGTTACCCATGTGATTGATGGAGCTAGCTGCTGCAAAGATAGGCAGAAAAGTTGTATCAGAGTTGTTTCCCGCAGTGGTGGTGGAGTTATTTTCCCGCAGTGGTGGCGGAGTTATTTCCCGTAGTGGTGACGGAGTTATTTTCCCGCAGTGGTGGCGGAGTTATTTCCCGTAGTGGTGACGGAGCTATTTCCCGCAGTGGTGGCGGAGTTATCTTCCCGCAGTGGTGGCAGAGTTATTTCCCGTAGTGGTGGCGGAGTTATTTCCCGTAGTGGTGATGGAGTTATTTTCCCGTAGTGGTGGCGGAGTTATTTTCCCGTAGTGGTGACGGAGTTATATTTCCCGCAGTGGTGGCGGAGTTATTTCCCGTAGTGGTGACGGAGTTATTTTCCCGCAGTGGTGGCGGAGTTATTTCCCGTAGTGGTGACGGAGTTATTTTCCCGCAGTGGTGGCGGAGTTATTTTCCCGTAGTGGTGACGGAGTTATATTTCCCGCAGTTGTGGCGGATTTATATTTCCCACAGTGGTGGCGGAGTTATATTTCCCGCAGTGGTGGCGGAGTTATTTTCCCGCAGTGGTGGCGGAGTTATTTCCCGTAGTGGTGACGGAGTTATTTCCCGTAGTGATGACAGAGTTATTTCCCGTAGCGATGGCGGTGTTCATTTTCCTGTAGTAATGACAAAGCTATTTCCCGTAGCGGTGGCGGAGTTGTTTTCCCGTAGTGGTGACAGAGTTATTTCCCGTACTGGTGACGGAGTTATTTTCCTGCAGTGGTGGCGGAGTTATTTCCCGTAGTGATGACGGAGTTATTTCCCGTAGCGATGGCAGTGTTCATTTTCCTTTAGTAATGACAAAGTTATTTCCCGTAGCGATGGCGGTGTTATTTTCCCATACTATTACCCGTAGTGATGACGGTGTTATTTTTCTGTAATGGCGACAGAGTGATTTTCCTGTATCGTGGCAGGGTCATGTTTTGTTGACAGAAGTACTTCTCCCAGTGAAGTCAATAAGTTCATTCCAGTATTGACAAGATGGTGTTGAAATCAGATTTGTAGATAGTGTTCCCCAAACAGTGGTGCAGTTTATATCTGCAGTTGGCAAATTTCCGGGTTCTTAGTATTCAACCGTCTCGTACCTCGAATGTTCGAAGGCCGTTAGCTCTTCACCCAGTCGGGTCCAAGTCGTTTGAATAGGGGCAGCTGTTGCACCCTAAAATTTTCTCAACCTACTTCACCTGGGTTTATGTTTCAATTGTATTGTCATTTACATAAAAAGGCATGTACATAGTCTAATCATTTGCATAGCATAGCATAGCAAGCCATCCAACAAGGGACCAAGTGCCATTCTTATCTCTATGAGCATATCAAGAGGTTTTTATTCAAATTCAAGCCTATCCAAGTCATCAGAAAGAAATTGAAGCTTGAGAAGTTGGTGGACCAATTAGTGGGTTTGTCTCCTATCTTGAGGGGGTTTGAAGGTCATCAGAGAAGTTGTGGACTATGAATTGAAAGCATGGAATGTATATAGACATCATGGAAGACCTAGAGGGTCATTTTGAAAGTGAGACAAGTCATTGATGTGGTTACAAGAGCTGCAGTTGAAGACAGTCAACTAGGGTTTCATCTGGGTCAACCCTAAGTCAAATGCTTGATTGAAGGGCATCAAGGCCTGTTTGAAAGATGTGGGATGCCTCATTTGATATGTAGATATGGATGTGGTGTTGTGCCAAGGAGAAATCAAAAGAAATCAAGAAGAAGAGAAGTTTCTAAATTAGGGTTTCTGTGTAAAATCCCCTGATTTAGGGCAAACTTCCAAGCAATATAATTCAAAATGCAAGTCTCAAATGGATCCTTGGCCAACATGAAACTTGTAGAGTATCTCAAGACCTTTAATTTGAGTGGTGGAAGGCATCAAGAATATTTATAGAACTCAAGTTATGGTTCTTGCAAGTTACAGGTCATCTAAGGACACTGAAATTTGTCTATGAAAGTTACTTGACTTCCAAGCAACTTTTACCCATCAAGGAGTCTTCAAATGGATTTCTGGCCAACATGAAAGTTGTTCCTCATGCTCTTAGATTTATATAAAGGTATAGTATGCCTTCATCTGATTTGTAGAACTCTACTTATGATCTTGGCAAGCCAGGGGTATTTTGGGAAAGTGGAATTACAGGTCATTTCAAGCATATGCCTAAAACTCCTATTTCCAAACTTCAAATGAAGAAATGTTCAACATCAAACTTGCTCCAAATGACATTTTGAGTCTAGAAAAGTGATTGTGGCAAGTTGGAAATGCTCATAGCCTAGAATTGCAAAATTGACCAATTATAAAGGGAAAAGTACCTTTTTAAATGACCAAAATTGTGATTTTTTGATACAAAAGCAAAACCAAGCATATGACCAACCATTTTGAAGGTAAAGGGCATTTTAAGACCATTGGCAATGTTAGATTTTGGGTTTGAGGTCAAAAATTGGGAATTACCATAGCTTGCTTATAATGGAAGTTACACATCCAATGCATACAAGGGATTAATGTGCAAGCTAGCAAGGCCTTTCCACATGTTCAAAATATCACCTAATGAGATTTTCAAGTGAGAATGAGGAGCTGCACCAAGGTTTCATGGGCTGATTTTTCCAACTCACCAATTTCACTTTCTCATGCAAAGATATGAGCAACTTCTCATGAGATCAATCTAGCAAGTTCTGGAACTTTCCATCATCATCTATATATTCATTCTAACTGATCCAAAGCAAGGTTGAACTTCATTTTGATCAAAAACTCATAGTTTCACTTCATCTTGCTTTTTTTGCAAATTGCTTCCAATCCTCTTAATTCTTCATCATTCCTTCAAGATTTTGTTCCTATTCTACTCAATAATCATCATTGATCACATTGCAATCAAGATCTGAGTGAATATTGGCTTGAATCGTGCTCTGCAAAATTCTCACATCCAAGTGCAATTGAAATCGGTTACAAGGATCCAGGTGGTTTGAGCTCGAATTATTGCAAACAGAAGCAAGAGTATAGTCCACTGATGGATCCTGGAGCATTGTAGGCTTTGAAGTAAAGAGAATCATCATTTGTTTTCAACTTCTTACCAGGTTAGTGTTTCTCACAATTTGGCTTGAATTAGGTAGCATGAGGTAGATTTGTTAGGTTAAACATGGTTTAGGTGGTTAGATGATTGATTTTGGAGACTTTAGCAAGATTTGGTGAAGGTTGATGGATGCACATGAAATCTGTTTTTACATAGAACATAGTGATTAAGTTGTTAGAATCTTAGATAATTGGCTAGTCTTAATCAGTATAGCATGAGGATTATTGTTGTGCAAAGATTGGTGAGTTTGGTGATGATCGAAACCTGATGAAATGTTGAATCCATGATGTTATACCTTTCTGTTTGGGCGATAGAGAGAGTTTTAATGCAAACCAACGCCATGGTTGTATTCTACGCGAAAAATAGAACACATTTGGTTTTTGTATCGAGGCATTTGGTGAAGGAACGAAGGCGTACGAATGAGTGTAAGTTTCATGCATGGAGCTGTTTTCAAAGGTTTCTGAAAACCCTAATTGTCTTGAGGAAGAAGACGACTTCATCGCCGTTGGATTCACATAGGACTTGTTGACTGGAGAATGATCTAGTGGCTGAGATTCAAACGAAGAAATGAGAGGGAAGCTGGTGTGTAGAACGCAGCGTTTCATTAAAACGCTGGCGTGGGCTTTTAATGATTTTGCTATCCGCCCCCCATGCAGGGCCCAGTCCATATTTTCACTATGTTTTCATGCTATTCGCACCGTGTTTGCTTTTCTTTTTCTTTGTTTTTTTAATTAATTTCTGAATTCGAATGGGCCCAGGCGCTATGCTATGCGCACCCCCATATCTGGGCCCAAAGCACCAAACCAACTGCATTTAATTTCTGTTCATACCCCCCTCATCATTTCTCATTTTAATTTTTCTCCAAATTCTTTATAAATTTGAAAATCCATAATAAATTGAAAAATGACTATTTTTCAATAGGATTTTTTTTCCCATTTTCTATTTTCTGTCAAGAAAAATATGAAATCATAAAAATGTCATTTTACTTCATTTTTATATTTTTTGCATATTTTTACATTTAATTGCTTTTTTAATTCTTTTAGTTGATGATATCATTTGTAGAATTTAGTTTAAGAGTTTCCTTTAGGATTTTCACCCCATTCTTTTTAGTACAACTAGATATGGATACTAGGTGCCCCTGGTTTTTATACCATAATTTCTAGGGTTACATTTTAGGTAGTTTAGTTAGAAACTATTAGGCTAGTCAATTAGGGCTTTGAATATAACATAGGTGTATCAAAACAATTTCTTTTTGGGTTTTTAGGTTGAATTAGAAGATGGGACTATAGGGGTATTATGGGTAAGTGTAGTAGATCCCTTAAAAAATGCTAGAAGTTCCCCTATTATATTAGTACTCTTAGTATATTTTTGTAATTGATTGATTGTATGGTGTGCCCTTTCTAGGGTTATTGTTTGATTGTGTGGGGTATTGGGCTTGCTTGGGGTTTGGGTTTGAGCTGAAGACTTTGTTGATGAAGCCATTAAAGACAAAAGGAGTGAAGGTCCAGTTCAAGAGTTGATGAAGATTGTGGCTTGCTTGCAGCTGTTGAGGATCATAGGAACTAGGAGCTAGGTAGAGCTTAGAGTAGAAATTTGATTCTTAAACATGGATGGCTTTGTTTGCCTCCATACCTCTCTATGATTCAGAGTCTCTCTAGGATACTCACCCCCTTCCTTTGGAAGGCTTGGTGACAGTATCTAAGAGATAGAACTCTTGAGAGAAACATTCTACATTTGTTAAACAGTTTGTTTGCCACCTTTGGTGGTCAACTAACTGTTTAACATCCCAATTCATCCTATTAATTGTTCCTCATCCTGGAGAGTTTGATTTGAAGAAAAGCCATGGAAGATTGAAGATAGAGACCTTGCTTGAAGACTGTAAAAGATGAAGATTGTGCTGTTGAAGCTGTGCATTTGACTGCTGCTGTTTGAAGTCCTGCTGTTTGAAGCTGTTGAAGGTGTTTACTGTTAGAGTTTCTTTCCTTGAAGATTGATGCTTGCTTGAAGCTTGTAGATGTTTGAAGATGACTTGAAGATAGAAGATGATGGAGCTTGCTGTGCAGAGTTGCTGTTTGCTGTTTATTTTTGCTGTTTAGAAGCTTTTGATGTATTGTTTGAGTTTCCCGGACTGTATTGTTTGCCAATTAATCTGTTAGGTTGAAAGCGAATCTTGTTCGCTTTTGCCTGTTGTTTTCTAGGTTCGAGGTTGAGTGGGACTCCCTTGCCTCGCTTGTACTGCTGCATTCATGCATTTTACTGTTTTATTGTATATATGTTGTTGTTTTTCCGTCTATCCCCTTAGGATCTCTCTTTCTCTCTGCGCAAGAGAGGAACATGATAGACATTAGGTCTTAACCCATGCATGATAACATTAGGTTAGTTTGATTCCCTTTTCAACCATAGGTTAGAGTTTTGTCTCTTCTTTCTCAAAACAAACAGAAAAATACAATAAAGATTTCAAATCCAATAAAAGACACTTCTTCCGTAAAAGAATGTGAACTCATCAAAACGTCATTTTTGTCCGCTTGGACTGTTAATCAGAAAAACCCTTTTTCAGAAGGAGATAAAAGCAATCAAGACAGACTTGTGTCGTACGTGGCCCGAACTACGTTTGCTCTAATCTTTCATGTTGTATGAAAGTACGTAGGCATAAGATGCGATATCCTAGCGAGCAACCTTCCCCTCCTTTCCCGTAGGTAGGCGAACTACGTTGACTCTGATTTCTCATTCCAGACGGGAATACATAGGCATAAAGTGTGATACTTTGCCGAGTCATTTTCTCTTCTTTTAACCCTTGACCTGTAGAATAGGTAGAATAACAATCCTTTCGACAGAAAACAAGCGTGGATCCCGTCGAGTACGATGGACGTGAGGGGTGCTAATACCTTCCCCTTCCGTAACCGACTCCCGAACCCAGGACTTGGTTGCGATGACCATTCCTTTCCCGTCTTTGCGGTAGGTTTACTTCGAGCGTTTCCTTTCCCTCCTTTGGGATAAATAACGCACGGTGGCGACTCTTCTGTTCAGCCGACGCCGATTTTCGCAGTAGCGACACCATGAAAAAGAGCTCAATTTGCAAATCCAAAATTGGCATTATGTTTGGAATGATTTGTGGACTCAAAAAATGCATAAGCTTGCCTTGTAATGATTAAAAAATCAATTAATTGCATTTTATGGCTTTTAATGCTTTTTTCCATGAAAATTTCTTCACCAATTCTTCAATCCAAGACAAATCAATGATAGGTTGATGTTTGTTGATGAAATTGACCTCATTTGGAGCAAGTTTCATGTTAGAAAGATTTTCATTTGAGATGTGCAAAGTGGTGAAATTGACCTATAATGAAAATGACCTGTAATCTTACTTTCCCAAAATACCCTTGCCTTGCAAGCTTCATAACTTGAGCTCTACAAATCAGATGAAACACTTCTAGTACTCTTTGGAAAGATAAGATCATGAGGAATAACTTTCATGTTTGGGTCAAAGTGAGGAGAAACATACTTCTAGGTCAAAAATGTCTTGGAAGTTGGTTGACTTTTGTTGACCAAAATCACATTCATCTGAGGACCCATAACTTGTCAGCATCATAACTTGCGTTCTAGAAATTAGATGAATGACATCTAGTACTCAAAAGAAATCTAATAAAATTCTCTACAAGTCTCATGTTTGAGTCAAAATGAGATGAGACTTGTATCGTGAGATATGTGGTCTTGAAGTTAGGCACTAAATAGGAGATTTTACACTGAGAAGCTTAGAAACCCTATCTTAGCAACTTCTCACACTCTTGATTCTTGATGAATTGATCTTGAAATGATATATTAGATATCTCAACACAACATTACATGATCACAAAGACTTGGAATTGAGTCTTAATCTCCTTCAATTTCACAGTTGACTTAGGATTGACCAGATGAAAACCCTAACTGCACCACCTTTGACAGTGTCTCCTTACACATGACACAACAACTTGAATAAACTCCAACATGGCTCTCAAATCCTTCAATGAGCTTCCTCAACATCCCATATCCATAATAGTGAATTCACAATCTTCTAATGATCTTCAACTGGCCTCCAAGTTAGGAGATATTCCACATACATCCACCAACTCTTTCAAAGAACACTGACCACCTCTTGATGACTTTGATGAGCATTCATTCTTGAGTAGAACCCCTTGCTTAGGCTCAAAACCCTTGGTAACCTTCTATAGTTATGCACACCTCTCTTAATCCCCTGTTAAATGAACAATGTTATGCAATGCAAATGCTAGAAGAAAATGAAATGAAACAAAAGCCAAGTAAAGAAAAAGGTTGGGCAAATTTTGGGGTACAACACCAATCATAGATGTTCCACTTGATGATCCAGCAAGTGTGACCCGCTAATTACAAAAATGGTAGATCTAACTATCTTGTACTTATCTCAAGCCTTCATGATTGAAAGTCTTTGTTAGAGAATCTCTTCTTTTAATTTTCAGACTTTTGACTCATATTGAAAGAAATAAGCAGACGAGGGAGAGAGGTGAATTCATCAATATAACCGAAGAATGTGATTCTTGCTTGTAACAAAGGTCCATATAAAAGGAGGTTTTGAAATAAGAGAAATCTATATTGCTTCATGTGTAACACAGATTAAGAGAGAGAGAGAGAGAGAGAGAGAGAGAGAGAGAGAGAGAGAGAGAGAGAGAGAGAGAGAGAGAGAGAGAGAGAGAGAGAGAGAGAGAGAGAGAGAGAGAGAGACTCCCCCGCACACCTCCATAACATAGATTCCTATAGACCCTTACAGATGTAAAAACAAAGGGCACACCTTAGCTATTCAAATTGATTTGCATCCAATGATTTAGATAAAATTTCTCAGTTTAATGTCATGACATCTTGTCCCACAATATATTTCTTCAACATTTTCTTCATTCAGAGAAATTACTTACCACTACTTCCTATAATAGTGTTTTCAGCTTCATCAGAAGATCAAGTTACATTGATTTTCTCCTTGCTGGCCCAAGATATTACGTTGTTGAAAAGAGAGAAGCATCCATCAGATGTACTCTTCATATCATCTATATTATCACTGGTGTAACTTATCATGAGTTTTTTCTTGTTTGTCACACTGATTTCCTCCAACAGTTGTACCACTTCTACAAATGTCAAAAATTCTTTCGACAACTTCCTTTAAAGACCTATCCTTCTATGATACAAACACATCCCCTTCAACATTCTTTCCTTTTTATTTTTTGAGAAACTTTTTCCATCCAAACTTTTCTGAATGTTGAACACATTAACCAAGGCAATTGCTTTAGCATTTGACTATGATTTTAACATTTTAGTTTCTTCATAGTTATCAAGAAAACCTTTCTCATTCTTCCTCTGTGTAATATGTCATATTCCCTTAAATGATCAATTAGTTATCAGTTGAGACCAACTGAGTTCTTATGTACTCTATCTTTTGTCAGTTGGAACAATTATAGCTCTTATGTGCTATAAATGTTGTTAGTTGAGACCGATAGAGTAACCAATGAACTCTGAAGAGATGAATCCTTTTTAAAAGAGACTGACCTTTATTAATTAATACCCAAAAGAGAATTTTGGTAACATTAATAATGAGTCAATTGGTCTATGTCATACCCTTTCATTTTTCATGTCCTAAGCATTTGGGTAGTGATGGTTGAAGTTCAGTGGGAATTTGAGTGGTTTGCTTCATTATCAAGTTGTCAGGTTTTGTCAAGGTCAAATTTTACATGGTTGATAATCATCAGGATCAAGTACATTTCAATCAGGGCTTGGTGCAGTATTTTGAAGTTCACATTCCAAGTTATTATCTTCTAATTTCAAGATATATTGCTGCTCATTTGGTTCATGGTGAAAGATTTATTTTATTAGTATTCCAGTGGCAAAACTCAGATGAATTCATGTTGATTCAAAGCTTCAATTCATTCAAAGTTCAAAGATTGATTCAGTGGTTGATTCATTTTGATTCATTTCGAGTCCAGGAGGGATTCATGATCAATTTTACTTTCAAGGATCAATTCAAGTTTTATTTCAATTTAAGTGTAAGTTCAAGAAAAGTGGAACTTAGTTGTATGGTTATTGAAATGGAGGGTGCAAAATCAAATTTCAAAATGCTATTCTAAAAGCCCATACATTTAAATCACCAAGCCATTCACCCCAAAAATTCTATAAAAAAAAGAAAATTTTACCCCATACCCCTTCATCTATCCCCACACCCCTACACTAAAAAATATTGGACCAAAATGCCCTTCCTTAAATAGTATAATTTTAAAAAAAATTCTCATTTTCACTTCATTTGTATTGAAAGACTTCCGGAACACACAATTTTACCTCTCAAACCAGAACTCTTCCTTAAAGTCTTCCGGAAGTCATTTTTCGCTCAAGCCAAACCGGAACTCTTCAAGTAAGTCTTCCGGTTCGTTTGTTTTTTTGGTTCCTTCACCGAAAGACTTAATGCATGTCTTCCGGTATACAAGTTCTTGGATTTCTTCACCGGAAGACTTCGACTAAGTCTTTCGGAACACAATTTTCGTAATTTCTTCACCGAAAGACTTTCTTCATGTCTTTCGGTTCATTGTTTTTTTTTGTTTTTTTTTAATTTATTTATTTATTTATTTATTTTAATTTTTATTTTATTTATTTATTTTAATTTTTAATTTATTTATTAATTTACTTTTTTAAATTTTTAATTATATTTATTTATTATTATGGTTTTAATTTTTATTTTTTAATTATATATATTTATTTTTATTTTATTTTATTTTAATTATATTGATTTTTTTTCCAGTGGTGCGCACACGAGGCAGAGATGGTAGGATCCCTCGCGGACTAGGACGGGGCGAGTCCTCCAGGATGGCTGAAGAAGAGCATTTTGATGCATCTGCATCAGCATCCGAACCAGTTGGATATCCAGGAGGACCATATGATACGCCTCTGTTAGTTAAGTATGAACAGCATGTTGCATACCGTATATGGTTCGGTCAGGTAAGTAAACGAAAATTATTTAATATTGACTAGAATTTCGAATTTTTAATATTGAATTTTATAATATATTTACTTTTAATTTTTTCAGGAGAGAGGTTCGAAGAAAGAGTTAAAGGTGGCTGAACATGGGTTGAAGTTGGCTCAGAGGGTTCCACTACAGCTACCTAGAGAGATGGAGAGATGGATATCTAGGTCTGGTTTAGCTTCACTACAGAGAACCAGTTTATCAAAGATAGACACAAACCTAGTTTCCGCTTTTGCAGAGAGGTGGCATCTAGAAACATCATCATTTCACATGCCGTTTGGTGAGATGACGATTACTCTAGATGATGTATCTTGCCTGCTTCACTTTCCCATCAGGGGAGTTTTCTGGAGCCCTGAAGATATCAGTGAAGCCCTTGCTGTTGAGTGGGCTGTTGATTATTTAGGAGTGTCACAGAGAGTAGCACAACAACAAGTCCGTGAATGCAAGGGTTCCTACTACAAGATGGAGTGGTTATATGATCTGTTCGTTGAGCATAGAGCTGCATCTAGATGGCATTATGCCACTAGAGCTTATTTGCTGATGTTGGTGGGTTCCACTATTTTCGCGGACAAGACGTTTACGCTTGTCGAGGAACGATACCTCTCACTGTTTATAGACTTGGATGGCTTATCTGGATACAGTTGGGGAGCAGCTGCGTTGGCTACTCTTTACAGATATCTCGGAGATGCTTCCATGTTCAGCTGTAAGCAGCTTGGTGGTTATCCGACTCTCTTACAGGTATTTATTTTAATTTAGTATATTTTGTTTTAATAAATTTTATTATGTTATAATTATATATTTTAATGTTAATAACCATATTAATTTTGTGACGGTGCTGGATTCATGAGTATTTTCCAACACTTGGAAAAAAAGGAGAGAACTGGATACCAGCTCATAATGTGGGTCTCCCTCGAGTGATGAGATGGTCATATAGGCAAGGTGCCTTGAAGGTGGATGAGTTGCGACCTATTCTGGACGAGCTGACACCTGCTGATGTCATATGGCGCCCATTCGAGAATCATAGAGTATGGCGTCAGTTCGATGAGTTATGTCTATATAGGGGGTGTCTGAGGTGGGTGACACTATTGTTCCATACTTGCCTGACAGATGTATGCGTCAGTTTGGATACAGGCAATATGTTCCACATCCACCTATTGATCACAGGATGGCTGGTGATATTGATGTTGACTGGATTAGTTACCATCAGAGCGTCCAGAATGTGATTCGTTCGACAGCACCGACCACCACCTCATACGAGACAGATGATGGATATCTTGAGTGGTATTATCGTGTCTCTCATCCTCGTTTGGTACCGACACCCTATCATGATGCACTAGCAGAAATGCCAGCAGAGATGCTAGTTCCAGTATATGAAGCAGGACCATCTGATCCTAGTTGGGCTCGTGTGTCTTCGTTGATTCATCGTTATCTTCAGCAGGCTGGTGCTGAAGATGATGACCCACAGTTTGCGGATTTGTTCGAGGATTTACATATTGCTCGATCACAGTGACTTATATTTTGTATTTATGATTATATGTTAACTTTTAGACTCATTTGACCCACCGTTTGCGGATTTGTTCGAGGCTTTACATATTATAAGTTTTGAAATTAAAAATGAGTAACAAAATTCATTATTCATGTTTTGAAATTAAAAATGAGTAACATAATTTATAATGTATAATGTGTTGGTAATATAGGCGTAAGTTGTTGCCAATGTTGTAGACGTGGTGCAAATCCTAGCATCCAAGATGTTGCTGCTGGAGAATGAAAATTCTTCCAATCTACTGTCACCGGTGGCAATGGAAACCCTTCTTTCATGTTCACCTAAATAAAAAAAATAATCAAAATAGTAAGTAAAAAATAAAGAAAAATACTTAGGGTTAATCGCATTATCAAAAAAACAACTAAGTACCTGAACCCAATGATTTCTATTTACAAAACCAATGCAGTAAATTGTTGCATTCGGTGAAAATGAAGTTGTCATAGGGAAAAAAGTCCAGCATTCAATTCCTAAACAGACAAGTACAACATTATAACGATTCGCTATCATGTAACCCATATCTGGTAGAGTTAACCATTTATGTGGTGGTTGAGAACCGACTTCCTCTATCATCAAAGATTCTCTCACCACTGCTAACTGATTAGTAAATAAATTGGCATACAAACTTGATCTTTCATTATGTATTATTTCCAACCCCAAGTCTCGACGAATCATTGACCAACCATCTTCACCCAATCCTTGCAATGAAGCAATGACTCTAAATCCACAATTACCATCTGATACAACATTAACTACATCATCAATATATGACCGAATGTGATTAGGAAACTGAAGGATGAACTGCTTAGATGACTGTGATAATTTCAACTTCTTCGAAGCTTGTGATGGTTGAGATTTCTTTTGTGAAGACTGTGATGACTTCAACTTCTTCGAAGTTTGTGATGGTTGCGATTGCATCTGTGAAGATTGAGATGCTTGATCAACATACTCGTGATAAAAAGGGTCTCTATAAACATCATATCCTACTGGTTTTTTGTCTTTCTTCTTGACTCCCCCTTTAGTTTTTATTTTCTCAGGTGGTGGACACATAGAAGTCATTGTAGGGAAGGCAAGTTCAAACACCCTACTTTTTAATGCCCTTTTCCCAACAACATCCAGTGACTTAAACCTTTTCCATAACTCATCTATTGCACTACTCATATCCACCTCTGATCCATCATCTACATCTTCATCCAACTTAACTTCCATACTTAGTTTTCTCCAATGAACATGTACAGCATCTATTGGTATCGGTATATCATCAATTCTATATCCTGTCAACTCACAAGCACAAGGTAATCCGTAGGTTGTTCTAAGAGTACAACGACATATTTCCTTGTTAGTTCCAACATAATCAACTCGTTTTAACTCTTCAGCAATGCGTCTCAATGCATCTCGAGATACTGAACCACGTAAATTATTGTAAAATGAACTTACGTGGGCATGCTCAACTTCATAAAAACTCTTTTGAAAAGAAGCTCTAATATTACCCAATTGTAACTTTAAGTTGTCATTCATAGCCTCACAACATTTGACCATGTCACCAATACTGTTCCCTAACATTTGCTTTAACTTCCAATGAGCAGACTCAACCCTAAAATTAATACAGATTAAAAATATTTTTAAAAAATTCAAAATAAAATACAATTTATAAATACTAAAAATAAATACATACCGATTAGTCGTGGTGTTACCCAAATGTAGCACTCGATCAATCCATGCTCCAACAAATCTTTGTCTATATGGTCTCAACCATGTGTCCTTCACATAATCAATAAATTTATTACAATCAACACACGCCTGCTCAAGTTGGTTCAACCTTTGATCATACTCAACCTCATCACTAGCCCATACAACATTCATCCATAAATCGTCAATTTTCTTTTGCATTGCACTAGCCACATATTGTTTCCGTTTTGCACCAACATTCTTGTTAATATGAAATCGACATAGCATATTGATCAACTTTGGAAACACAATTTCAATGACTTTCATCAAAGCAAGATCTCTATCTATCAAAATCACTTGTGGACACAACTCTTTCTTTACAAACAATTGATTAAACTTATCTAGCACCCAACAAAAAGTCTCCGTTTGCTCAGACTCAATATAGGCAAATGCGATAGCAAAAGTCAACTCGGTTGATGTCATGCCAACAATTTCAAACAGAGGTTGCCTATATTTGTTTGTCTTGTAAGTGCTGTCCATAACTAGCACAATAGGAAAAATATTCAACAATTTAACTGAATCTGGATGAGCCCAAAAGATATCTCTAATTACTTCAGAGTCATCTCTTTTTCTACTCCAATAAACATAACCTGCTTCCTCAATGAGCTTAAACAAATGTTGTATCTCACTTCTAGGACCTCTTATATTTTTTTCTATCATACTCTTCTGTTTGTATATTTGCGTGATCCGAGTGACATTATCTAGATCTTGCTCTTGCAATGAAAGCAATATATGTCTAGGTGGAACCTTTCGCTTTGTCAAATCAACATGTTGCTTCTGATCCGCTGTCAACCTACCGACAAATGCGTGACCTTCTAATCTATCAGGTAAACCATGGTTATGAACTCCACATTTTACATCAATCTTCCATCCAGATCCATCAGTCGCTGGAATTGATCTGATTCTAAATGGACATCCACATTTTTTCGTCGCACTCTGGGTTCCACTATCAATATCTATGTGTTTTCCTCCTTTATCACATCCAAATATTAATTTGTTACTTCTTCCTCTCTGGCATGTTTTAATATCTGAACTAGTGATGATAACCGTAACTTTATTTCGAATTCCGATCTCTTTAATCCATCTTATTACCTCTTCTCGTGTACCAAATCTTTGAGTTGTTGAAAAAACATCAGACGTATCTACGCATATCTGATCTTTATCACATATTTGTAAAGGAATTTCTGAAATTACATAAAAAAAATTAAAAAAAAATTAAAATAAAAAAAAATTAAAAATAAAAAAAATAAAAACAAAAAATTAAAAATAATTTAAAATAAAAAAATTAAAAATAAAATAATAAAAAATAAAAATAAAATTAAAAAAATTTTAAAAAAAAAAATTTGGAAACACGTACCGGAAGACTTCATCAAAGAGTTCCGGTATGCACCATACAAATTACACTATCGGAACTCTTTGATGAAGACTTCCGGTGAGCACCACACAAATTACACTACCAGAAGTCTTTTCTGAAGTCTTCCGGTATATTATTTTTGCATTCCGGAACTCTTTATACATGTGTTCCGGTTTGGAAAAAAAAGCCTACCAGATGCCATTTTTGAAGTCTTCCGATAGACAGTTGGATCAGAACTCTTAAAAATATACAAAATAAATAAAATAATAAAATATTAAATATATAAGGATAAAATAGGTATTTTTAAAAAAATGTGGGGGTATGGGTATAAGTGACAGAGTATGAGGTAAAATTTCCAAAAAAAATATACATTGGATCATAGTTACAAAAAGGGGGATAAGCCCATTGTCCAATTTTTTTCAAGCCAATTACAATTTGTACAAAAAAAAAAATATAATCCTACATGGCCAAGCCTTCATACATAGCCATGAGCCACAAAATATTCAAGCCAAAGCATGCTACCACTACACACAAACTAAGCAAAAACACGAGTCTACCACAACTTCACGCAAGCTGTAACTTTACAAAGACCAGCCACACACGCCAAACAAGTACGCGAGCCACACAACTACAAGCAAAAACTCTCAAGCCACAAATACTTCACTACACCAACTTCCAAACTAGATGCACATGAGACATAATAGACCAAACAATTCAGCCAAAAGCTACCAAAACTCAACCTCTCCTAGTCTTCATGCAAATCCCAAACAAGCCATGAAGCTACAACATTCCAAACAAAGGCCCACATGAAAATTATAAACCTTTAAAACATCACACTTGAGCCACAAACGACATGACCAAAACGACCTCATCACAATTCAAAACGAAAACAAGAAATTGACAAAAACAACAACGTATTTGAAATCACCTCACCTCGTCTTTCCTATAAATAAGGAGCAACTTTCCCTCATTTACCAAGCTCAAGTAGCCAAACTTAACCTGCAAAATTCATATCTAAATTCAATAAATAACACAACACACAAATTCATTTCCACCTTCAATCAAACCCACAAATCAACAACTCATCAACATCAATCAGAATAAAAACTTTAGAGAGATAGAAAAAGAGAGAGATGAGATTGAGGGAGGGTTGTGTGTGATGAGGATGAAGCTGAGCGAGCCATCGAGGCCGGAGAGTTGTTTTTCCGAAGAACGTTTTAGAAGAAGAAGAAGAAGGTGTCGCGTGTAAGAGAGACAGAAGAAGGGCATCTGAGGTTGAATTTTTTTTCAACTTGGAATCGTGTTCTTAGAATGATATGAGATGCTGAGTTTGTTTACCTTTCATCCCCTTTTTTTTTTCCTTTTTTTTTAAATATCCCTTTCATGGACCATGGGCTAAGCCCATGATATTGATTTCCTATCCACACCCTCAAATTTGCACCTACCCTTCCCCATTTTCTTTCTTTTTCTTTTTACCTTTGTATCCTTTTAATTTTTTTTTCTTCTTGATATTTTTACTATCTTTTTGTTTTTGCTATTATTTTTAATAGTGCTTCTTGATTATTATTTTCATCTTGTTTATTTCATTTCTTTTGATTTTTTATTTCTTTTTTATTTTGGTCGATAAAATCTAAATATTATGGGTTGTTGATTATTAAAGATGTTTAATCTTCATTATTTCAAACATGTAGTTGAATGATCATTTGGATCATTCTCTATACTTTGGGGTCGTGATAGGTTGCTTTTGATTAATCGATGGAATTTATTGATTAAGATGAGCATGTTCTCTTTTTCTTTTCGTGTGGCATAACTTTAGGAGAATGATCTACATATCATTTCTCTAGCATGCATTAACACAAATATTGTTATTGACCGGTCTCCCATAGTATGATCTTCCTTATATATTGTGCTACGATTGTTTAACATAGCGCTAAATTGGTCCCGATTCAAGAAAGTGATCATCCGATCAATAACCGTTAACAACTAACATCTAAGTTTTACATTTTTGTTGTTTATCTTCTTGATATTTACTTTCTGCATTTACTGTTCTGCCATTTATTTCATTACTCATTATGTCATTCTCATATTTATTTGTTCATCTTATTAAAAAACACAACAAAAGAAAACATGATAAAATGATCAAAAATCCTAGAAAAGCATTAAGCTTGGACTATGGTTACTATCTTTAGCATCATGGAGATTTGGACCTTGTACATAAGCCCTAGAAAAGGAGACTTGGATCTTAGACTTTTCTATTTTCATTGTCTTAGGACACCTTGCGCAACATTCATAGCTTACTCTTGAGCTTTCTTACAATGAGACTTATTCAATCAATTAATTCTAGTTGGTCTTTTAAAAGACTAGCCCACTTTGCTAGTACAATCATTGTTTATTGTTTGGGTTGTGTGTTTATGGTTTATTCCATCCCCATTTTGAAAAATGTATCTCCACTCCCATGATGTGTAACAATTTTACTGCTTTCTCTTTGTTTGCTACTTGCTCAGGCTTTCCTTAACTCAAGAATAAAATCAATCACCTTTTTTCAAAAGAACACAAATAAGATTGATCCAACATCAAACATTTTTCATAAAAAAAACAAATTCAATAGGATTCCCATCATCATCAACCCTTAACCAATTACAGTCCATTTTGCATTCACCCTTTGAAATCAGTTGCTTTTGCATCGCCATCAACCTTCCCATTGACAAAAAGATTTTCTTAATAAACCAAACAAACCTTTGATCCAACATCAAGTGGCTTTTTCTTAAGCAAATTTAAAACACAATAAGATACGATTAGGATTGTGCACCACGAGCCTTAAGTGGTGGAGAAGGAGTGAGACTGGAGCTTTCCTACACTCACTCTAATGATTTTGACACAAGACATTTGGCTTTGTAGCTCGAAATAATCACCTTTATCCATAGTCTTTATTGCAATCCTAATCAAGAATTATTTCTTTCAAAAATCCTAAAAACAACATCAACTCATCAAACTATTTTTGTGTCTTGGGGCCTCACTCCAAAAAGCCTTTTTCAAGGTAAAATAAACATACAAACACTTATTTTTTACTCCGAACTACAAAGCTCTGACTTCCTCATTGCACCATGAAAGTACGTAGGCACGAGGTTTCAAAATCGAATCGAGCACCCTAATAAAAAAACCCTCCATTTCCCTTTAGCAATAAAACCTTTAGATAAATGACACCCTTTCATGCATAGACAACTTAGATGGTTCCCGTTGAGTATAACAGATGTAGGAGTTACTAATACCTTCCCCTTGCATAACCGGCTTCCAAACCTGACATTGGTTGCGACAACCATGTCATATCCTTTTTCGTCTGTGAGTTTTATCGATATTTTCCCTTTCCCTCTTTTGGTAATAAATAAAGTTCGGTAGCGACTCTCTGTTAGTCCATCCGTGAGCTTTCCTTGCGAGGTCGTATTTTTTCCGAGGAACGACAATCTAGTCATAAGTAAAAATTATCATTTGAGATATTTTATTACTAAACTTTAACATTAACCACACATTATATATTATATGTATATATGTGGTGGAGAGAGAGGGTTAGTAAAATAAGAGATAAGAAGAAGAAAAGAAAACCTGAAGAAAAGAAAGTAAGAAAGAAAAAGAGAGAGAAGGAAAGAGAGAAAGAAGATAAGAAGTTGGGAGAAGAAGGAACCACAGAAACCCATCATCATTACCATCATTTCATCTCATTTTCTTCATCAATATTGATCATCTTCATCTCTTAAGGTGAGTTCCTGATAGTTATAGCTTTGGGGGGAATATTCCTACTTTTGGGAAAGTTAGGGTTTGTATGAGAACATGATATATATGAATATTGTTTCACACATGATTATCTTGATGATTTACAAGTTCTATTGTGATAAATCGGGTTGTATTGTATTGTCAGATGCGTTAGGATGATATGTGATGGCTTGTTGGGTGATTTTCCCTTTCCTGGTGCATTTCTCCATTTTTTTGGGTTCTGTCAGGTTCCCCAGGCGAACTGGTCTCGCTGGGTCTTCGTCAGGCGAGCTCATGGCATTTTGCCACTGACTTGTCTCGCCTTTAGCTCGTCGGGCGAGCATGACAGCATTGAGAAAAATATTAATTCTTGTTTTCACCATAACTCGAGAATTGTAACTTCGATCAACGCACAATCAAATGTGTTAGAAAGTTATTCCACTGCTCTATTTGATAGAAAAGTAGATATGTGTTTTAATCCCAATTATTAATAGGACAATATTGATAAACTATCATGTATGTTATATGGGTGCGAAGAAATCGTGTTTGTGACATGATTATCGTTTGGATAGTGGTCGTGAATTAGTTAAGTATGTTTATAAACCATGTTTTGATATAGAGAGATGTCTCTATGAATTATTCCAATGAATCATTCCCTATATGTCCGGTGAACCCCCACCATAGGATGATCAGATGTATGTTGTTATGAGACTTGGAACTGGAATAAGTTAGAATGAGGTGGGTTATGTGACAACCTTACCGGTGTGTAATACCCTAATTTTAACCCCTAAGACCCCACATATCATTTGCATCGCATTCCACAAACAAGATCGCAAGCTTTGGTTCTCTTGCATTCCTCTGCAGGTTTGTTCTTGAGAGATCACCGAGCACCCCTTTCTTTCTTGTTTGTTTGATATTTATTTATGTTATGTTTACTAACCATTATTCAAAATCCAAAAAAAATGTTTGTTTTTCCTTTACTAAATTTTTTAGGAAGAATTTTGATCAAGGATATCAAATACCAATCCCTCAACTAGAATGAATTTCATCTGAATAAAGTCGAAGTTGTTCTGCAAATAATTCAAAATCATCTGATCAAGAGTCTCCCAAGATTTAATTGATTGATTATTCAAAATATTCCAAGGTTCATGTGTTTATTTCCATGCCTTCTTTGACAAGAAAAAGAATGAGCCAGAGCCAAGACAACACATCAAAAAGGCAATTTTCACATTTTTTTACTATGGTAATCGATTATCAGTATTAAGATAATCGATTACCCTGTGCGCATTTTGTGTAAATCGGCCAAATTTAAATTCTGCAGCATTTTTGGCACCAAATTCAAATGTTTCATCATGATAATATTCCATATCACTTCATTTTGATTCTCCTGCCTCGTCATAATTGATTCCCACCATACACCTTCATTAATCACCACTTGATCACTAATTTCCCTCCAAATTCAAATTTCAAGCCTAATTTTGATTCTAAACCAAACCCCAACCCACCAAATTTTCCAAGCCTAAATCCTATAAATAGAGGTCTCATTTCTCTCATTTCACAAGCTTTTGATAGCCAAAATCACCTTTTCAAATTCTTTCTTGACTCTCAATTTTCTCCAATTACCAAATTCACCAAAGCTCTTTCTTCGTTTGAAAGTTAGTAAGTTCATCATTAGAACTTATTAATCTTTGAGCTAAACCTTCATCCATTCACTTTTTCATCACCAATTTCAATAGATCAAGGCTTTGGAGTGTGGTTTGTGGAGTTAATTTGAAGAATTTTTAGATTTGAAGTAGTAATCTCTTGATCCACTATTGTTGTTCTTGATACATCCTTCACAATGTGATTTATTGTTGATTCTCGTTACTTGATCTTTGGATCTTGCAAATTGTGTTTCATTGGTATTGATTGTTGTTATTTTACTTGAATTTTCGTGCTCAATTGCATACTTGATCATGAGGTGTTTGAAGAAATCATTGAACAAGTTTTGCACATTTTTAAAAGTGGATTTGTTGCTGTTTTAGCAGTGTAATCGATTACACAGTAGCAATTTTGCCTTTTCAGCTTTGTTTTGGGACTGTTTTAGTTCTTTCTTCTTCTTCTTCTTCCTTTTCCTTTGGTTTTTTTTCTTGGAATACACTTTTAAAAGTCTTTTCCTCTTTAAAGTCATTGGACTTAAGGTGTAGATGAAGTTGAATAGACATTCACTAATTTAAATCTATCTTTAAAGTTAATTGTTCAATTCATTTTAGGTACTTTGAGTTAATGATATGTTTAGTGTTTTAATCCACTAAGATGAGTGGATGAAATTAAAGATGGAATAACCTTGAAATTGTAATTAAATTTTGTATTCCCTCTCCTCTTCTCTTTTATCTTTTGATCGATGAAAATCTTTGATATCTTGCTTATTTCAAGTTCTTGATGAAGATGAGATTGTTACCTATTTTCTTTTCGTGCAGTATTTGCTTTCGGAGAGTGATCTGCATATCACTTCTCTAGCATGCATTAATAGTAACATTTTTATTGATCGGCCTCAGATAGTCTTGGTTTCTACATAAACCCGATTATGATTGCTTAACATAGCGCTGAATTGTCCTGTAATTGGAAAGTGATCATTCGTGGCTCAAACTTATATTTGAAAGTCCAAGTATGGTTGATTATTTGTCTTAGGTCCATTACTTATGAAAATTGTTGTTAGGAGGCTTTGATTTTATCAATCCTCTAATGAGTCTTCATTAACTTTGGCCTAAGAGCATGAGTTAACCATCATTGATAATTTGTTCTAACAATTAATCACTAACTCACTAACAATATTATTATACTAATTTTGTTTATGTTTCCTTCTCGCTCCTTATCTCTCTTTTATTTTTTATGCTCCATTATTATCATCTCATATCATATTATTGTTTATGTTTCCGCCATTTTTCCTTTGTCCGTTGGACACATGTTTATGTTTTCGCTCTTTTTTCCTTTGTCCATTTGGACCATATATTACTCAAAAAAACTAATAAAAGATTAAACCTCTAAAAAACTTGGTGCACTTAACTTTGTGGTTATGCTCTTGGACTATTCTTAGACTTTGGACCTCTTGGACTATTCTTGGACCTTTGGACTTAGAATTAGGTCTCTTTCCCTATGCTTGGAGTATTATGGATCTTTGCCTTTATTTGGCTTGCTTATTTGCTTATACTTTAAGATAGATGGAATTTTTATTTGGCTTGCTATGGAGTGTGCTATAATTTTGCTACATCCTTCTTAAATTTTCAAAATCTCCTCTCTTTTTTAAGACTTTCTTATTTTCAAACTTCAAACCGCTTTCACAATAAAACCTTAACTTTTGTCAAGTGATTTTATAACTTTATTTTCTTTAATAAATGGAAATCAATGTTAATCATTGTCGCAACTGCGAAAAACACCTGAAAAAAACAGAAGAGCCACCACCTTTCGTTATTTATCCCATAGAGAGGGAAAGGAAACGATCGGAAAAACCTGACGAAAAGGGAAAGACAAGGTCATCGCAACCAAGTCCTGGATTCGGGAGTCGGTTACGCAAGGGGAAGATATTAGCACCCCTCACGTCTGTCGTACTCGACGGGATCCAAGCTTGTTGTCTATCTAAGGGTGTGTTTAAACTATCTACGCTACAGGCTTGCAGGACAAAAGAAAAAGAAAAGAGACTCGGCAAAGCATCGCAGCTCTGTGCCTACGTACTTTCATCTGGTATAAAAGATCAGAGTCAACGTAGTTCGGCTAACTACGGGAGAGAAGGGGGGAAGGTTGCTCGCCAAGACATCGCGTCTTGTGCCTACGTACTTTCATCTGGTATGAAAGATCAGAGCAAACGTAGTTCAGGCGGACACGAAACCATAAGTTGATTAAGTGTTTTAATCGAGTAGGGTTAAACATCCGTTCCAGCAGTTAGGGACTAAGCCTGTGTGCGGTAGAACCGAAGCTTAACAACACTCTTTTCTGAAAAAAGTTTCCGATTAATCCCGAAGGAAAAAGGTTTGAAGTTTTGTTTTGTGTTTTTTAGTGAAGTGAATTAATTCGGTTTGTGATTCACGTTGCACTAAAGACTATGACATGGAGGCGAACGCGTCGTATATCGCCCCCAAACGGGACGTATACTAAACACTCTAGATAAGCGAGAGGAGACCCCTCACTCATCATTCCCCATGTAGCTTAAGGCTCGTAGCGCGCAATGTTTATCGCCTTTATTAAATGAATTAACCATATACGTTAACCGGTTAACACTGTTAAAACTTCCATTCTGGGCTAATTTTCAAATGGTTAATCGGTTAACCATATGTGTTAACCGATTAACACCTTCAAAAATTTGAATTTGGCGGCTTTTGATGGGAAATCTGTCCATTTGCCTTGTTTCAACTGTCTGGAGCTCTGTTTAGCTGTTGAACCTCATTTTTTACCGTTGTCACTGTGAAAATGCTTGTTATGAGCCTGAGTGCTGCTTTCTGATCTAAAATTAACCTGCAAAATAAAATCGGTTGTCTGACCGCTGGACAAAATAAATGCCCGATCCTCTGATGCCCTTTGTTCGCTGTTCAGTCTCTTGCTCCGAAATGCACATGAGCCACAAGAATGCCTTGATCCCATGCCTCGAGAACAAATGTTATGCAATGTGAGATGCTAAATGCAAAGAAGCAAAAGCCAGTTATAGTTAAAAACAAAAGGCAAATTTTGGGGTGCTACAGCTGCCCCTATTCAAACAACTTGGACCTGAAAGGGGAAAAAACATCTGCTTTTAAACATTCAAGGTACAAGGTAATTGAATACAATAGAACCCGGAAATTTGCACCACGCGGGAATGCAAAACAACGACTACCAACCAAGAGTCGGAAAACGACGCGCTGGGGATAATAATCCAATATAATCTGAAATTCATCCAAAAGATACCAACCAAAAGTCGGGAAAATGCCCGGAGGATACCAACCAAAAGTTGTAACAAAGACCAACGAATACCAACCAAGAGTTGGGAAACAACCAAAGATACCAACCAAGAGTTGGGACGAAACCATCAACAAACACCAACCAAAAGTCGGGATAGCGAACTCGGAATACCAACCAAGAGTTGGAACAAACCCTACTGAGGAATAAAAGAGTAACCAAATATCTTTGTGGTAACTCCACCAGGGAAAGAGTATACTGAACGACCCGAAACTTCCATGGCGAGACGACTTCGCTGAGGAGTCAACGTCCATCACAGGACGACAATCTAGCAGCACCTTCCAAAAGATGGAATGATGGTTACTCTCTAGGGACAAAACCACCCCTACCAACCAAGAGTCGGAATCTACATTAACCGCAATTTACATGGCGACACGACTTCGCTAAGGAGGCACATTGACCAAAAGTCGGAATCAATAACCAGAGAATCAAATGTTACCAACCAAGAGTTGGAAAAACGTCAACACGTTGACCACACCAGATATGGCGACTTCACTGGGGAATCAAAGGCTACCAACCAAGAGTTGGGAAACGAACCGGCGTCCACGACTGACCCTACCAGAGAAACCACAACCACCAACCAAGAGTTGGAAAACACCAGATCTTCTTATCAACCAAAAGTTGAGATAACGACTCTTCAGGGGAAAAAGGGAAGACTCTCATCTAAAAGTTGGAACCACAGTAGACATTCCAGATCAACCCTACTGGGGAAATAGGGGGATACTGTTGCACCCTAAAATTTGACCAACCGGTTCCCCTATTTGGTTTATGGTTCGACGCATTTCGCATTCGCATTCGCATACCGCATACAGTACATTTTCTCATTCATATTGATTTTATCGGGATTTCAGCCCTGTTTTCACATTTCGGGTATTTCAGACCGGTTCGGATAATCAGAGGTTATTTTGAGGAGTCACACGCTTCCTGGGTGTTTTCAGCTTACGCAGTGATTTTGGAGGTTCTTGGTGTCTGGGTTTACTGCTTGCTTCGATCTGGTCTCGCGCTCTCTTTTATGTTGGTTGTTTGCCTTTGTTTGCATTTTTAGGATTTAATAGCCTTTTATAGATTTTAAATAGGTTTTATAGTTTTTTCTAGAATTTAAATAGATGATTCCTAGAATTTTTTCGAGATAATAGATTTTTATGGATTTAATTGATTTTTCTAGATATTAAGTAGATTTTTAATGGCTTTAATAGATATTAAATGATTTTTAAATAGTTTTAGTTTTATTATCTCTTTAGAATAATTCTTTTTTTTAGATACTTAGTGGTTTTAAAATGGTTTTAATAGGATATTTCCCTTACTAGTTTTTTAAATAGAATTAATAGAATGGTTTCTATTTTTTGTTTGTATAGAAATTAGTAGAATTAATAGGATTAATAGAGTTTATTAGGTTTAAGTCTCTTTTTAGATTTAATATAGATTTAGGATTTAATTACATTAATTAGGTCTTAATCACCTTTTTTAGATGTTAATTAGGGTCTTAATTCATCTTAATTGAGTTTATTAGGTAGAATAGTCTTAATTTTCAATTTAGGTTTTAATTGCTGTTTTCAATTTTCGTTAGTATTAATTGAGCTTTAATTAGGGTTAATCATGAGTTTAATTAGGTATTAATCATGTCCATTATATGCTAATCAAGTCCAATTTTCGGTGGGCCATTTGTCAGATTTTTGGGGGCCCAAAGTATCTCGCCACCTGTCCTATAAGAAGCATCCCACGTGTGCTTTTCAGAGCTCTCCACTCCATTCCACGTTTCACACGCAGAAACCACCACTTCATTCTCTTCTTCCACGCGTGTGCACCAGAAACTTCCACATCACTGCCACGTGGCCTCACCACACCTTTCCCCACCTTGCATGTGCGCCAACGCACACCCCACTAACCCTCGTCGGAGACATCGCCGGCCGGCCATGCAAACACACTGAGGACATCACCAGAGAAATCCAGCGGCGGCGCACACGGCCAAACACTCGCCGGGAAAACTGCATTTCGTCCTCTCCGTTCATCCTCTTCAATCAACTTCACCGGCAAGCTAACCCTAACCAACTCCGGCCACCGCAAAGGTCACCGGAAAACGCACTTCGCCCAGAATCTCACCGGATTCATCATGTTCATCATCTGTGTTCTCAGTTTTCCCAGATTCACTCATAATCTTCAACGGAGTTTCTTCACCGGATTCATCATGTTCATCATCTGTTCTTGATTCCACCCAGATTCATCCAGAAACTGATGAAGATCCTTCAATCTTCATCCCTCTTTCTTCATCCAGAACTCATCAACGAAGAACATTCAAGAACGCATATCACCAGTTTCCAGAAACCGTCATCAGCATTCTACCAATTTCCAGAAACCGATCATTACAATCACAATGAATTCGCGTCCGTCCTCCAAACGTATTCCGATCATCAACAAACTCCAAGATCTAGCCAAATCTTTGTCCAGATCCGTGAATATTCTTCCAACGCGTTAGGAATCCAACAAGATTAGCAAAAGATCTATTCAGCACCTTCAACCGAAGCTTCATCACCGAGTTCATCATCAAATTTTCCAAGCACCTCCAGGAATCATCGAAACAACATCTAGATCCAGGTTTTCTTTAGATTTCCTTGAAGAACATTACGCCTCCGTTTCAGATCCACATGCATCTTCATCAATCTTCGTATGGTTAGATGATGAGTTTTCCAGATTTAGTATCAAGAATCTTCATCGCCTCGTCAAAACTCAGGATCTTCAGCCATCGCGTTCATCTACATCATCCTATCTTCATCCACAAACACAGATCGTCATCAATCTTCGTCCGTTTTTGCAAGTATCATCATCATCGGTCGGTCCTTCGTCAAGAACAGTATTCTTCAGAACCTTCATGAAGTTCTTCAAAGCGTACCACCATTATTTCCAGATGAACGGCTTTGATGAGAGTGAAACTGAGGGATCGGGTGAAGAATTTTGTGAAGTTGAAAGGTTTTATGAGATTTGAGTTGAGATTAAAGTTTGAATCTGAGAAAGAGAATCAGAAAGGCGAAGTTTGAATCGGAGAGAGAGTTTGGAGAAGAGAGGGAGAACGGCGCATGAACAGTGGTTTGGAGAAGAGAAGACCTAGGGTTTTTGCTTCTGAGAAGTGAGGAGAATAAGTGGACTGGGTTGTGGTAGTGGGCCTCTAGGCCCAACGAATTTTTTTGGGACAATACACCCTCCATTTTTGCTTCTAAACCCCCCTCCCCGTTTTGGTGTGTTTGAGTTAGTTGGACTGGGTCCATTACCTTTACCATGTGCACCTCTGTTTTTGGCCATAACCCCCCCCCCCCCCCCCCCCCCGTTTTTATTTTCTGAATTACTTTATGGGCTGGCCCTGTATTATCTTTTTTCTGCATTCACCCCCAGTCACTAATAAACCCCCTGCTGCATGTTATTTTCTTTTATATTTTCCTTTTTCTTGGAAATATTAAAAGCATATTATAGGGTATTATAGATTTAATATAGTTTTTCTATTTTATTTATAGAATATATAGCTATTATCATAGAGTTTCAACATAGAATAATATAGGATTTTATTTTTCTATACGCATTTTCTTTAATATTTCTTAGAATATTTTCTAGTTGGAATTTAATTGCCGTATTTTAGGAGTAACGTATTATTTCCGTTTTGCTATTGGATTTTGTCTCCTATTTTCGTTTTCATCTGACTTTATTCTCGATTTTATTTCTGGCTGGCCGTGTGACACGATTCAATTGGAGAATGATTTTCGATATCATTTCTCTATCTTGTCTTTGACACGGATATCAATACGCTACCTCTTAGAGTTCGATTTCTCGTATAAGTCGAACCGTGACGGTCTAAGCGTCACATTGTTCTTGATCCGAGCATCATCATCAAGATCCAGAGAGGAGAAGATTGGAATGGAGCTTGCGCGTACGTCAGGAGCCCCGGAGCTACTTTATTCATTATCATTGTCATATTCAAATCTTCAGGAAACCAGCGAGTGTTGTGGGCTGCATCATCAGATACAAAGGAAGTGCCAGCTGAGGAGTTTCTTCTTAGGTTCTTGCGTGCGTGTCCCGAGTTCCTTCCCGTTTAGGCGTAGGCCTGCTTCCTCTTTGTTCTCGCCTCGTGCGAGCGAATCCCTGTTTCCTTTCTCTTGCCCCCGTGCAATTGAGATTCGTTTCCAGTTGAACTATGTTAGCTCTGATCTCTCGTGCCCGACGAGAATACATAGGCATAGGATGTTGTATCCTAGAGAGCTCCCTTTTTCCCTTTTCCCTTTTTTCCCGGTTTTAGCTATAGTAGGCTGAACTACAGCTGCTCTGATTTCTCATATCTAATGAGAATATGTATGCATAGGATGCGATATCCTAGCGAGCACACTAACAACTAACCTATCTGTTCTCTCGCTACTGTGCGATCGAGACTTTCCCGCTGACGACTGATTGTTTCCTTTTCTTTTTCCCTTGCACATTTGAGACCAGACCGTAGTTTCTAGTTCCCGTAGGTTCCCGTACCTTTCAAAACAACTTAATCTCTCACTCCTGTGTGATCGAGAACACCCTGTCTAGCCGTAGTTAGCCTGAACTACGTAAGCTCTGACCTTCCACTCTGTGTGGAAGTACGTAGGCACAAGACGCAAAGTCTTGGCGAGCCAATTCCCTGTAGTTTCCCGAACTACGATGACTCTGACTTTCTCTCTTGAGAATACGTAGGCATAGAGTGCGATGCTCTATCGAGTCAGTTCCTTCCGTTTAGATTTAGCAGCCGTAGATAGATTGTTTTACATCCTTTAGACAAACCAAGCAAGCGTGGATCCCATCGAGTACGACGGACGTGAGGGGTGCTAATACCTTCCCCTTGCGTAACCGACTCCCGAATCCAGGATTTGGTTGCGATGACCATTCCTTTCCCGTCTTTGCGGTAGGTTTACTCTGAGTGTTTCCTTTCCCTCTGTTGGGATAAATAACGCACGGTGGCGACTCTTCTGTTCAGCCGGCGCCGATTTTCGCAGTAGCGACAACTGGCGACTCTGCTGGGGACTCCAACGGTTCCCAACTGCTGAGGACTGCGATGGTTCCTTATGCATGTGGGAACCAACGTTCCCTAAGAGAGTCAATCCTAGCGCTTGTTTGCTTGTCTATTGGGTGTTTATATTTTGTATTGCTATTATTTGTTGCTGTTGTGCTGTTGGGTGGGGGATGTTCCTTTGAGTGAGAAGCCAGACCCAGGCTTGAGTGCACCTTAGAATTAGTTGTGGAAATTAGTGGGCGCGTGCATGCGTTGCATGCACTAGTGTCTCATGAAATCCACGCTCAGACGAGGTTCTCCCGGTTGACTTCTTTTTCAACCCTTTGGGTTGAGGGGGTTGTTGGTTTGGAGGATTGTCGACTCTGGGGACCGATCATTTGGGATTCAGCTAAGTGAGGCCTCTTCAGGATATGATGATGCCACACCTTCTGGGTATCGTATCATCAGTCTTGAAAGTCTGTGACGCTGATGACCGCATAGGATGCCGAACTTGTGTCAGTTTAGGTCCATACCCGTGAGTGGGAGGGTTTTGCAGGAAACTTGACTTCCAGCCTACCCGTTATTTTGGTCTTCTCTTCAGAGCGAACGTACTCCGGCAGCAGCGCAGCAGTATTCAGAGATTGTGTGGGGGCTGTGATCCCGTGTTTGCTGCATATTGTATTGCATTTGCATAAACGTTTTGCATCATATTGCATGTCATACTCCAGCTAGCCAGAGCTCTTATCCAGCCGTTGTCTGATTTCAGAAGGTGATTATCCGGTGATTGGCCTGAACAACTGTTGATTTTTAGAAGACGACCAAGGGGTTGAGTAGATTTGAGCAGAATCGAGCATTGAAGTCAGTTGAAGGTTAGCAGTAGCTATGTTTGAAAGCAACTTCCAGTCTCCTAACACCTTGGCAGGGTTCACTATGACAACCAACCCTCTGTATGGTTCTACTTCCGAGGCAGACTTCCCGCAAGTGAACAACCTTACGGCAGACCAGTTGGTGCAACCTCCTGTTATGGACCGAGATCGACATGAGCAGTTTGTTGTCCGCAATTAACGACCTCCTCTTATCAATAGTCAAGGTGTTGTTTTCCCTGTGCCGAGTATCCGAAGAGAGATCCCAGTAGCAAGGACTGTAGACCCAAGAGCTCTTGAATGTGATAGAAGGCTCCAAGTGTTGGAAGAACAAATTAAAGCCGTGAAGGTCAAAGATGCTGTTAACCTGAATGCTGCAGGCATGTGTTTGGTTCCTGGCCTAGTGTTTCCTTATAAGTTCAAAGCGCCGAGATTTGAGAAGTACAGAGGAGATAGCTGTCCGAAGCAACATTTAGTGATGTTCTGTCGAAGAATGACTTCATTTGTGCAAAACGACAAGTTGATGATTCACTGCTTTTAGGATAGTCTGACTGGGGCATCTTTGCGTTGGTATATGCAGTTAGAGAGTAATCAGATTCGATCATGGGTGGATTTAGCCAGAGCTTTTCTGAAGCAGTATGATTATAACCTAGACGTAGCTCCTCATCGCATGCAGTTGCAAGAGTTGTCTCAAGAGAACAATGAACCCATCAGGAAGGGTGTGGTGAGGCCACGTGGCAGTGATGTGGAAGTTTCTGGTGCACACGCGTGGAAGAAGAGAACGAAGTGGTGGTTTCTGCGTGTGAAACGTGGAATGGAGTGGAGAGCTCTGAAAAGCACACGTGGGATGCTTCTTATAGGACAGGTGGCGAGATACTTTGGGCCCCCAAAAATCTGACAAATGGCCCACCGAAAATTGGACTTGATTAGCATCTAATGGACATGATTAATACCTAATTAAACTCATGATTAACCCTAATTAAAGCTCAATTAATACTAACGAAAATTGAAAACAGCAATTAAAACCTAAATTGAAAATTAAGACTATTCTACCTAATTAACTCTAATAAACTCAATTAAGATGAATTAAGACCCTAATTAACATCTAAAAAAGGTGATTAAGACCTAATTAATGTAATTAAATCCTAAATCTATATTAAATCTAAAAAGAGACTTAAACCTAATAAACTCTATTAATCCTATTAATTCTACTAATTTCTATACAAACAAAAAATAGAAACCATTCTATTA
Organism: Lathyrus sativus; assembly: GCA_963859935.3. Taxonomy (NCBI): domain Eukaryota; kingdom Viridiplantae; phylum Streptophyta; class Magnoliopsida; order Fabales; family Fabaceae; genus Lathyrus; species Lathyrus sativus. Next base: position 84,508,036 of record OZ012739.1, on the reverse strand, counting down.
ATTCTATTTAAAAAACTAGTAAGGGAAATATCCTATTAAAACCATTTTAAAACCACTTAGTATCTAAAAAAAAGAATTATTCTAAAGAGATAATAAAACTAAAACTATTTAAAAATCATTTAATATGTATTAAAGCCATTAAAAATCTACCTAATATCTAGAAAAATCAATTAAATCCATAAAAATCTATTATCTCAAAAAAATTCTAGGAATCATCTATTTAAATTCTAGAAAAAACTATAAAACCTATTTAAAATCTATAAAAGGCTATTGAATCCTAAAAATGCAAACAAAGGCAAACAACCAACATAAAAGAGAGCGCGAGACCAGATCGAAGCAAGCAGTAAACCCAGACACCAAGAACCTCCAAAATCACTGCGTAAGCTGAAAACACCCAGGAAGCGCGTGACTCCTCAAAATAACCTCTGATTATCCGAATCGGTCTGAAATACCCGAAATGTGAAAACAGGGCTGAAATCCCGATAAAATCAATATGAATGAGAAAATGCACTGTATGCGGTATGCGAATGCGAATGCGAAATGCGTCGAACCATAAACCAAATAGGGGAACCGGTTGGTCAAATTTTAGGATGCAACAGATACCAACCAAGAGTTGGGACAACCGCAGGGGAAAACATCCAACCAAAAGTCAAAAAACAAAGGTACTAACCAATAGTTAGAATCACCATGAAACACCACTGATCAAAGGTCGGAACACAAGCTGCTAACCAAGAGTTAGGATTGCTGGGAAAAATCCTCATCGACCAAAAGCTACTAACCAAGAGTTAGGATAGCTAGGGGGACGCTAGACGAAGCTGACGCCACCACAAAAGACTGCCAACCAAAAGTTGGGATGATCATCCCGAATTATCAACCAAGAGTTAAAATAAAAGGCCACTAACCAAAAGTTAGAACAACGACTACTAACCAAGAGTTAGAATAACAACTACTAACCAAGAGTTAGAATAACAAAGATTGCCAACCAAGAGTTGGAAGAGAGACTCCGCTCGGGGAAACCAAAGATTACCAACCAACAGTTGGGATCACCAAATACAATCATCTGAACTATGTGCCAACCAAGAGTTGGAATCCTCAACTCTGATGAGAGAAATAAAGAACAACCACCAATTGGAATAACATCCAAATGCCACTAGGTCATCAACCAAAAGTTGAAATAAACAACGATGACCAACCAAAAGTCGGAACAACTCCGTTGGGGAAGAACCACAAGCTTGACCAGGGAAAGCAACACTCGCAAGTGACTTACTTGGGGAAAACGAAAACATTCACCCAAACTACTCAGCTGGGAAGAATATGGTAAAATACCCAATCCAGAAATCCATCCTGACGCGGACAACACGAAAGCCCCTTGATTCAAACAATCTCTGCCGAGAGAAATATCCGGTTCCAAAACACCAAACCTGGCTTGGGATGAAAAATCCACTCTGCTTGGGATTACATCAAATATCAACTTGTCTTGCCGAGGAATATCAGACACTCCTACTCTATGGGAAACTTGAATCTAGTGGGGAAATCCCAAACTCATGTTCTGCCACTTACTCTGTCGAGGGAATCAGCACTGCACTATGTTGGAGAAAATCCTGAACCGACTCCGTGGGGAAAGGAAGTCACCGACGTTGCCACCGCTGGAGAAGAAAACTGGTTTACAAACCACCTTACCGCTGATGGAAACACTTCTATCCTTCTGCTGAGAACAAACTTCCACCCTGTTGGGGACTCACTTTCTCACGAAGACAAAGTTTTGTTCTGTGGGGATATAACATTTCAAACTGGATAATCGGACTCTTCCGGAGAGGACACAACTCTTCTGTGGAGAAGATAACCACCTCACTGGAGAAGCGAAATCTCTGCTAGGGGAAATAAGCCTCTCATTTGCTCACGCCTGACTGCATTTACCTGTGGGAAACAAGTCCATTCTGCCGGAAGTATCACACTTAACCTGTTGGGAATATCCGGCTGACAACAACTGCTACTTGTTGCGACTTGAACTACTGATAATAAGGGAATCTCACTCGGCTGTGATAACCCTGTTGACCTGCAACAAAGAAAAACACCGGAAATGTTCTACATGTGAAATGGTTACCTCAGTTACCATCCATGATACCTGCCGATCAAGCAAAGTCAGGGCTTTCGTTATGCTCTGTACAGCCTTTTGCTTTTACCTGCAATGTTTACCAAAATAACAGACATTTCTCAAACAAAACAGTAAAAAGGACAAGAAAAAGAAAGCTCTTTGACTGAAGTGAATACTTTATTGATGAAAAGCCTGTAAATAGGCAAATTACAATTCAGAGGCAATTCCTGAAAAGAGGTAATTGCTCAAAAACAAGAAAACAAATAAAATACAGATGTCGGCAATGTGGAAACAGACAACCACCATGTGTCGATTCGGCTATGATATGTATGTCTTTGATGTTCCCCATGCTTCGCCTTCTGACAAGACTGACTGGACTGATTCCTTTCCTTCGGGATAACTGCTCACAAGCTTACAGATCGAACGCAGACCGTGATCATTTGCTTTTTAAATCCCTAACTTTTTCCTGGATCGCCCTTTCGGGTTTTCAATCCACCGGGATACCCATTTTTGCCAAAGTTGCCTTTTCAGGTTTTCAACTTTGCGGGTTCATTCTTTTCATTTTATCCCTAATTTTTGCCCAAACCTTTTCCTTTTTATGGTTCACCGGGATGCCCCTTTTTTGCCTGGACTTTCCTTTTTGTGTCCAGCGGGTTTCTTTTAAGCAAAGTATTTTTTAACCACGTCCGCGTTCACAAGGGACGAAAAATATTCACCATCCATAGTATATAATAACAAGGCTCCACCAGAGAAAACCTTTCTTACCACATACGGACCTTCGTAGTTAGGAGTCCATTTTCCCCTGTGATCTGTCTGAGGAGGAAGGATCCTTTTCAACACCAAATCACCCGTCTGGAAACACCGAGGACGCACTTTCTGATCAAAGGCTTTCTTCATCCTACTCTGGTACAACCGGCCATGCGCAATGGCTGCCAACCTCTTCTCATCAATCAAGCTCAGCTGATTCAACCTGGTTCGCACCCATTCAGCTTCGTCAAGCTTCACATCCGATAATATCCTTAAAAAAGGAATCTCAACTTCCAATGGCAGAACTACTTCCGTACCATACACCAGTGAGAAAGGAGTTGCCCCGGTTGATGTACGCACTGAAGTACGATAACCGTGAAGAGCAAAAGGCAACATTTTGTGCCAGTCCTTATAGGTCACAACCATTTTCTGCACAATCTTCTTGATATTCTTATTAGCTGCCTCAACAGCACCATTCATCTTCAGACGATATGGAGAAGAATTGTAATGTTCGATCTTGAAACTCTGACACAGTTCCTTCATCATTTTGTTATTCAAATTTGAACCATTATCAGTAATGGTTCTCTCCGGAATACCATAACGACAAATGATGTCCTTCTTTATGAATCGGGTGACCACCTATTTCGTGACATTAGCGAAGGACGCTGCTTCTACCCACTTCGTAAAGTAATCAATCGCGACCAGAATGAAGCGATGTCCATTAGAAGCAGTCGGCTCAATCTTTCCAATCACATCGATTCCCCACATGCCAAAAGGCCAAGGAGATGTCAACACATTCAGAGGAGCTGGAGGCACATGCACCTTATCCGCATAAATCTGGCATTTATGGCATTTTCTGGCGTATTTGAAACAATCGGATTCTATAGTCATCCAATAATACCCAGCTCTCAACAATTTTCTAGCCATTGCATGTCCACCGGCATGAGTGCCAAAAGAACCTTTGTGGACTTCCTCTATTAACAGGTTTGCTTCAAGTTCATCAACACAACGCAGCAAGACCATGTCAAAATTTCTCCTGTAGAGCACATCGTCCTTATTCAGATAAAAATTACCAGCTAACCTCCTTAGAGTCTTCTTATCCTTGCTGGATGCCCTAGATGGGTACTCATGAGTCTTGAGAAAATGCTTGATATCGAGATACCAAGACTTTCCATCGGATGCTTTCTCAACGGTAAACACAAAAGCAGGTCTATCCAGATGCATGATGGTGATAGCAGGAGTTGCATTCCAGAAATTCACTTTATACATCGAAGCGAGTATGGCCAAGGCATCCGCCATCTGATTCTCAGCCCTCGGCATATGATGAAAATCAACTCTATCGAAGAAAGGCAGCAGTCTCCTTGCATAATCTCTATAAGGCACCAGGTTGGCCTGACGAGTTTCTCATTCTCGTTTGATTTGGTTAACGACTAACGCTGAGTCACCGTATACATCCATATTCTTAATCCTCATATCGACAGCCTCTTCTAAACCCATAATGCAAGCTTCATACTCGGTGTCACTACCGCGAAAATAAGGTGCCGGCAAAACAGAAGAGTCGCCACCTTTCGTTATTTATCCCTCAGAACGGGAAAGGGAACGATCGGAAAAACCTGACGAAAAGGTATAAGACAAGGTCATCGCAACCATTGTCTGGGTTCGGGAGTCGGTTACGCAAGGGGAAGGTATTAGCACCCCTCACGTCCATCGTACTCGATGGGATCCACGCTTGTTGTGTTTATCTGATGGGTTTGTTTAACTATCTACCTATCAAGGCCTGGTTTGAAAAGAAAAGAAAATGACTCGGCAAAGCGTCGCACTTTATGCCTACGTATTCTCATCAGAGAATGAGAAATCAGAGTCAACGTAGTTCGGCTAACTACGGGTTACGGGGAAGGTGGCTCGCCAATACGTCAGTATTGTGCCTACATACTCTCAAAGGGGTTGAGAGATTAGAGCTTACGTAGTTCGGGATAATACGGATTACGGGGATTCAGATTCATCTGTTTTATCGAGTAGGGTTAACAAACAGCTCCAGCAGTTTGGTGTACGTAGCTCGACCCTTGGAGACTTAGGCGTTACCGTTTGCGCTAGAACTGGGAGTTAACAACACTCTTTTCTTCAGAAAAACTTCCTTTGAATTACGGGCCCACGGGGCAAAAAGGTTTGAAGTTTGTTTTCTGTCTTTTACGGAAGAACTATTTTTTAGTTGTCTGTAGTTTGTACAGCACTAGAGACTATGACCTGAGAACGAATGCGTCGCATATCGTCCAAAGGATGTATACTAAACATTCTAGACGATTGAGAGGAGGTCGCTCAATTATCATTACCCAAGTAGCTTAAGGCTCGTAACGCGCTTATACTAACTTGCCTTTATTACGTTTTTTACTGTTGTTTCAAGATGAGAAGAGAAAGGTTCAACTAAGGGGAGACTATCAAGCATCCTATTGTTGTCATGCCAAGGATTCATCCTATGGTTGAAGTTTGAAATAGGGAACTCCTAGAAGTTATCATGCATAGGTTTCAACCTAAAGTTCTAATCATCACTTCCTTATCAAAGGAAGTGAGATTCCTAGGGGATCATGTCAATGATAAACAGAAACAGATAAAGCATCAGCTTAAACCGTAAACAGTAAACAACTGTAAAATGCATGCAATGCAAGTGAGGGAGGAAATGTGTGTGGGGCATCAGCCTCCACAAGCTCATCTCGACCTTAAGCCAGATATGAATAACTGCAATCATAACAGAAAATAAAATGCCATCAAGCAAATCACAAACCACATAGGCAAGGGAGCAGGGCTCTAATGAATACCCGCAAGCAAAGCCATACAGTAAAAGTACAAGCAGAGGGAGCAACTCAACCTCTAGTGCAATCATGCTCCTAGCTTAAAACAGTCTAAACATGAACTTATTCTAATGCATCAAGCAAATCAAACAAGTCACATCAATACAGTTGCACAGAAAGCAAACAGACAGGAAAAAAAAGCAAATCAACAACTTCCACAGCTTCACAGCAAAGCAATCCTTTGACAGCAGATCAGTCCTCAGTTTGCAACTGTTCTTCAAGGCTTTCAATCTTTAATAGAAAGTCTTAACTTGCTTCTTCAAGCTCTCAATGCATCAAACACAAGTATCAACTTGTTCTTCATCTTCTTCAAGCTTCAGCTCTTTCTTCAATCTCAATTTGATCTTCTTCACACAAGTGTCAACTTGTTCTTCTTGATCTTCAAGCTTCATCTCCAATGGCAGTCTTCAAACCAAGGGGAAGTGCAACCTCTAGAATCTTCAATATTCTATCAAGGAACTCCATCCTCTAGCAAGGGAGAAAGATTCATCTAACAAGAGAAAGGTGGGGATAGGGAGAAGCAAAGTGAAGACCAAAGGTCACCTCTAAGCACTCCACCATCAAAGAAAGGAACCCTCAAAGGTTCCACCAACTTGTGAAGAGCCAAATATCCTACCAAAGGAGGGATGGGGCCTTCACAATGGGACCTTACATCATAGGGAGGAATGGAAGTGATCAACACCTTCCATGTTTCATGAAGGAAGAAAATTTATTCTAAGAGATCTCCCTAAAAACCCTAATCCTTAACCCTAACCAAACTACACCAAAGGGAGAGCAATCTTCAAGTCCAAGCTCCACCATGCATTCCACAGCAGCCCGCACAAGTCTTCATCATCATCCAAGAGCAAGAGAAGCAAAACCCTAGTCTAAGGGAACTAATGAAGTCATTCTAGTTGAGTTAGCAAGTTAGGATCACCTAAAACCTAGTATTAAAGTTAATTCTAACTAAAATACTAAAATAAATTATAAAATCCTACAAAAATAACTATGGGAACCTATGTCAATCATGACTCTACCATATTAATTCCAGAGATCAAATCCTCAAATAAGACCAAGAAATAAATTATACACTACAAGGTACTAAACTTAAACCCTAAAAGGGAGCACCTAAGGTTTCAACCTAAAAACAACACTTAATTTCATCACAAAATGTGATAAAAATACTATGGGAGCATACATGTCTAAGCTAATCACAAACAAAAAATCAAGCCAAAACTCATCACCAAATGATCAAACTAAAATCATCGAACACAGGTATCAACCATGGTAATTTTATTATCAAATAAAATGTAAAAAATGCACATAAAATGAAAATGCATGATTTTCCTAATATTTTTATTCTATAAAATTCTAGATTCAATCATGAATCAGGGGGAGAAAACCTGGAATTAATTGACCTATTTTCCTATTTTTTATGAATTATTATCAAACTAATATGAAATGAAGAAAATAAAATAAAATCCAAAGAAATTAATCAAAGATGCGTTGCAAATAGCAATCCAACATAGTGCAATTCCTGGGTTGGGCCAGATGGGAGGTGTGAATATCAATCCAATCACTAAGCCCATTCGCTTCAATTAAATGAAACGGTGCGTATCAATGAAGAAGTCCAAGTATGACTTTCAAAACCAATCGTGGTCGTGTGTTTGGGTTACTTGGTCAAGCTTCAAAGATGATCCAACGCTCACAGTTCATCTTCCTCATTCAAACATTCAGACATGGAGAGAAACCAGACGGTGGCCTGAGCAGTGGCGCCACCGTCTTCTCTGGTGAGGTCAAATACACAGGTCATCAAAAATAACAAAACCCTACATCAACTTGTCCAGTTTTTGATGCTGATCATGAATCTCAACTCCAAATCATCTAAATCTTTCTCTAACTCAAAACACGATGGCATCTTCAGAATTTGTCAAAATCTTGAATCTCATCATTCTCCAAATTAAATGTACAGAAATACTCCTCATCTCATGGTGATCATCTTACACTATACAATCTTGATTATCCATCCAAGAATCTCTAGAATTCAGCCTCAATAGAAATTGGTCATCATCCTAACTTGTCTCTATTCATGCAATTAATCATCTCAAATCCATCTACACATCATCAAGATCCTAACCACATATAGATTTCTATCTATCTCCTCCTAAATTATGCATAGGGATGAAAAGTACCAACCTGAGTTCAGAGGTGTAACAGCTGCAGTTCTTGATCATTTCAACCTCCAAGATGATGTAGATACACTCCAAAACTCCTTCTAAAGCCAATGCAACCTTCAATTTCTCTTGATTTGTCATGGAACTCAGAACTCGATTTCCTCTTGCAACTCTGAATTTTCAATGGCTCTCTCTGCTACCAGCTTCAAACTCTTCCAAAAAAAATGGCTGAACACACTCAACAACTTATATAGAACTCATTAGAATCATCTAGAACTTTCTCAAAGCTTTAGAATGAGAAATTGGATTTTCAAATTCTCCTCAAAATCTCATTCACACCAGTCACGATTCCCTCTCTTTTTTGGCCTCAGCAAGCTTGCATTTAACTTCTCATGAGATATTGAACATGAATGGTGGTGATTCTCCCCTTGTTTCAATCCAATGGCTCATGTTTGCCATGTTCCTTCATCATGAAGAAACAAAGAAAACGGGCATGATATTGGACTCAAATCAAAATTCTAATATTGCCAAAGTTTCCAAAATTCCTTTTCCATTCAAAAAATGATATTATTTTGCTTCATTTGCACACAAAATGATTTATTTGAATTTTTTGTCATTAATTCATTTTAATTCTTCCTTTTTCACAATTTCTTGAACCAAGTCTCTCCTTGAGCCATTTCAATGCCTCCTTAATACATGGTCAAGGTTAAAACCCCATTTTGAGCAACTTTCAAGTTGAACAAAATTTCATTTGAGATGTCTAAGTTGGTGAAAATGACCTATAACCAAAAATGACCCATAATCACAACTTCCCAAAATACCCTTGACTTGTCAAAGCCATAACTTGAGTTCTACAAATCCTATCAAGGACTTATAGCACTCTCTAGAAAGCTAAGAGAATAAGGAACAAAATTCATGTTGACCAAATGTCCATAGGAATCATCCTTCTAGGGAAAAAGTGTCATGCAAGTTGGGTAACTTTCAAGCTCCAAACTCACATGCCTCAGATGACTTGAAACTTGTCTGGCTCATAACTTGAGTTCTATAAACCCTATCAAGGACTTATAGTACTCAAATTAAAGCTAAGATCATGCCTTACAACAATAATGTTAGGGTGAAGATGAGATGGCAATCATATCTTGAGTTAAATAGTCTTGGAAGTAAGGGGTCAAGCTAGGGGATCTTACACTGTCAAGTCTTAGAAACCCTAGCATGAAACTTCTCAAATTCTTCAATCATGATGAGTTAACCTTGGAATCATCCTTATAACATCTCAATGTATCAATCCATGATCACATGGCTCTTGAATTAAGTCTCAACCTTCTTCAAATCCTCAATTGACTTAGGGTTGACCCAGTCAAACCCTAGCTGCACCAATCATGGCTGAGGCTTCTTAATCTTGCATAATGACCTGTCTAGGCCTCAATTTGATCTTCAACATTTCTCATGAGCTCTCTCAAGACCTCAAGTCCAACTTCATGGCTTCAGAATCATCTGATGGCTTTCCACAACTTTCAAGTCAAGAGACACACATACTTGGTTTCAATCACTCTCTCTGAGGATCTTTTAACTTCTCTGACAAGGATATCAACCCTTAAACACTTGAATAACCTTCTTGGATGGATTCATAGTCTTGTATAGCTCTTGATTGGTAATCATACCTCTTAGTCTCCTGCACACATGTCAATGAAATGCAAATGATAATGCTAATGTGAATGAAATGAAACATAAGCTAGGTAAAGAAAAGTTGGGCAAATTTTGGGGTGCAACACTCGGATTCATTATTGGTGCAAGCGAATGTCAATCGGGCGGTGAACGGTATATGATAACTGTGAGGAGTAGTAATGATCGCGCCAATTCCATTACCATATGAATTAACCGCTCCATCGAAAACCAATTTCCACTGAGACTCTCTCTCAGGACCCTCGTCAGGTAAAGGCTCATCACAGTCTTTCATTCTTAAAAACATGACATCTTCATCTGGAAAGTCAAACTTCATCGGCTGATAATCCTCAATCGGCTGTTCCGCTAGATATTCTGACAAGACGCTTCCCTTAATGGCTTTCTGGGAAACATATTGAATATCATACTCTGTTAACACCATTTACCAACGGGAAATCCTTCCAGAGAGTGCTTGTTTTTCAAAGACGTACTTGATTGAATCCATCTTCGAAATCAATAGGGTTGTGCGTTTTAACATGTACTGTCTCAAACGCTTTGCGGCCCAAGCGAGTGCACAACATGTTTTTTCCAGCATTGAGTATCTCGACTCACAATCGGTGAACTTCTTACTCAGATAGTGGATGGCATGCTCTTTTCTACCCGACTTGTCTTGTAGACCGAGCACACATCCCATTGAATTCTCAAGAACCGTGAGATACATGATCAGTGGTCTCCTTGCAACTGGAGGCACGAGTATTGGAGGCTTCTGCAGATACTCTTTTATTCTTTCGAACACTTTCTGGAAATTTTCATTCCACCTGTCTATTTGATCTTTTCTCAGCAATTTGAATATTGGTTCACAAGTGGCCGTAAGATGAGATATAAACCTTGCAATGTAGTTTAATCTCCCCAGGAAACCACGAACCTCTTTTTTCGTTCTCGGCTCAGGCATTTCTTGTATAGCTTTTATTTTGGCAGGATCTACCTCAATACCCTTTTCACTGACAATGAAACCCAATAACTTTCCATATCTCACCCTGAAGGTGCACTTGTTAGGATTCAGCCTCAGCTTGAACTTCCTCAGCCTTTCAAACAACTTCAGAAGATCGACCAGATGTCCTTCCCCCGTATGTGACTTTGCAATCATGTCATCAACATAGACTTCCACCTCATGATGAATCATATCATGAAACAAAGTGACCATCGCCTGCTGATAAGTTGCCCCTGCATTTTTCAATGCAAATGGCATCACCTTATAGCAAAAAGTCCCCCATGGTGTGATGAAAGTAGTTTTCTCCATGTCCTTTGGGGCCATCTTGATTTGGTTATACCCAGAGAAGCCATCCATGAATGAAAACACATAATACTGAGCGGTGTTATCAACCAACACATCGATATGAGGGAGCGGGAAATCGTCTTTCGGGCTCGCTTTATTAAGATCTCGATAATCAACGCTCATCCTGACCTTTCCATCCTTCTTAGGCACATGAACAATATTAGCGACCCACGGAGGGTAATTCGTGACAACAAGAAACCCAGCATTCAACTGCTTCTGAACTTCTTCTTTGATCTTGACTGCCATGTCAGGCCTTGTCTGTCTCAACTTCTGCTTGACTGGTGAGCATTCTTCTCTGAGAGGTAATCGGTGTACCATAATATTTGTATCCATCCCAGGCATGTCTTGGTAAGACCAAGTGAAGATATCTTTATATTCATGGAGCATTTCAACCAATCTTCTCTTGACACTGTCTTCCAATGCAGCCCCCACTTTGACCTCTTTCTTGTCATCCTCGGTACCCAGATTGATAATCTTAATATCCTCCTGATGAGGTACAATAACCCTTTCCTCCTACTTGAGAAGCCTGGCTAACTCTTCGGGTAGTTCACAGTCTTCATCAGTCTCATCTTCAGCTTGATAAATGGGATTATCAAAGTCATACGAAGTCATAGCTGAACCTGAATCGATGGCATCTGATAGAAAAGACCTGCATGAGGATGTTATGTTTATTATGCGATGCAACAAACAAAACACATTGCCATTTTTCTGTTAAGTATAAATGCAAAATAAAAACAAGAAAAACAGGGATCACAACATTTGAATGTGTAATGATAAACTGCAAATAACAAGAAGGCCCCACAAATGGGTCACTACGTCTTGGGCAGAAAGCAGGACTGAACATAATTAAAACAATGAACATTACTCTGCAGCAGTAACATGAATGACTTCTTCAGTAGTCCAGTTGCACAACTTCTGGCCGGGAGTACATGGACGGATCCACGTATCCATGTCGCAGTCACTATCACCTTCATCGTCTTCAACGACATTGATCATGTCAAAAATCACACCACTGCTGGTGAATTGAACATGTCCCTTATATCTTGGAATCTGAGAAGAACCGGAGGGTTTATATCCCAAGCCGAACTTGTCCTGCTTGACAGGAACATCGAGAAATTGACCCCACTTCTGAGACGAGTCAGCTTCTTCGATAGCACGGGCTTCCTAGAGCGACGACATCGAAACCTCTGGACCCTTGGCTTCTACAGGAGACTTCCCCTGAATCTGAACTGTTTCGAAGGCCTGGCAGAGCGTTTCGTGGATCTCACCATCCACTTCTACATATTTGAAGGACGATAGATGGCTAACCATAATGTCCTCTTCACCGCACACAGTAACTAGGTTCCCTCCCACCATGTATTTCAGCTTTTGATGCAACCTTGAGGTAACTGCCCCGAAAACATGTATCCAAGGTGGGTCGAGCAAACAGCTGTGTGCTGGCTGGATATCCATAATATAGAAAGTTTCATCAAAGATCTCTGACCCTATCTGAATAGGCAACGTGATTTCTCCAAATACTGATCTCTTCGATCCGTCAAAAGCCCTAACCACTAGATCACTGGGTGTGCACAACAGACCCTGGATGTCCAATTTCATCAATGCCTTCTTCAAAAGCACATTGAGGGATGATCCCGTATCAAACAAGACATGTTACATTAAAGATCCTCTACACTCCAACGATATGTGTAGAGCACGATTATAATTCCTCCCAGCAGGAGTCAGATCTAAATCAGTAAAGCCGAGACCGTTACCGGAATTCACGTGAGCGACTACCCCCTCCAACTGATTGACAGAAATCTCCTGGGGTATGTACGCTGCACTCAAGACTTTCAACAGAGTGTTGTGATGCGCCTCCGAACTCATCAACAATGACAAGATAGAAATCTTCGAAGGAGTTTGATTCAAGTGATCCACAATTTTATAGTCACTCTTCCGAATTAGTCTCATGAACTCCTCTGTATCCTTTGAAAGATCATCAGTAACAACCTGGGGTTGAGCATTCTCTTCAATCGCAGCTTTACTCTTACCCCTGTCATTCTTATCAGCAATAACCTCTGGTGGAGAGAAAACCCTACCACTTCTGGTAATACCCCCGGCACCCACTATTTTCTCAACCGACGAACTTCCACTTGTCGATTCTATCCACTCTTGTTTCTGCCCGTTAGAGAACACTTCTCCTCCATAGTTCCATGGGATGGCTCTAGTGCTCTCGTGCGGCATGGGTCCTAGTATAGTAATGGTCACCGGAGCTGGCCTAGCAGGCGCTGAAATAATGATAGTCCGGTATGGAATGGAAATAGTGGCAACTTCATCTCCGTCATCACTCACCTTGTGCTCGGCATCTTCCTTCAAAACTTTGTCAAACTGCAAACAACCTTCATCAATCATTCTCTGAATACCCCTCTTCAAAACATTACAACCCTCAGGTTGGGCTTCACATTCTGAGCAGTCAGCAAAACAACCAGGAAATACTCCCTTCTTCAATAAACAAGCTTTCACAAAACCCAACGGAGTTTCTAAATCTTCAACATCAATTATCAAATTCAACTTCTCACCCTCAATAACGGCGTTGGCTGCTGCCACCCCATGATCCGGCATTGGGTTCTGAGTAACATTGGGCCCCTCGTTGGTGAAGTTAATATCTTTAGAGTCAAGCAAATCCTGGATCTTATGCTTGAAAGCTTTACAATGGTCAATGCCATGGACTGGGGCGCCAGAGTGAAAATCACAATGAGCATTTGCATCGTAGCCAGGAGGCGGTATACCTGTGAGAGGAGCCAAGGTCCTCTTCTGCACCAATTGTAACTGCAACAACCGTTGTAAAAACTGAGAATATGGTATCGGTGGATTTGTGAATTGTCTGTCAGGCATCCGGTGCCTAGCAGGATAAAGACACAGAGCGTTGCCTTGTTGCGGAGCTGCGATCGGAATATTCACAGTAGCAACCTGATGATGCTGACGAGACTGAGCTCTGCCCTTACCTTTATGCAAGATAGCATTTGCATCCCCCTCCCTTCTCTTGGGATTTGCATAATACGGCTTCTTCGTTCCTCCCGAAGAGGATCCACCACCATTGGAAATCTTACAAGATTTGATCCCGCTTTCAATTCATTCACCGGCAATCACCAAATCAGAAAACCCTGTAGACATGCAGCCTATCATCTTTTCAAAGTACACCCCAGGTAGCGAAGCCATAAACAAATCAATCAACTCCCTTTCAATCATAGGGGTTGTACCCTTGCAGCCAGATCCCGGCACCTCTAGGCGTACTCTTTGAAACTCTCAGAATTCTTCTATGACATACTCTGCAATTGTATAATAACATGATTAACATCTTATGAAGATGTGTGAAGAAACCTAGGATTATAGCTAAGTAAATGAACTAGTAAGATAATATGTTATCAAAATTAACTTAGATGGAGATGCTTGGGTGCAAGAGTACCTTTGTGTGTGCCACAAAAAATTAGTCGTTGGAATTATAGTTTAATCATGAAATAATATGCTTTCTATGGAACATGTTATGTTGTTATGTGATTAAGATGAATGTAATCAACTTGTGGTTGTCGAATATAATCACGTTGTGTTTCTATTTAATCATGTAGTTCGGAAAAAACCCTTGATTGTGTCGTCCCAAGTTGCGATGCTTATATAGATTAATAATTGCGATGTATGCACTCATACTTAAATGACCTGAGTTTGAATCCCAAAGGCGGTGGATCCAAAAGTGGGTTAGAGGCTCATACAGGTAAAAGGCTTGAAATGGGTTTGGAGTCCTACAGGAAGCAACAATTCTTAACGTGGATATTATCCCTCCGAAAGGGAGATCCAGGAAAAAATTAGGATTTGAGAGCGAGAGGCTGTGATCTGTGTTCAATCTTGAAGCACATCTTATCGCATGGGAATTCCGAAGAATACGAATTAGTCTAATCAGTCACCTTAGAAGGAAAAGTATTTCAGAACGTCGAAAGTATACGAGTCATAGTTGAATCAGAATCTGATGAAAATTTGTTTCCACATTGCCAATCTGTGTATTTTTCTTTTCACTATTACCTTTTCTCAGGAATTGCCTCCTGATATAAATTCCTATTTACAGGCCAATTCAATCAATAAAATTTCATTTCATTCAAAAAGTTGTCCATTGTTGTTTTTTACTTTTACTGTTTTATTTTCAAAAACGTCCGTATTTGGTAAACATTGCATGTGAAAACATTGAAGCTTTTAAAAAGCATGTTAAAAACGATGAAAATTGCTCAAATTGTGAGTGTCTTGGATGGTAACCAAGGTTTTCATGTCGCATATGGAACATGCTTTTGTTGTTATGTGTTTGTAGGACGGAGTGACCTCTCTCCCCCATTAGAGTTTTCTCTTCTCGACAGAAATTATTCAAGTTTCATCATCCTTAGCATAGTATTATAAATTTTGGGGTGCAACAGCTGCCCCTATTCAAACGGCTTGGACCTGACTGGGTGAGAAGTGAACGGTGCTCAAACAATCAAGGTAAAAGGAGGTTGAATACCAACAAACCCGGAAATTTGCCACTGCACAAGTACACGGTACTCTGATGGGAGCAAACTTTCGGAGACTAAAATAGCAGTTGCACGGCAACTAGCTGGAGAAATACTGATCTGAATCTCCGTCAGGATGATTCTCTGATTTATCTGATATCATTGCATCCTCAAATCATCAAGGGGTCACCGGTTACACGGTAACTGGCGATCTGCCAACCGCACAGGTAAACAATACTTGGATTGGTAGGAACATCTTCAAAACTGAGCATGCCAGTTGCACGACAACTCTGCTGGGGAATTGGTCACACGGTAATTGGTGAATGGTTTAATCTCAAATCTCCGTCAGGATGATCATCTGATTTTGCTGTAGATCTTCGTCCTCAAGTCATCAAGGGATCACCAGTTACACGGTAACTGGTAATGGATGGTTGATCATGCCGTCAGGCATTCTACGTCATAGCGGAAAAATTCCTTATCATCGCCTATGGACTCATCATGTCGCTAGGAACGTCGACAACATCTTTGTCGGACTTCATCAGTAAGTCAATAAGGGATCACCGGTTACTCGATAACTGGCGAAATATGGCTACTCTTAAATCTCCGTCGGGATGATTATCAGATTTCGCTGCAGCTTCTTCCTCAAGTCATCAAGGGCTCACTGGTCACTTGGTAACCGACGATACATAGCTGGTATTGCCGTCAGGCATTCTGCGGCATTGCAGCAGAAGAATTCCTCGGGACTCATCAGGTCCTTAGGAACTTTTTAACAATCAAGTTAATCATGCCATCGGGCATTCAAAGAAATTTTCGGGCGCCAGTCGGACTTCTTTAGCAAGTCTGAAATAGAATCCTCGGTCAATCATGAACAAAATAGGGATATCCAAACTTCTACCATCAGGCACTCCGCATCAGCTGAGAGAACTGCTTCGACATCACAGTTGGACTTAGTCAGTAAGTCTTCAAATGGAATCCTCCATCACGGACCAATAAGGATATACATTCTTTTTCCGTCAGGAACTCCGCGTCAGCTGGGAGAACTGCTTCGACCTCGCAGTTAGACTCCATCGGTAAGTCAGGAAAGGGACTCCTTAATCAATCATGAACCAATAACGATGTCTAATATTTTGCCGTCAGGCACTCCGTGTCAGCTGGGAGGACTGCTTTGACCTCAAAGATAGACTTCATCAGTAAGTATGGGGTTTTGGCGCTACTGCCGAACTTCAATCATCAAGTCTGCAAGGGAAATTTCAACTCCTCTGTTCAAAACCTGTTGGGGATGATACATCTCCGCTAGGGATTCTGGAGAACTATCAAGTGACTCTGCTTCGGGGATTCAGAAATCATTCTGGATGAATCAACTCTGCTGAGGACTTCAAGAATCATCTTGGGCAAATAACTCCGTCGGGGACTTCAAGACTCGTCCTGAACCAATAACTCTGCTGGAGATTTCAGGAATCATCCTGAGCAAACGCTCTGTCGGGGACTCCAAGCATCCACTTGAGCAACCAACTCTGGCGGCTTCACTGGGGAATTCAAGAATCATCTTAAGCAATCAACTTCTCTGGGGAATTCAAGAATCATCTTGAGCAACCCATTCTGCGTAGGAACACCTACAAAACAAGAACGGTAACGACCTAGCTCAGGTTTCATATGCATATGCTTTGACAATGGTGCAATGCTCCACCCGGTGGAAATGCTACGCGTTTTTAGGGTAAATGCTATGCAATCATGCAAAATGCTATGACCCCATCAGCAAAATAAATGCTGAAGGGAGAATCCTCCTGTCAAGGAGAAGGGACCACTCTGGTGGAGGAAGAAATCATTCTGCCGAGGAGGAGAAGTCACACCAATCTCAATTGGACTCCGCCTGGGGAAACAAACTCCAGACGACTGTTGCATGGGAATGAGGTTCTATGAGAACCTGGACCTGCTCATCTACAACTGCTGAGGAAAACGATGTCAATCGCAGAAATAAACTGCGCGGCCTTCGCGGCTAAACTTCCTTGGTGATAACGACTCCGATGGGGAAATACAGCATCAACTATTCGACACGCTACTGAGGAGCACCAATCATGGTCTGAACGCTTTCCAAGGACTCGGCTCTCTTGGGGATTTGCCAACTCGGCTGGGGAAGAAGGAATCGTCCTGCTTGCCGGGGAGAATATAACTTTGTGGGGAATTTAAATTCTCCTGGAGACCTCAGTCTAAACTATCGAAGGCCGCATACTTGCGAATAGTCTTCTACGAGAAAACAACACTTTGACCCAGTGCTGGGGATGAACATACACTTCAGCGCCTAACTTAGCTAGGGAGATGATGATCCTTCAGGATATCTCTGGTTGTGGAGAGAATCTTCTCTGTTTGGGGAGCCATATCAATGCTCTTGGTCCCATGCCCTGACTCCGTGGGGAGACGCTGCTGAGCTCACTGGGGTAGAAGGGATCATCGTGCTTGGGAAACATACGGCGTACTGCCTGGAATATGCTATACCTGCAACAACACAAACAAACAGATAAGATACCCTTCTCAAAAGGACCTATCAAGGTTATCATCTTATGACGATGTTCAAGTAATTCATTGTTTCAACAATCAGTGGCTTAGGCTAGTAAGTTTATGTATGTGCATTTTATCAAAAACATCGACGTTCTTTTTCGCAAACAAAATAGATAGATGCTAAACAAACAAATAGAATTGCTGAATAGTATACATTTTATTGATAACGAACCCCTGAATGGGCAAAAATGTTTTACAACAGATGCAAGCTCCTGGAATGAGGAAGCTGCGCAAGCATAAAAACATAAATATACATCAGTATATGTACAAATGTCGACAATGTGGCGTAGATGAACACCATGAGTTGATCCCTCTATGACCCACTCGATTTCAATACTTCTCCGACGCTTCAGCTTCAGACGAGATTGATTCAGATAAACGGCCCCCAGGTCTTCCAAACCACTAAACAACGAAAGTCCATACGCGGAACGCAGTCATGTGCTTTTTCAAATCCCTAACTTTTGCCTAAATCGCCCTTTCGGGTTTTCGATTCACCGGGATACCCTTTTTTGCCAAAGTCGCCCTTCCAGGTTTTCGACTTTGCGGGTGTACATTCTTTCATTTATATCCCTAACTTTTTCCCGAACCTTTTTCCTTTTTTTTATGGTTCGCCGGGATGCCCCATTTTTGCTTGGATATTCTTTTTCTTTCCAGCGGGTCATTTTTTACGCAAAGTATTTTTTAACTGCGTCCGCGTTCACCGGGGATGCAAAATCTTCGCCATCCATCGTGGATAACAACAAGGCTCCTCCCGAGAAGACCTTGCTGACAATGTACGAACCTTCATAATTGGGAGTCCACTTGCCTCGGTGATCGGAGTGTGGAGGAAGAATCTTCTTCAGGACAAGATCACCCGTCTGAAAGCTTCTAGGACGCACCTTCTTATCATAAGCTTTCTTCATTCGGCTTTGGTACAGAAGATCATATGCAATCGATGCTAATCTCTTCTCGTCCACCAGGCTGAGTTGGTTTAGTCAGTTCTTAATCCATTCTGCCTCATCGAGTTTTACGTCAACCAAAACTCGTAAAGAAGGAATCTCAACTTCTAACGGTAGGACAGCTTCCATACCGTACACCAGTGAGAAAGGAGTTGCCTCGGTTGATGTACGTACCGTCGTACGATAACCGTGCAATGAAAATGGTAGCATCTCGTGCCAATCCTTATAGGTCACAACCATCTTTTGTATAATCTTCTTAATGTTTTTATTGGCCGCTTCAACGACACCATTCATCTTCGGCCGGTAAGGAGATGAGTTGTGGTGTTCAATCTTGAAACTCTGGCACAGCTCCTTCATCATCTTGTTATTCAGGTTCGAACCATTATCAGTAATGATCCGCTCGAGAATTCCGTAACGACAAATGATGTCCCTCTTTATGAATTTAGCCACCACCTGCTTGGTCACGTTAGCATACGAGGCTGCCTCCACCCACTTGGTGAAGTAGTCGATGGCTACTAGAATGAAGCGATGACCATTAGATGCAGTGGGCTCGATCTTGCCTATCATGTCGATGCCCCACATGGAGAACGGCCACAGGGAGGACATGACATTCAACGGGCACGGCGGCACATGAATCTTATCAGCATAAATCTGGCATTTATGACATCTCTTCGTGAATTTAAAGCAATCCGACTCCATCGTCAGCCAGTAATATCCTGCTCTCAGGATCTTTCTCGTCATAGCATGTCCGCCGGCGTGTGTACCAAATGTGCCTTCATGGACTTCTTCCATGAGCATACTCGCTTCTTTCTCATCTACACATTTGAGTAGCACGAGATCGTGGTTTCTTTTATACAGAACTCCATCAGGATTGAGATAAAAGTTTCCAAACAGCCTCCTCAGAGTCTTCTTATCCTCGGTTGATGCTCCCGCAGGATACTCCTTAGTCATAAGGAATGTCTGGATGTCATGGAACCATGGCTTGCCATCGGAGGCCTCCTCGATCGCAAAGACGAATGCAGGTCTATCAAGACGAGAAAGGACAATTCTTGGAGCTTCATTCCAAAAATTGACTTTATACATCGAAGCCAACATGGCTAAGGCATCAGCCATCTGATTTTTAGCCCTGGGCACATGATGGAGTTCCACTCGGTCAAAGAACGGAGCAGCCTTCTGGCATAATTCATGTACGGCTCCAAATTTGATTGACGAGTTTCCCACTCCTCTTTAATCTGGTTAATCACAAGCGCCGGGTCACCATATACATCTAGGTTCTTGATTCTCAAATCAATTGCTTCTTCTAGACCCATGATGCATGCTTCGTACTCTGCCTCGTTATTGGTGACCAGAAACGTCAGTCTAGCAATGAACGGGATGTGGGATCCATGGGGGGTCGTGATGATTGCCCCAATGCCACTTCCGTACGAATTAACCGCCCCGTCAAATATCAATTTCCATTGGGATTTCCTATCTGAACCCTCGTCGGGCAATGGTTCATCACAATCTTTCGCTTTGAGAAACATGATATCCTCATCAGGGAATTCAAATTTCATCGGCTGATAATCCTCGATTGGCTGTTCGGCGAGGTATTCAGACAATACACTTCCCTTGATGGCCTTCTGGGAGACGTACTGAATGTCATATTCTGTCAACACCATTTGCCATCTGGCAATCCTGCCCGAAAGCGCTTGCTTCTCGAAGACGTACTTGATCGGATCCATCTTCGAAATTAGCATGGTTGTGTGGTTGAGCATGTACTGTCGTAAACGTTTGGCAGCCCAGGCTAGTGCACAACACGTTTTCTCCAGCATTGAGTAACGGGATTCACAGTCTGTGAAATTTTTACTTAAATAATAAATGGCTTGCTCCTCTCTGCCCGTCTCGTCGTGCTGACCGAGGACACACCCCATACTATTCTCAAGAACTGTCAAGTACATGATTAGGGGTCTTCCAGCCACCGGGGGTATCAAGATCGGAGGTTCCTGTAGATACTGTTTTATCTTATCAAATGCCTTCTGGCAATCCTCGTTCCAGATAATCGCCTGATCTTTTTTCAGTAGTTTGAACATCGGTTCACACGTGGCCGTGAGCTGAGAGATAAACCTTGCAATGTAGTTTATTCTGCCCAGGAAACCACAAACTTCTTTTTCGGTTTTTGGCGCTGGCATTTCTTGTATTGTTTTTATCTTCGCATGATCAACCTCGATGCCTCTTTCACTCACGATAAACCCCAGTAGTTTTCCCGACCGTACTCCGAAAGTACACTTGTTAGGATTCAGCCTCAACCTGAACTTCCTAAGCCTCTCAAAAAGCTTCAGCAAATTGACCAGATGTCCCTCCTCCATTTGAGACTTCGCAATCATGTCATCAACATAGACTTCAATCTCATGATGAATCATGTCATGAAACAAAGTGACCATTGCTCGTTGGTAAGTAGCCCCTGCGTTCTTCAGACCGAAAGGCATTACCTTGTAGGAAAACGTTCCCCAAGGTGTAATAAACGTAGTTTTCTCCATGTCCTCCGGCGCCATCTTGATATGATTGTAGCTGGAGAAGCCATCCATGAACGAAAATACGGAGAACTGAGCTGTATTGTCGACCAACACATCAATATGAGGGAGCGGGAAATCATCCTTAGGGCTCGCCCTATTCAAATCCCGATAATCAACGCACATTCGCACCTTACCGTCCTTCTTCGGCACAGGTACTATGTTGGCGACCCACGGAGGGTAAGTAGTAATCACTAAGAAGCTAGCATCAAGCTGCTTTTGCACTTCTTCTTTGATCTTAACGGCCATATCTGGTCGTGTCCTCCTAAGCTTCTGCTTAACGGGAGGACAATCTTCTCGCAGCGGCAAGTGATGGACCACAATGTCAGTATCAAGTCCGGGCATATCTTCGTATGACCAAGCAAAGACGTCACTATACTCTCGAAGCATCTCGACTAATCTCTGCTTGACATCATTCTGCAATGCAGCCCCTATCCCGACGTTCCTGACCAGCTCTTCAGAACCCAGATTCACAATCTCAATCTCTTCCTCGTGAGGCAGAATAACTTTCTCTTCTTGTTTCAATAAGCGGGCCAACTCTTCGGGAAGGTCTTCGTCTTCATCAATCTCTTCTTCAGCTTGATAGATCGGACAATCAAATTCGAAGTGAGTCGTAGAAGGTCCAGAGTCGATGTCATATGCTATGTGGATCCTGCAATAACAAGGGTTAAGCTTAAGACAAGGATATGCAGGTTAGCACAAACCCTATTGCCATTTTATTGTTTTTCAAAACAAATATAAAATAGGAACAACAGAGATCACAACATTTGAATACGAAGAAAAATACCTTTTGATTTATTGGTAAAATGCATGTACATAATCAGACAAGGCCCTGACAATAAAACCACTATGCCCCGGGTAGGACAGAGGGTTGTACAATAATTGGAGAAAGTAAATCATTACTCTTTGCCTGTCACTTGGATGATATCCCTGATGGACCAGTTGTTGAGGCTCTGGCCTGGTTTGCTTGGCTGGATCCAAGAGTCCAAGTCACAATCGCTGTCTTCGCCGTCTTCAGACACTGCGTTGACACTTTCAAATATCACCCTGCCACTTGTAAACTGGATCGGCCCTTTACCTCGCGGCGCGCTGTTAGAAGAGGAGGCTTCGGCCGTAGGGGAGTATCCTAACCCAAACTTGTCCTGTTTGTTAGGTATTTCTAGAACTTGCCCCCAGCCTGGGGTAGATCCGGCTTGAACAACGGCCCGGGCTTCCTTGAAGGAAGAGAGAGTCATCTCTGGTTTCTCAGTCATTACTGGAGTCACGTCCTTGACCTTAATAGCTTCGAATGCCTGACATAGGGTTTTGTGGATTTCCCCATCCATCTCAACATATTTGAAGGATGACAAATGGCTCACCATTATATCTTCCTCGCCAAAAACGGTTACAATGCTGCCTCCGACAGCATACTTGAGCTTCTGGTGCAACGTGGAGGTCACGACACCGGCATAATGAATCCATGGCCGGCCTAAGAGACAGCTGTAGGCGGGCATGATATCCATGATGTAGAAGACTGCGTCGAAAGTTTCCGGCCCTACTTGGATTGGCAGAGTTACCTCTCCAAAGACATGACGCTTTGTTCCATCGAAAGCCTTCACAACCAGGTCACTGGGTGTGCAAATCAATCCTCGAGTGTCTAGCTTCATCAATGCTTTCTTCGGAAGAACATTGAGCGATGACCCGGTGTCTACCAACACATGAGACATAACTGTACCCCTACACTCTATCGAGATGTGTAGGGCACTGTTGTGGTTTCTCCCCTTTGGCGTCAGCTCCAGGCCAGTGAACCCTAACCCGTTTCCAGCATTCACGTGGGCTACTACCCCTTCCAACTGGTTGACCGAGATTTCTTGCGGTACATATGTGGCATTCAAAACCTTTAGCAGCGCGTTGCGGTGGGACTCCGAACACAGCAACAAATTCAGGATGGAAATTTTCGAGGGCGTTTGATGGAGGTGATCCACGATCTTGTAATCACTCTTCTTGATCAACCTCATGAACTCTTCAACGTCCTTTACAAGTAAGTCCTTCTCTACCCCATGAGGGGTTTCCTCAACGACTTTACTTTTTCCCTTATCAGTTTCCTCAGTTTTATCTGCTTTGTCGACCATAATCTCAGGTGGAGCAAATACTCTTCTGCTGCGTGTGATTCCGTCAATTCCCACTAGGTTATCCACAGACTGCCCAGATGGTTCTAGTTCCAACTTCTGTCCGTTACAGTAGACGTCTGCCCCATAGTGCCATGGGACAGCATTGGTGCTTTCAAAAGGTATCGGCCCAGCCTTTGTGATGGTAATTATGGGCGGCCTGGGCGCAGAAATGGTTATTGTCTTGCGAGGGATGGTGATGGCGGCAACCTCATCATCCTGTTTCAGCATTACCTCTCCAGATCCACATTCGGCCCTTCGGCTAAACTGCAAGATTCCTTCGGTCATCAGACTCTGAATCCCCTCTATGAACTGTTCACATCCATCAGGACGAGTCGCACAACCCATACATAGTTCTCCACAGCCCGGAAAGAAGCCTCTCTTCATCAGCTTGGCTTTGACGAAGCTAAGCGGTGTCTTCAGATCCTTGACATCAGTCAATAAACCTAAGTTCTCCTCTTCAATAATGGCATTCACCCCACCTCCCCTATGGTTCGGCATAGGATTCTTTGTGACATTCGACACATTATCTGAGAAATTGATGATCTTGGCATCCACCATATCTTGCACCTTGTGCTTGAAGGCTTTACAGTTTTCTATCGTGTGGTCGGGTGCCCCTGAGTGAAAATCACACGTTGCATTCGCATCATAACCCTGCGGAGGTGCCCCTGTCAAGGGAGCCAGGGTTCTTTTCTGGATTAACTGTGACTAGAGCAGAGTCTGTAACAGCTGAGCATAAGACATGGGCGGTGTCTCAAGGTGACGACTTGACAGAGGTGCCCTGTTCTGATACCTTATGTACCCTTGCTGATTTGGTTGCTGCTGCTGCGGCTGCTGCTGTGGTTGGGGTTGTTGGGTTGCGGGGATGGTTATGCTAGCCACCTGTTGGCACTGGCCTTTACCCTTCCTTCGAGCGTTGGACACCGCGCTCGTCTCTCCTTCACGCCTTTTGTTATTGTATGGTTTCTTTCCTCCTCCAGCTGAGGATAAATCAACACCCTGAATTTTTCCCAATTTGATCCCATTTTCAATGTGCTCGCCAGTAATGATGAGACCTGAGAAACTCCCTGACATACCGCTGACCAATTTCTCGTAATAGACCCCCGGGAGAGTGGCTACAAACATCTCAACAAGCTCTCGCTCAACCATCGGCGGCTGAACTCTAGCTGCTAATTCACGCCATCGCTGGGCGTATTCTTTGAATCCCACGTTGTTCCTCTGTGACAAGTCCTACAGTTGAACCCGATTCGGAGCCAAGTCACTGTTATACTGATAATGGTGTACAAAGGCCTCAGCCAGTTCTTTCCATGTGTGCACACTAGTGGGTTCCAAACCCATGTACCATTCCAGGGATGGCCCAGACAAGCTATCCTGAAAGAAGTGCATCAGCAGCTTCTCGTCTTCAGAGTGAGCGGACATCTTCCGGTAGTATGACCTTAAGTGGACACGAGGGCAAGTGGTGCCTTGTATTTCTCAAAGTCGGGTACCTTGAATTTAGGAGGCACCTTGAAATCAGAAATCAATCCTAATTTAGTCATGTCGACCCCCATAGTGTTATGGTTCTCGAAATTCCTCATTTTGTCCTCGAGTGCCTTAAACCTCAGACGTGCTTCAGCAGTCAGTTCTCCTTCAGCACTCCTCTGTAAGAATAAATCTTCTTGACGATCTTCTAGCCATGGCTGAGGTCCATACAGATTTCCAGCACCTGTGTTGCCATTGCCCAATCCAGCGTTGCCATTAGCCTCAAAGTTTCCATTACCAACGCCAGTCTTATTACCATTGAGCCCGATGTTAGTGATCACATTGCCGTTACCACTTCCATTTCCCCCGGTCACGGGGATGCCACCCTGAGGAGTTTCAACAGGAGGAGGGATTGGAACGCTCCCACCATGAAGCACACCGTTGCTATCAACCCTTGAGATCAGAGGCTGGACCAATGTTCTGAGCTGGTCTTGGCAGTTGGCAACCACTTGCATGAGCTCTATGAAGCGGTCCATCCTCTCTCGGAGTTCCTAGACGTCAGTTTGCACTTGTTCCATTGCTCTAGCTTAATTTGCTCTGGTCGGATAGCGGTGGATCGGTCTTCGATCAATCCTGGAACAACCTGCATACACAAAGGGTTAGAAAAAAAAACGACAAGATGCTCGTTATGCAAATGCTTCATGCAAATGCAAACGTGTGTTTGTGCCTTGGGGAGATTCCCCCCTGATCCTAGTTTCCAAGACAAATAAAATCTATGATCCAATCATGGAAAAGAAATCCTCATATATTCATCTGAAAAGCCCGCTCGGGTAGCGTACAACTATAATCACATACAACTGAAGCAACAAGGCATGACCCTAACCAACAGGCCTGGCGGTGATCATCATATCAATGCGTAAAATGTACAAAGAAAATACAAAAAAGATTAGGTGCAGCCATGGGCACGAAAATCTTCTAACAACTTCTTTGTAGCGGGATGATCCGACTGAGTAAGCAAACCCTGGATCAGCAGGTCCCTCTGCCTGATGGACTCTGGGAGGTTCTCGGCAACGCTCCTAGAAACACCTTCTTCATAATGGTTCTCGACTCTACTCCTTTTAGCATCTACCCGAAGTTGAAAATCTTGCAAATTTTCCTCGGCCTCAGCCACTCTATACGGGGCGTCTCGTCGCAGTGAGGCTTCAGCCTCTATCTTCTCGTCTTTCACCATAATCTGAGCCTCTAGCTCAGCCACTTGCTGCTTCAGCTTTTCTTCCCGCTCTTTGTACTTGGCCAGGGTGCTGCTCCAGACCCTCTCGTATTGGGTTAGCTTTCGGTACACTCTGTCCAGATCCCGTTTCTTTGTTGTCAACACGCCATGTACTGACTTCAGGTCCAACCCCAAATGTTCCCTAACATCAGTTTCTTTGGTCAGGTTGGAGCCTAGATGGTTGATCATCTCAGTCTGCTTCTTGCAGGTATAAACGACTTCACTTTTCTCACTCCGAAGCTGAGCGATCTCTTTCTCTAACTCTTCGTTGGCTTTTCGTAGCTCTTCCTTCTCTTGGAGTACCTAGTTGAATTTTTGAATGTCAACTGTAGTAGGCTCTTTGTGCACAAGAGGATACAATGGTTCCACGGCAAGAAACGACATTAGAAACTTGGCGGCTCTTTCTCGAA
The DNA here is from genome assembly GCA_963859935.3 of Lathyrus sativus. Classification (NCBI taxonomy): domain Eukaryota; kingdom Viridiplantae; phylum Streptophyta; class Magnoliopsida; order Fabales; family Fabaceae; genus Lathyrus; species Lathyrus sativus. The sequence continues at coordinate 84,481,361 of OZ012739.1, read as the reverse complement.
CCCAAGTCACATACGGATCAAAGGCCTTGTTGTTGCTCTTTCCCAGTAGGACCTTTCCCTTTCGGTGAATTTTGCTCCAAGCATTCTGTACCTTGACCAAAGTGTCACTTTCAAGCAACCCTGTAAGATACAGAGATTCCCGTATCTCTTCCTCTTCAGGAGGACCTCGTAGTGCATACCCAAATTGTCGTACTAGCAGAGATGGATTGTAGTTGATACATCCATTCCTTCCGACCAGGGGGACGTTAGGAAAGCCACATCAGCTATACACAATATCTTTGCCCAGCAGATCTCTATCAAACCAAATAATATTATCAGCAGTCAAACCCATCAAACGTGCAGACCAAGGTGAAGACTCAGCAGAATCAATGAACGGCCCTGACTTAGGAAGATGGCTAGCAAACCACTTATACAGTAAAGGAGCACAACATGCCACGTTCTTCCCCTTTCTGTTTTTGTTCTTGCTGTGAACTGAATGGTAGACGTCTCCGAGGAGAGTGGGTACTGGATTTCCGGAGGCAAATATGTGGCAAGCATCCATGCTTATGAAGTCCGGATGACTTGGGAATAACACGATCCCATAAATGCAAAGGGCTAAGAAGGCATTGAATACATCCCAACGACCCTTCTCGACAAACTTTCGGGCTTTTTCCATCAGGAAATGCAGAAGGAAACCATGAACTCCAATCTTCCTGGATACCATCCTTTCCAACTCAGACTCATCTACATGAAGAGCGTCAGTCAGCTTACTCAATTTGGGTTCACCCTCCACACGGTAATAAGGCATTTGATTCATCAAAGGCACCCCTAACAGGTCAGAGTACTCCTCCAGGGTCGGAGCTAGGACATAGTCTGGGAACACAAAGCATCTGAGCTGTGGGTCGTAAAACTGCAGCAGGGCGTAGAGGCCATTAAACTCGTATATAGGAAGCTTATACACAATACCCAGAAGTATTCCATAACTCTTTCTGAAACTCTCCATCACTGCCTTATCAGCCAAAGAAATCAAAGCTCGTAACTCTCGGATGTCAGGTGTTGGTAGCTTGTAAGCCACAGTCTTCTTCAGAGATGCCATATTTGCCAGGGGGATCAAGATCACTAGAACCCGGGGGAAATATGCACCTGCAACACAGACACACATTAATGACATGCAAATGAGGATGCAAACAATGCAAAATGCAATCATGCAGCAGGAGATCAAGATGACTGTGCTATTGAGGAGAAGAAGGCTCTATATCAACAAAACCACAATACTGCTCTGTCAAGAACAAACATATTTCTGATGAGAAGAAACCCCTGATACCAGACCATAAATCTGCTATGTCAAGAACAAAACCATATCTGATGATGAGAACCTCTGATACCCACCAAAACTGATTCACTGTCTAGAAAACTAGGTAGTCTGGGGGTTAAGGTTTCCTGCATCACACCCGACCCTGCTCACAGGTATGGACCTATCCACGAAAAAGGTTCGGCATCCTATGCGGTCATCAGCGTCACAGACTTTTAAGAAATGACGATACGATACCCAGGAGGTGTGGCATCATCATCTCTTGAAGCGGCCTCACTTAGCTGAATTCCAAATGATCGGTTCCCAGAGTCGACAATCCTCAGATCCAACAACCCCTCGAGTCCAAAGGACCGATAGGAAGCCATCAAAGAGAACCTCATCTGAGTGTGGGTTACATGGGAACTGGTGCAAGCAAAGCAAGCACGTCCTCCACTAACCCACTCTAATACTATGTAGCTCTCAAGCATGGGTCTGGCTTCTCACTCATCAGAATGCCCCTCCCACAATAGTACAGATAATCATATCATACTGAAATAAAGTTCGGGAAATAAAATGCGATAAATAAAAACAACCCAACAAGTAAACATACAAGCGCTAGGATTGACTCTCGCAGGGGATGTTGGATCCCCAAATTGACTCGCATAAGGGACATTGGATCCCAGGAAACTATCAAGTCCCCAGCAGAGTCGCCAGCTGTCGCTACCGCGAAAATAAGGTGCCGACAAAACAGAAGAGTCGCCACCTTTCGTTATTTATCCCTCAGAACGGGAAAGGGAACAATCGGAAAAACCTGACGAAAAGGTATAAGACAAGGTCATCGCAACCATTGTCTGGGTTCGGGAGTCGGTTACACAAGGGAAAGGTATTAGCACCCCTCACGTCCATCGTACTCGATGGGATCCACGCTTGTTGTGTTTATCTTATGGGTTTGTTTAACTATCTACCAATCAAGGCCTGGTTTGAAAATAAAATGACTCGGCAAAGCGTCGCACTTTATGCCTACGTATTCTCATCAGAGAATGAGAAATCAGAGTCAACGTAGTTCGGCTAACTACGGGTTACGGGGAAGGTGGCTCGCCAATACGTCAGTATTGTGCCTACGTATTCTCAACGGGCTTGAGAGATTAGAGCTTACGTAGTTCGGGATAATACGGATTACGGGGATTCAGATTCATCTGTTTTATCGAGTAGGGTTAACAAACAGCTCCAGCAGTTTGGTGTACGCAGCTCGACCCTTGGAGACTTAGGCGTTACCGTTTGCGGTAGAACTGGGAGTTAACGACACTCTTTTCTTCAGAAAAGCTTCCTTTGAATTACGGGCCCACGGGGCAAAAAGGTTTGAAGTTTGTTTTCTATCTTTTACGGAAGAACTGTTTTTTAGTTGTCTGTAGTTTGTACAGCACTAGAGACTATGACCTGGGAACGAATGCGTCGCATATCGTCCAAATGACGTATACTAAACATTCTAGACGATTGAGAGGAGACCGCTCAATTATCATTATCCAAGTAGCTTAAGGCTCGTAACGCGCTTATACTAACTTGCCTTTATTACATTTTTTACTGTTGTTTCAAGATGAAAAGAGAAAGGTTCAACTAAGAGGAGACTATCAAGCATCCTACTGTTGTCATGCCAAGGATTCATCCTATGGTTGAAGTTTGAAACAGGGAACTCCTAGAAGTTATCATGCATAGGTTTTAACCTAAAGTTCTAATCATCACTTCCTTATCAAAGGAAGTGAGATTCCTAGGGGATCATGTCAATGATAAACAGAAACAGATAAAGCATCAGCTTAAACAGTAAACAGTAAACAACTGTAAAATGCATGCAATGCAAGTGAGGGAGGAAATGTGTGTGGGGCATCAGCCTCCACAAGCTCATCTCGACCTCAATCCAGATATGAATAACTGAAATCATAACAGAAAATAAAATGCCATCAAGCAAATCACAAACCACATAGGCAAGGGAGCAGGGCTCTACCGAATACCCGCAAGCAAAGCCATACAGTAAAAGTACAAGCAGAGGGAGCAACTCAACCTCTAGTGCAATCATGCTCCTAGCTTAAAACAGTCTAAACATGAACTTATTCTAATGCATCAAGCAAATCAAACAAGTCACATCAATACAGTTGCACAGAAAGCAAACAGACAGGAAAAAAAGCAAATCAACAACTTCCACAGCTTCATAGCAAAGCAATCCTTTGACAGCAGATCAGTCCTCAGTCTGCAACTGTTCTTCAAGGCTTTCAATCTTCAATAGCAAGTCTCAACTTGCTTCTTCAAGCTCCCAATGCATCAAACACAAGTATCAACTTGTTCTTCATCTTCTTCAAGCTTCAGCTCTTTCTTCAATCTCAATTTGATCTTCTTCACACAAGTGTCAACTTGTTCTTCTTGATCTTCAAGCTTCAGCTCCAATGGCAGTCTTCAAACCAAGGGGAAGTGCAACCTCTAGCATCTTCAATCTTCTATCAAGGAACTCCATCCTCTAGCAAGGGAGAAAGATTCATCTAACAAGAGCAAGGTGGGGATAGGGAGAAGCAAAATGAAGACCAAAGGTCACCTCTAAGCATTCCACCATCAAAGAAAGGAACCCTCAAAGGTTCCACCAACTTGTTAAGAGCCACACATCCTACCAAAGTAGGGATGAGGCCTTCACAATGGGACCTTACACCATAGGGACGAATGGAAGTGATCAACACCTTCCATGTTTCATGAAGGAAGAAAATCTATTCTAAGAGATCTCCCTAAAAACCCTAATCCTTAACCCTAACCAAACTACACCAAAGGGAGAGCAATCTTCAAGTCCAAGCTCCACCATGCATTCCACAGCAGCCCACACAAGTCTTCATCATCATCCAAGAGCAAGAGAAGCAAAACCCTAGTCTAAGGGAACTAATGAAGTCATTCTAGTTGAGTTAGCAAGTTAGGATCACCTAAAACCTAGTATTAAAGTTAATTCTAACTAAAATACTAAAATCAATTATAAAATCCTACAAAAATAATTATGGGAACCTATGTCAATCATGACTCTACCATATTAATTCCAGAGATCAAATCCTCAAATAAGACCTAGAAATAAATTCTACACTACAAGGTACTAAACTTAAACCCTAAAAGGGAGCACCTAAGGTTTCAACCTAAAAACAACACCTAATTTCATCACAAAATGTGAGAAAAATACAATGGGAGCATACATGTCTAAGCTAATCACAAACAAAAAATCAAGCCAAAACTCATCACCAAATGATCAAACTAAAATCATCAAACAGAGGTATCAACCATGGTAATTTTATTATCAAATAAAATGTAAAAAATGCACATAAAATGAAAATGCATGATTTTACTAATATTTTTATTCTATAAAATTATAGATTCAATCATGAATCAGGGGGAAAAAACCTGGAATTAATTGACCCATTTTCCTATTTTTTATGAATTATTATCAAACTAATATGAAATGAAGAAAATAAAAGAAAATCCAAAGAAATTAATCAAAGATGCGTTGCAAATAGCAATCCAACATAGTGCAATTCCTGGGTTGGGCCAGATGGGGGGTGTGAATATCAATCCAATCACTAAGCCCATTCACTTCAATTAAATGAAACGGTGCGTATCAATGAAGAAGTCCAAGTCTGACTTTCAAAACCAATCGTGGCTGTGTGTTTAGGTTACTTGGTCAAGCTTCAAAGATGATCCAACGCTCACAATTCATCTTCCTCATTCAAACATTCAGACATGGAGGGAAACTAGACGGTGGCCTGAGCAGTGGCGCCACCGTCTTCTCCAGTGAGGTCAAATACACAGGTCATCAAAAATAACAAAACCCTACATCAACTTGTCCAGTTTTTGATGCTGATCATGAATCTCAACTCCAAATCATCTAAATCTTTCTCTAACTCAAAACACGATGGCATCTTCAGAATTTGTCAAAATCTTGAATCTCATAATTCTCCAAATTAAATGTACATAAATACTCCTCATCTCATGGTGATCATCTTACACTATACAATCTTGATTATCCATCCAAGAATCTCTAGAATTCAGCCTCAACAGAAATTGGTCATCATCCTAACTTGTCTCTATTCATGCAATTAATCATCTCAAATCCATCTACACATCATCAAGATCCTAACCACCTATAGATTTCTATCTATCTCCTCCTAAATTATGCATAGGGATGAAAAGTACCAACCTGAGTTCAGAGGTGTAACAGATGCAGTTCTTGATCACTTCAACCTCCAAGATGATGTAGATACACTCCAAAACTCCTTCTAAAGCCAATGCAACCTTCAATTTCTCTTGATTTGTCCTGGAAAGCAGAACTCGATTTCCTCTTGCAACTTTGAATTTTCAATGGCTCTCTCTGCTACCAGCTTCAAACTCTTCCAAAAAAATGGCTGAACACACTCAACAACTTATATAGAACTCATTAGAATCATCTAGAACTTTCTCAAAGCTTCAGAATGAGAAATTGGATTTTTAAATTCTCCTCAAAATCTCATTCATACCAGTCACGATTCCCTCTCTGTTTTGGCCTCAACAAGCTTGCATTCAACTTCTCATGAGATATTGAACATGAATGGTGATGATTCTCCCCTTGTTTCAATCCAATGGCTCATGTTTGCCATGTTCCTTCATCATGAAGAAACAAAGAAAAAGGGCATGATATTGGACTCAAATCAAAATTCTAATATTGCCAAAGTTTACAAAATGCCTTTTCCATTCAAAAAATGATATTATTTTGCTTCATTTGCACACAAAATGATTTATTTGAATTTTTGGTCATTAATTCTTCCTTTTTCACAATTTCTTGAACCAAGTCTCTCCTTGAGCCATTTCAATGCCTCCTTAATACATGGTCAAGGTTAAAACCCCATTTTTAGCAACTCTCAAGTTGAACAAAATTTCATTTGAGATGTCTAAGTTGGTGAAAATGACCTATAACCAAAAATGACCCATAATCACAACTTCCCAAAATACCCTTGACTTGTCAAAGCCATAACTTGAGTTCTACAAATCCTAGCAAGGACTTCTAGTACTCTCTAGAAAGCTAAGAGAATAAGGAATAAAATTCATGTTACCCAAAAGTTCATAGGAATCATCCTTCTATGGCAAAAGTGTCATGCAAGTTGGGTAACTTTCAAGCTCCAAACTCACATGCCTCAGATGACTTGAAACTTGTCTGGCTCATAACTTGAGTTCTATAAACCCTATCAAGGACTTATAGTACTCAAATGAAATCTAAGATCATGCCCTACAACAATCATGTTGGGGTCAAGATGAGATGACAATCATATCTTGAGTTAAATAGTCTTGGAAGTAAGGGGTCAAGCTAGGGGATTTTACACTGTCAAGTCTTAGAAACCCTAGCATGAAACTTCTCAAATTCTTCAATCATGATGAGTTAACCTTGGAATCATCCTTATAACATCTCAATGTATCAATCCATGATCACATGGCTCTTGAATTAAGTCTCAACCTTCTTCAAATCCTCAATTGACTTAGGGTTGACCCAGTCAAACCCTAGCTGCACCAATCATGGCTGAGGCTTCTTAATCTTGCACAATGACCTGTCTAGGCCTCAATTTGATCTTCAACATTTCTCATGAGCTCTCTCAAGACCTCAAGTCCAACTTCATGGCTTCAGAATCATCTGATGGCTTTCCACAACTTTCAAGTCAAGAGACACACATACTTGGTTTCAATCACTCTCTCTGAGGATCTTTTAACTTCTCTGACAAGGATATCAACCCTTAAACACTTGAATAACCTTCTTGGCTGGATTCATAGTCTTGTATAGCTCTTGATTGGTAATCATACCTCTTGGTCTCCTGCACACATGTCAATGAAATGCAAATGATAATGCTAATGTGAATGAAATGAAACATAAGCTAGGTAAAGAAAAGTTGGGCAAATTTTGGGGTGCAACACTCAGCTTCATTATTGGTGCAAGCGAATGTCAATCGGGCGGTGAACGATATATGAGAATCGTGAGGAGTAGTAATGATCACGCCAATTCCATTACCATATGAATTAACCGCTCCATCGAAAACCAATTTCCACTGAGACTCTCTCTCAGGACCCTCGTCAGGTAAAGGCTCATCACAGTCTTTCATTCTTAGAAACATGACATCTTCATCTGGAAAGTCAAACTTCATCGGCTGATAATCCTCAATCGGCTGTTCCGCTAGATATTTTGACAAGACGCTTCCCTTAATGGCTTTCTGGGAAACATATTGAATATCATACTCTGTTAACACCATTTACCAACGGGCAATCCTTCCAGAGAGTGCTTGTTTTTCAAAGACGTACTTGATTGGATCCATCTTCGAAATCAATAGGGTTGTGCGTTTTAACATGTACTGTCTCAAACGCTTTGCGGCCCAAGCGAGTGCACAACATGTTTTTTCCAGCATTGAGTATCTCGACTCACAATCGGTGAACTTCTTACTCAGATAGTAGATGGCATGCTCTTTTCTACCCGACTCGTCTTGTAGACCAAGCACACATCCCATTGAATTCTCAAGAACCGTGAGATACATGATCAGTGGTCTCCTTGCAACTGGAGGCACGAGTATTGGAGGCTTCTGCAGATACTCTTTTATTCTTTCGAACACTTTCTGGAAATTTTCATTCCACCTGTCTATTTGATCTTTCTCAGCAATTTGAATATTGGTTCACAAGTGGCCGTAAGATGAGATATAAACCTTGCAATGTAGTTTAATCTCCCCAGGAAACCATGAACCTCTTTTTCCGTTCTCGGCTCAGGCATTTCTTGTATAGCTTTTATTTTGGCAGGATCTACCTCAATACCCTTTTCACTGACAATGAATCCCAATAACTTTCCATATCTCACCCCGAAGGTGCACTTGTTAGGATTCAGCCTCAGCTTGAACTTCCTCAGCCTTTCAAACAACTTCAGAAGATCGACCAGATGTCCTTCCCCCGTATGTGACTTTGAAATCATGTCATCAACATAGACTTCCACCTCATGATGAATCATATCATGAAACAAAGTGACCATCGCCTGCTGATAAGTTGCCCCTGCATTTTTCAATCCAAAGGGCATCACCTTATAGCAAAAAGTCCCCCATGGTGTGATGAAAGTAGTTTTCTCCATGTCCTTTGGGGCCATCTTGATTTGGTTATACCCAAAGAAGCCATCCATGAATTAAAACACATAATACTGAGCGGTGTTATCAACCAACACATCGATATGAGGGAGCGGGAAATCGTCTTTCGGGCTCGCTTTATTAAGATCTCGATAATCAACGCACATCCTGACCTTTCCATCCTTCTTAGGCACAAGAACAATATTAGCGACCCACGAAGGGTAATTCGTGACAACAAGAAACCCATCATTCAACTGCTTCTGAACTTCTTCTTTGATCTTGACTGCCATGTCAGGCCTTGTCCGTCTCAACTTCTGCTTGACTGGTGAGCATTCTTCTCTGAGAGGTAACCGGTGTACCACAATATCTGTATCCATCCCAGGCATGTCTTGGTAAGACCAAGCGAAGATATCTTTATATTCATGGAGCATTTCAACCAATCTTCTCTTGACACTGTCTTCCAATGCAGCCCCCACTTTGACCTCTTTCTTGTCATCCTCGGTACCCAGATTAATAATCTCAATATCCTCCTGATGAGGTACAATAACCCTTTCCTCCTGCTTGAGAAGCCTGGCTAACTCTTCGGGTAGTTCACAGTCTTCATCAGTCTCATCTTCAGCTTAATAAATGGGATTATCAAAGTCATACGAAGTCATAGTTGAACCTGAATCGATGGCATCTGATAGAAAAGACCTGCATGAGGATGTTATGTTTATTATGCGATGGAACAAACAAAATACATTGCCATTTTTCTGTTAAGTATAAATGCAAAACAAAAACAAGAAAAACAGGGATCACAACATTTGAATGGTCAATGCCATGGACTGGGGCGCCAGAGTGAAAATCACAATGAGCATTTGCATCGTAGCCAGGAGGCGGTATACCTGTGAGAGGAGCCAAGGTCCTCTTCTGCACCAATTGTAACTGCAACAACCGTTGTAACAACTGAGAATATGGTATCGGTGGATTTGTGAATTGTCTGTCAGGCATCCGGTGCCTAGCAGGATAAAGACAGAGAGCGTTGCCTTGTTGCGGAGAAACAAAGTGACCATCGCCTGCTGATAAGTTGCCCCTGCATTTTTCAATCCAAAGGGCATCACCTTATAGCAAAAAGTCCCCCATGGTGTGATGAAAGTAGTTTTCTCCATGTCCATTGGGGCCATCTTGATTTGGTTATACCCAAAGAAGCCATCCATGAATGAAAACACATAATACTGAGCGGTGTTATCAACCAACACATCGATATGAGGGAGCGGGAAATCGTCTTTCGGGCTCGCTTTATTAAGATCTCGATAATCAACGCACATCCTGACCTTTCCATCCTTCTTAGGCACAAGAACAATATTAGCGACCCACGGAGGGTAATTCGTGACAACAAGAAACCCAGCATTCAACTGCTTCTGAACTTCTTCTTTGATCTTGACTGCCATGTCAGGCCTTGTCCGTCTCAACTTCTGCTTGACTGGTGAGCATTCTTCTCTGAGAGGTAACCGGTGTACCACAATATCTGTATCCATCCCAGGCATGTCTTGGTAAGACCAAGCGAAAATATCTTTATATTCATGGAGCATTTCAACCAATCTTCTCTTGACACTATCTTCCAATGCAGCCCCCACTTTCACCTCTTTCTTGTCATCCTCGGTACCCAGATTAATAATCTCAATATCCTTCTGATGAGGTACAATAACCCTTTCCTCCTGCTTGATAAGCCTGGCTAACTCTTCGGGTAGTTCACAGTCTTCATCAGTCTCATCTTCAGCTTAATAAATGGGATTATCAAAGTCATAAGAAGTCATAGTTGAACCTGAATCGATGGCATCTGATAGAAAAGACCTGCATGAGGATGTTATGTTTATTATGCGATGCAACAAACAAAACACATTGCCATTTTTCTGTTAAGTATAAATGCAAAACAAAAACAAGAAAAACAGGGATCACAACATTTGAATGTGAAACGTCTTTTATTAATGATAAACTACAAATAACAAGAAGGCCCCTGTTGCACCCCAAAATTTGACCAACATTAATTTATCCATCTAATGTTTGAAAGTTGATACCTTCACCAGACAGTTCAAGAGATCCTCAGAAGAATTGGTTGGAACCAAGGTTGTGTGCTTCATAGCTTGAGAGTTGTGGGTGCTCCTCAGATGATTCTGGGACTTGGAGAGTGAACTAGATGTTTTGAGAAAGTGTATGAGATGTCTTGAAAGCCATCATGAAGCCCATAGAAGTCATTGTGCAAGAGTTCAGAAGATTCAATCATGAAGGGTAGAATTAGGGTTTTGACTGGGTCAACCCTAGATCAGCTGAAGATTTGGAGAAAGTTGAGACCTAATCCAAGGGACATGAGATCATGGAATGATGTATAGAGATGTTATAAGGATGATTCCTAGACCAACTCATCATGATTGAAGAGTTTGAGAAGTTTTGAGTTAGGGTTTCTGAGGGTTGTCAGTGGAAAAACCCTAATTTGATCCCTATCTTCCAGGCAGTTTTAGCTCTAGATGTGATTGATATCTCATCTTCCCCACAACATGAATGTTGTAGAGCTTGTTCTTAGCTTTAATTTGAGTGGTGGAAGTCCTTGATAGGAGTTACAGAGCTCAAGTTATGGTTTTGACAAATTACAGGTCAGCTGAGGTGTGTGAATCTGGGCCCTTGAAAGTCACCCAACTTGCAGACAACTTTTGCCCTAGTAGGATGATTCCTATGGTTTCTTGGTCAACATGAATGTTGGAGGGTATCTTCTTAGCTTTAATTTGAGTGGTAGAAGTCCTTGATAGGATTTGTGGAACTCAACTTATGGTTTGAACAAGACAGGGGTATTTTGGTCATTTGTCAGTTATAGGTCATTTTAGCCAATGCCTAAAACTCCTATTTCCAAGCCTCAAATGGAAAAACTCAAAACATGAAAGTTGTTCAAAATGTGATTTTAAGTCTAGAAAGAAGGTCACAAATTGTTGGAAAAGCTCATAGCATGAAGTTACATGATTGGTCAAAAATGAACTAAAAATGGCATATAAGTTTGAAAAGTTGAATTTGAAAATTGGTTTGGAAGATATAGGAATCCAAAATAGGTCATCCAATATATCATTTTGATTGGAAACATTATTTTGAGAACTTTGGTTCAAATAGATTTTCCATTTGAGGCCTAAAAAAGGGACTTTCTTTGTAAACCTATTACTTGCATTATAAGGCAATGTTGAAAAACCTTACACAAGCCAAATCAAGCCTTCCTACCTATCCAAACACATTGGAAATGGTTCATATGATTGAAATGAATGAGTTTAAGCTGACTATAACAAGGAAACCATGACTGATACATTGGATATTCAAAGAGAAATCAGAAAATTGGATCAACTGTTTTGGGCTCTTAAATTGGATCAAAAGCCCATGGACATGTTCTATAAAGATAGTAGAGTGATCTCAGATGCAAAGGGTTGGTGATTTCATGCTGTGAGAGTGAAGCCATAACTGATTTTTGGAGGAAGAACTCAGAATCGGTTTCTGAATTGGAGAGAGTTTCAAGCCAAATTTCTGATTGGAGAGTGATCCTTGCTCATCACTGAAGGTGTTTGAATCAATTCAGAGTGGATTTTGCGCCTTGAAGACCTTCTGTTGATCACTTCTTCACAGGTATGTAACCTTTAAATTATGCTTTGATCTAGGCTGAATTAGGTAGAATCTTGCATGTGGTTAGGTTCTAGCATGAACAAGGATCGTTTCTGGATAGTTTCATGGTATTTGGTGATGATCAAGAGTGATGTGCAATTTCTGTTGAGAGTTAGTTATGAGGATTCTTGATGTTTCAATCGTGTTTGGATAGTGGAAACCGATCAGTGATAGATGAGGATTAGATCCATGCCTTTAGTTTTGAGAATCATGATGATCAAGATTTGTGTAGTTTTTGAAAATCCTATGGTGTTTTGATTTAGAGGATGATTTAGGGTATTCTGAGGTTGGATTGAGGATCTCCATGAAAAACCGAGTTGAATTGATATAGTTTGGGGTTTGATTGGTGACTTGAGTTTGGGTGTCCACCGGAGAAGACGGTGGTTTCCACCGTGAACCACCGTCTGTAACATTGAGGGCTGCCTGAGGCATTTGAGGAAGATGGATGAGAGCCATCAGATCATGGCTTGACCTTTGACCGAGAGTGAGATTGGAGGGCCACGATTGAATTGGGAACTCAGTACTGGGTTCAAAGCAAAACGCCGCGTTTCAATTAGTGAAGGGCGTTGGGCCTCGTCCAGATGTTCTATCTGCACCCCCTTTTAGTTGGCCCAATTGAAATTCAACTGCGCGCCTGTTCTATTCACACCCCTCCCTCATTTTCTTTATGTTTTTATTTTTATATTGTTTTACATTTTTTTCATGAACTTTAGAAATTCATTAAAAATTGATAAATGATGATTTTTTGGTCATTCTTTTTTCTATGATTAGATAATTTTGTGTAGAAACATATAAAAATAAAAATGAAATTTTATTTTTAATATGGAATTAATGGTGGTATTTTCTTTTAAATAGGGTATTTTATTTCTTTTAGTTTGTACCTTATCTTGCAAGAATTGTTTTAGGACCTTCCCTTAGGTTTTTTAATTCATTCTTTTTTGTGTGATTAGATATTGAACCCTAGTTTCATGTAGGATTTATCTCTTGATTTTAGAAATTGAATTTGATGTAGTTTGAGAGTTAGACATTTAGGTGCTCTAATTAGGGTTTTAAGTAGTATACTTGAACTTCAACATTTTATTTTTGAGGTTTTTAGGCCAAATTAGTGTATGGGGAATATATGGGACCTAAGGGTAGTTAAATAGGATCCCCTAGAATTTATATTAGGAATTTGTAGGGTATTTTAGTATTTTTCATTGATTTTTGAATTGAATGTTGTTTGTGTGGCCTTTAGGGCTAGTTTAGTTTTGTTTTGCCTTGCTTTGGAGTTGTTGTTGGCTTGAGGAGCTTGGGCATCATGTGAAGACCTTGTGAAGAGCTTGTGAATCATCCTTGAAGACTTGAAGACCTTGGAGAGGAGCTTAGCTTTTGTTTTGATTTGTTTATAGGATCATAGCATAGGCAGAGCCTTAGATAGATTAATTTTCATTCAATAAACAAGGAGTGTCTTGTTCACCTCCTTTCTTCTCTGTGACATAGAGTCCCTTAAGGGTATTCACCTCTCTCCTTTGGAGGGATTAGTGACCTTGCCCTATAAGGTAGAACTTTGAGAGAGCCTTTCCTTTGATGTTAAGTTCTCAATGGCATCCTTTGGAAGTCAGTGAGCACTGCAACATCCTCACCTCATCTTATTGACTGAATCTTGTTTGCTGGAGCATTTGAGCCATTGAAGATAGAAGCTGAGGCCTTGAAGAGGATGATTCCTTGAAGATTATTGAAGTCTGAAGACTTTGTGAAGATCAAATTGATGCCTGAAGATCCCTGAAGATAGTGAAACCTGAAGGTAGAGCTGATCAAAGGAGCTGAAGCTCAAGGGAGAAGATGAGTTGATACTCATGTTGTAGGGTTGATACCTGGAAAGCAAGTAATCTCTGAAGTCTGAAGACTGGGTTGCTGCTGGAGGAGCTGAGGCTTTCTTCTGTTTTCTTTGATGTATTGTGTGTTTTGTCTGACTTGTCTGCTGCATTAGACTAAGCCCATTTAGAATAAGTTCAGTCTAAGAGCATGAATGCATCTGATTGTATTGTTATTGCTTGGCTTTGCTTGCGGGTATTCGGTAGAGCCCAGCTCCCTTGCCCATGTGTTTACCTTGCTTGATAGCATTTCATTTCTTTTGTCTGTATGATTACAGTTTACTGTTTTTGCTTGATGGCATGTTGTTTATTTTGATTACTGTTATTTCATGACTGGCTTGAGGTCGAGACGAGCTTGTGGAGGCTGAAGCCCCACACACATTTCCTCCCTCACTTGCATTGCATGCATTTTACTGTTAAAGCTGATGCTTTCGTCTGTTTTGGTGTATCATTGACATGATCCCTTAGGACTCTCATTTCCTTTGATAAGGATTTGATGATAGACTTTTAGGTTGAAACCTATGCATGACAACATCTAGGAGTTCCCTGTTCAAACTTCAACCATAGGATGAATCCATGGCATGATAACAGTAGGACTTGATAGTCTCCCTCCTAGTTGGGCCTGTTCTCTCCTCATCTCGAAACAGTTTAAGATACAGTAATCATGAATGATTTCTTTCGTACGTTACGAGCCTTAAGCTATCTGAGAAAGGATTGTGGGAGAGTTTCTTTTCCACAGTCTGGATGTTTAGTATGGTACCCTTTGGGTGACATGCGACGCATTCACTCTCAGGTCATAGTCTCTAGTGCGGTTGAAATCGCAAACACAATAAAAAACACTTCTTTTAGGAGATAACCCGTAGTTTCCCGAACTACGTTTGCTCTGATCTTTCGTACCAGATGAAAGTACGTAGGCATAGGATGTGATATCCTAGCGAGCAACCTTCCCCATCTTCCCCCGTAGTTTCCCGAACTACGTTTGCTCTGATCTTTCGTACCAGATGAAAGTACGTAGGCATAGGATGTGATATCCTAGCGAGCAACCTTCCCCATCTTCCCCCGTAGTTAGGCGAACTACGTTGACTCTGATTTCTCGTTCCAGACGGGAATACGTAGGCATAAAGCGCGACGCTTTGCCGAGTCATTTTTCTTTTCTTTTTCAGCCAGCCTTGATAGGTAGATAGATTATAACCAACCCGTCCAAGTAAGCAATCAAGCGAGGATCCCGTCGAGTACGACGGACGTGAGGGGTGCTAATACCTTCCCCTTGCGTAACCGACTCCCGAACCCAGACAATGGTTGCGATGACCTTGTCTTACCCTTATTCGTCAGGTTTTTCCGATCGTTTCCTTTCCCGCTCTGAGGGATAAATAACGAAAGGTGGCGACTCTTCTGTCATGCCGGCACCCTATTTTCGCGCAAGCGACAGCTGGCGACTCTGCTGGGGAATAGTTTCCTAGGGATCCAACGTCCCGAAAGCGAGTCAGTTTTGGGATCCAACGTCCCTTAAGAGAGTCAATCCTATCGTTTGTGTGTTTGCTTGTTGGGTTGCGTTTATTTACCGCATTTTTACTTCTCGCACTTTATTTCCCGCATTTTATTTTCAGTATAATATGATTATTTGTGCTGTTGTGGGATGGGAGTTCTGATTGAGCGAGAAGCCAGACCCAGGCTTGAGTGCACCATAGACTTAGAGTGGAAATTAGTGGGCGCGTGCTTGCTTTGCAGGCACTAGTGTCTCATGAAATCCACGCTCAGACGAGGTTCATCCGGTTGGCTTCACTTTCAACCCTTTGGGTTGAGACGGTTGCTGGTTTGGTGGATTGTCGACTCTGGGGACCGATCATTTGTGATTCAGCTAAGTGAGGCCTCTTCAGGACTTGATGATGCCACTCCTTCTGGGAATCGTATCATCAGTTTTGAAAGTCTGTGACGCTGATGAACGCATAGGATGCCGTACCTTGAGTCAGTCTAGGTTCATACCTGTGAGTGGGACTAGGTTTATTGCAGGAAACTTAGACCTTCAGACTACCTGGTTTTCTTGACAGCAAATCAGTTATGTTGGGTTCTCAGTTACAGATGTGTTCTTGATAGAGCAAGAGGTTTTTGATCAGAGGATCTTGTCGCCGGGTGTTTGTCTGTTCCTGATAGAGCAGGCTTTGATCAGTACGTTATCATCAAGGGTTTGTTCTGGATGGAGCAGATTTTGAGTGAGGTCTGAAGACCTCATCGGCAGATGTTATTTGTTCTTGATAGGGCAGATTTTGAGTGAGGTCTGAAGATCTCATCAGCAGCTGTGTGTTTGTTCTTGATAGGGCAGATCTTTGATTTGGGGTCTGAAGACTTCAACAGATATTCCTTGATATTGCACCCGGGGTCCTTATTATCTGGCACTTACTCTTGTCAGGACAGAATTTTGGTCCTATCAGATGGTTATTCTCAGCAGATCAGATCAGTGGTTTTACACCGGGGTTTCATCCTCATCAGTGACTGTTGATACCGAATCTCCACAGTGGCCACCTGGATATATTATTGCATACCCGCATCCTGCATTAGTTTACGCATTCATCTGCATTCCATTAACGTGTGTCTGTGTTGCAGGTACCGTTTCCCCGATCCAGGATTTCCCATCTCCTACTGTTGTTATGGCTTCTCTCAGGAAGACTGTTGCATACAAATTCCCGACCCCCGATGTGTCAAAGCTGACTGGTTTGATAGCCCTGGCAGGGCATTCTGTGAAGGATAGGTTCAGGAAGTCTTATGGCAAGTTGCTTAGTCTGGTCTACAAACCCTCTGCGTCTGAGTTGAATGGGTTACATGCTCTTCTGCAGTTTTATGATCCTCCCTTGAGGTGTTTCACTTTTCATGACTTCGTTCTCGCGCCGACATTGGAAGAGTATGCTGATATGTTGGGTGTGCCTATCAAAAGACAGATGCCTTTTGTCCACATGGATGCTGAGCCTGATCTGGTTAGCTTGGCTTCCTCACTCCATTTGAGCGCTTCTGAGTTAGTGGTGACGAGTTGGAACAAGGTCCCAGGGTTCTCTCTGCAGTTTCTGATAGCTAAGGCTCAGCAGTGTGCTAAGGACAAATGCTGGGACGCCTTCAGCGCCATCCTTGCTTTATGCATATATGGCATCATCCTATTTCCCAGCATGCCTGATTTCGTAGACTTTGATGCATTCCATATATTTGCCTCAGGGAATCCAGTCCCTACTCTGATCGGAGACGTTTACCATTCAGTGCATTACAAGAATGAGAACCGGAGAGGGAAGAATGTTCCATGCTGCGTACCGTTGTTGTACAAATGGTTTGATAGTCATTTGCCCAAGAGGGGTTCTTCTGTCTTGTCTGCAGCCACGGTTGAGTGGCCTGAGCGTCTGATGAGCTTGTCGGCAGAAGACATTGTTTGGTTCGTTGACAGAAGCAGGTTAGGCACTGAGATGATCTTCAGTTGTAGTGGGTTTCCTAACGTACCTCTGATAGGTAGGAAGGGTTGCATCAACTACAACCCATCATTGCTAGTTCGTCAGTTTGCATATGCTTTGAGGAATCCACCGAAGGAAGAAGAGGTACGGGAATCTCTGTACCTCACGGGTATTCTAGAGGGGGAGTTGTTGTCCAAGCTTCAGTATGCGTGGAACAATATCAGCACGAGAGGAAAGTCTTTGTTGGGGAAGAGCGACAACCAAGCTTATTCTCCTTATTCAGATTGGATCAGAGCCAGAGCCAGCGCTATAGGGATGCCATTCCCTCATGTCAGACCAGAGAGTCCTCCACCAGTCGAAGAGCCTACCACTGTGTCTATTCATCAGCACAACCAGGTATTAGCCGAGCGTGACGAATTGAAGAGGGCAAATGCAGAATTAGAGAAGGAGTTAGCTCAGCTTCGAAGTGAGAGGAACGAAGCCGTGCATGCTCTCAAAAGGCAAGCAGAGTCGGTGAGCCAGCTGAGTGCAGACTTGGCAAAGCAGATTGCTGATCGGGAACGCTTAGGTCGGGACTTCAGAGCTGCTAATGATGTGTTGGCTACGAAGAAGACGCATCTGGAGGAAGCATACCGGAGAATATCCAAGTTCGACCAGCATTGGAAGACTTCCATGGTCACCAGGAAGGAGCGAGAAGACAAGCTGATACTGCAGATTTCTAAGCTAGAGACTGAAGTGAAGGACAGTGAACGGAGGTTTGACGAAGAGACCGCCCGCAGGTACTCCGCTGAAGCCCGTCTCAACAAAGCTATTGCTAGCCTGAAGGAGCATAAGCTGATGTTTGAGTCTAAGAAGCGGAAGCTGGAAGATTGCTTTGGCGAAGGCGCTTGGGAGAGTTCAGTTCAGGGGCTTCAGCATACTATCAGGCAGAGGGAACTACTCGTCGAGGGGTTGCTCACTTCGCCAGATCATTCAGAGACAAAGGAGTTATTAGCAGAGTATCGCGCTCGTGTCCGTACTTGACTAGTTATATCCCTGTCGTCTTTGATCTTTGATGTATGCTGACCATCACCAGATCTGTTGGCTGAGGTCATGCTGTTGATTTGTACTCGCTGATACTGTGTACAGCCTTGACAGGCCTTTCCATATATATATGAGATTGATGATTGGGCTCGGATTTCTTCTTCCTCTTGTTATTATCAGTACCGTCACTAAGGCACTAGGATCGGGGAAAAATCTCCCACGCACACAGACACACGCATGCATCTGCATGAAGCATATTTGCATAGTGTATATCTTGTTGTTTTTCCTAACCTTTATTGTTGACAGGTTTTTCAGGTTCCGCGCTGCTTCCGATCTCCAGGATTGATCAAAGACTCATCCACCGCTACTCGACTCGCGCTAATCAGACAAGAATCATGGACCAGGTACAGTCAGACGTTCAAGAGCTCCGTGAGCGGATGGATCGTTTTATGGAGCTAATGCAGGTGGTCGCGAATGGTCAAGATCAGCTTCGTACTCTGGTTCAACCTCTGATCTCCAGGGTTGACAGTAATGGCATACTTCATGGAGGGGCCGTGCCTACTCCTCCTCAAGGGGATACTCCACAGAACGTTGTTCCGGCTGCCGGGGGCAACGGCAGTGCTAACGGCAATCTGATGACTAATCTCGGACTCAACGCGGCTGGCGCCGTCAATGGTAGTTTGGGAGCCAATGTTAACATGGGGCCGGTCAACGGCAATGCTGGTGCAGGAAATTTGGTGGTGCCTCAACCGTGGCTGGAGGACCATCAGGATGATATATTCTCTCAGAGAGGTATAGAGGCAGAGTTGAATGCCGAGGCTCGACTCAGGTTCAAGGCGCTGGAAGACAAGATGAGGAGCATAGAAAATCAGAACACATTGGGCGTTGACATGTCCAACCTCGGGTTGATTGCTGACTTTAAAGTACCCCACAAGTTCAAGGTTCCTACCTTTGAGAAGTATAAGGGCACCACTTGCCCCCGGGTCCACCTCCGATCTTATTATAGAAAGATGTCCGCTTATTCTGACGATGAGAAGCTGCTGATGCACTTCTTTCAGGATAGTCTTTCTGGGCCATCGCTCGAATGGTATATGGGCTTGGAGCCCGCTGCTGTGCGCACCTGGAAAGAGCTTGCAGAAGCGTTTGTTCTCCACTATCAATATAATAGCGACTTGGCTCCCAACCGAGTTCAGCTTCAGAATCTCTCACAGCGGAACAATGAAAGCTTCAAAGAATACGCCCAGCGGTGGCGTGAATTGGCTGCCCGGGTTCAACCGCCGATGGTTGAGTGTGAGTTGGTACAAATGTTCGTGGCTACCCTTCCCGGAATCTACTATGAAAAGCTGGTCAGTGGCATGTCGGGAACATTCTCGGCTCTTATCACGTTGGGCGAGCATGTTGAGAACGGTATAAAAATCGGAAAAATTCAGGGCGAATCATCCTCAGCTGGAGGAGGTAGCAAGAAACCCTATACTGGCAAGCGTCGAGAGGGAGATGCCAGTGCTGTCACTAACGCTAGGAGAAAGGGCAAGGGCCCTCAGCCTCAGATTGCTAGCATAAACATCCCAGCTGCTCCGCCGCAGCCGCAGCAACCTCAGCAGCAGAATAATCAGGGGTATAAAAGATATCAGAATCGGGCTCCTATGGCAAGCCGTCAGTTTGATACTCCACCTATGCCATATGCGCAGCTTCTGCAAACATTGCTTCAGCTCCAATTAGTTCAAAGGAGGACGTTGGCTCCCTTAACAGGGGCGCCACCACCGGGGTATGATGCCAGTGCTACTTGTGAATTCCATACTGGGGCACCTGGCCATACGATTGAGAATTGTAAAGCTTTTAAGCACAAAGTCCAGGACTTGGTGGACGCCAAGGTTATCAACTTTTCTGACAGCGTGCCCAACGTCACCAAGAATCCGATGCCTCATCATAAGGGGGGCGGAGTGAATGCTGTTATCACCGAGGAGAGTGCGGACTTACTGACTGATGTCAAAGATTTGAAAACCCCACTTAGTTTTGTCAAGGCTAAGTTGCTGAAGAGGGGCTTCTTTCCTGGATGTGGAGAGTTATGTATGGCTTGTGCTACACTTCCTGACGGATGTGAGCAGCTGATCGAAGGTATCCAAAGTCTGATGTCCGAGGGTATTTTGCAATTCAGCCGGAGCGTTGAGAGTGCATCAGGGGAAGTTGTGCTGAAGCAGGCAGACGAAGTTGCTACCATTACCATTCCTCGCCACCCTATCACTATTTCTGCGCCTCGTCCGCCTACTATTACCATCACCCGGGCCGGACCAATCCCATTCGAGAGTACCAATGCCGTTCCATGGCACTATGGCGCCGAGGTTTATTGTAATGGCCGAAAGATAAAGCTTGAGCCGTTCGGGTCAACTATGCAGAATCTTACTGAAGTCAGTGGCATCACTCGGAGCGGTAGAGTGTTCGCACCAGCAGAGGCTGCAGCAGAGAAAGTGGTCCAAGCTGACGCTGTGGATAAGGGTAAAGGTAAAGCTGTTGAAGAGGTCCCTGCAGGGGCAAAGAAGGACTTGCTGGTTAAAGATGCTGAAGAGTTCATGCGACTGATCAAGAAAAGTGACTACAAAATTGTAGATCATCTTCATCAGACTCCGTCAAAGATCTCGATTCTTAACTTACTGCTGTGCTCTGAGGCGCACCGCAATGCATTGCTGAAGGTATTGAATGCTGCATACGTGCCGCAGGAGATATCAGTGAATCAACTCGAGGAAGTAGTAGCCCATGTCAACGCTGGTAATGGGCTGGGATTTACAGATCTGGAGCTGACTCCTAAGGGAAGAGATTACAACAGCGCCTTGCACGTCTCAATAGAGTGCAGAGGCACGATCATGTCACATGTCCTGGTGGATACGGGTTCCTCGCTTAACGTGCTTCCGAAGAAGGCACTGATGAAGTTGGATACCCGTGGACTGTTGTGCACGCCCAGTGATCTGGTCGTGAAAGCCTTTGACGGAACCAAGCGCCACGTCTTCGGAGAGCTGACCCTGCCAATTCAAGTTGGTCCAGAGACGTTCAATGCGGTTTTCTATATCATGGATATCATGCCCGCCTATAGTTGCCTCTTAGGTCGGCCATGGATCCATTCTGCTGGTGCCGTGACGTCCACGCTGCATCAGAAGCTTAAATATGCTGTTGGGGGCAGCATAGTGACAGTCTGTGGAGAGGAGGACATCATGGTAAGCCACCTGTCGTCCTTCAGATACGTTGAAATGGATGGTGAGATCCATGAGACTCTTTGCCAGGCTTTTGAAACCGTCAGAGTGAAGGAGGTGGCTCCCGTTGTCGCAGAGAAGCAAGAGTTGAACCTCTCCTCGTTTAAGGAAGCTAGAGCCGTTGTCGAAGCTGGTTCCACCCCAGGCTGGGGGCATGTTTTGGATATACCAATCAAGCAGGATAAGTTTGGATTGGGATATTCTCCGCAAGCTGAAGCTTCATCTTCTTCTGGTAGCTCGTCTCGTGGGAAAGGGCCGATCCTATTCACCAAGGGGGGAGTAATCTTCGAGAGTATCAATGCTGCGTCGGAGGACAGTGGAGACAGTGATTGCGATCTTGACGCCTGGATTCAACCGGGCAAGCCGGGCGAGCGCCTCCACAATTGGACCATCAAGGAGATTATCAAGCTGACAAGTGAAGAGTAATGATTTGCTTTTTACAATCTTTGTACAACCCTATGTCCTGCCCGGGGCATAGTGGTTTTACTGTCAGGGCCTTGTTGGATTATGTGTATGCATTTTGTTAATAAATAAAAGGCGTTTTCTTCGTAATCAAATGTTGTGTTCTCTGTTATTCCTATTTTATGTTTATTTCGAAAAAACATCAAAATGGCAATGGGGTTCGTGCTAACCTGCATATTCCTGCTTTAAACTTAACCCTTGTTATTGCAGGATCCACGTAACAGACGACATCGACTCTGGACCCTCTACGGCTCACTACGACTTTGATTGCCCGATCTATCAAGCCGAGGATGAGATTGATGAAGACGAAGACCTTCCGGAAGAATTGGCCCGCTTGTTGAGACAAGAAGAGAAGGTTATTCTGCCTCACGAGGAGGATATTGAGATTGTAAATTTGGGTTCTGAGGAGCTCATCAGAAATGTCAGAGTTGGGGCTGCACTGCAGAATGATGTCAAGCATAGACTGGTCGAGATGCTTCGAGAGTATAGTGACGTCTTTGCTTGGTCATATGAGGATATGCCCGGACTCGACACTGATATTGTGGTTCATCGCTTGCCGTTGCGAGAAGATTGCCCTCCAGTCAAGCAGAAGCTCAGGAGGACGAGACCAGACATGGCTGTAAAAATAAAAGAAGAGGTCCAGAAGCAGTTGGACGCAGGATTTCTAGCCGTTACCACTTACCCTCCGTGGGTCGCCAACATAGTGCCTGTACCGAAGAAGGACGGTAAGGTACGCATGTGCGTCGATTGTCGGGATTTGAACAGGGCGAGCCCTAAGGATGATTTCCCGTTGCCTCATATCGATGTGTTGGTCGACAATACAGCCCAGTTTTCCGTGTTTTCGTTCATGGACGGCTTCTCCGGTTACAATCAGATTAAGATGGCACCGGAGGACATGGAGAAAACGACGTTCATTACCCCCTGGGGAACATTTTGCTACAAGGTAATGCCCTTCGGTCTGAAGAACGCAGGGGCCACTTACCAGCGGGCAATGGTAACTTTGTTTCATGATATGATTCATCATGAGATCGAGGTCTATGTTGATGACATGATTGCAAAGTCCCAAACGGAGGAGGAGCATCTGGTCAACCTATTGAAGCTGTTTGAAAGGCTTAGGAAGTTCAGGCTGAGGCTGAATCCTAGCAAATGCACTTTTGGAGTGCGGTCTGGAAAGTTACTGGGGTTTATTGTTAGTGAACGAGGTATTGAAGTTGATCCTGCGAAAATAAAAGCTATTCAAGAAATGCCAGCGCCGAAAACAGAAAAAGAAGTTCGTGGTTTCTTGGGCCGAATAAACTACATTGCAAGGTTTATCTCTCAGCTCACGGCCACTTGTGAACCGATGTTCAAGCTTTTAAAGAAAGATCAGGCAATTACTTGGAATGAGGATTGCCAGAAGGCATTCGACAAAATAAAGCAGTATCTTCAAGAACCTCCAATCTTGATACCCCCAGTGGCTGGACGGCCATTAATCATGTACCTGACGGTTCTGGAGAATAGTATGGGGTGTGTTCTCGGTCAGCACGACGAGACGGGCAGAAAAGAGCATGCCATTTATTATTTGAGTAAAAAGTTCACTGAGTGTGAATCTCGATACTCGGTGCTGGAGAAGACGTGTTGTGCACTAGCTTGGGCTGCCAAACGTCTACGACAGTATATGCTCAATCACACCACTATGCTGATTTCGAAGATGGATCCGATCAAGTACGTCTTCGAGAAGCAGGCTCTTTCGGGCAGGATTGCCAGATGGCAGATGGTGTTGACAGAATATGATATTCAGTACGTCTCTCAGAAAGCCATTAAGGGGAGCGTATTGTCTGATTACCTTGCCGAACAGCCGATCGAAGACTACCAGCCGATGAAGTTCGAATTCCCTGACGAGGACATTATGTTTCTCAAGGCGAAGGATTGCGATGAGCCATTGCCCGATGAAGGGCCAGATAGGAAATCTCAGTGGAAGTTGATATTCGACGGAGTGGTTAATTCCTATGGAAGTGGCATCGGGGCTATCATCACGACTCCTCACGGATCCCACATCCCTTTTACTGCGAGACTGACGTTTCCAGTTACCAACAACGAAGCAGAGTATGAGGCATGTATTATGGGTCTAGAAGAGGCAATTGATTTGAGAATCAAGAATCTAGACATATATGGTGACTCAGCGCTTGTAATCAATCAGATTAAAGGGGAGTGGGAAACTCGTCAAGCGAATCTAGTGCCGTACATGAATTATGCCAGGAGGCTGCTTCCATTCTTCGATCGAGTGGAACTTCATCATGTACCCAGAGCAGAAAATCAGATGGCTGATGCCTTAGCCACGTTGGCTTCAATGTATAAAGTCAATTATTGGAATGAGGCTCCAAGAATTGTACTTTCGCGTCTTGATAGACCGGCATTTGTCTTTGCAATCGAGGATGCCACTGACGGCAAGCCATGGTTCCACGACATCCAGACCTTCCTCATGACTAAGGAGTATCCTGCGGGTGCGTCTACCCAGGATAAGAAGACTCTGAGGAGGCTATCCAGAAACTTTTATCTCAATCCTGACGGAGTGCTGTATAAGAGAAACCACGATCTCGTGCTACTCAGATGTGTGGATGAAAAAGAGGCGAGTATACTCATGGAGGAGGTCCATGAGGGCACATTTGGTACGCACGCCGGCGGGCACGCCATGACGAGAAAAATCCTGAGAGCAGGGTATTACTGGCTGACTATGGAGTCGGATTGCTTCAGATTCGCGAAGAAATGTCACAAATGCCAGATTTATGCTGATAAAGTTCATGTGCCGCCGTGCCCATTGAATGTCATGTCCTCCCCTTGGCCGTTCTCCATGTGGGGCATCGACATGATAGGCAAGATCGAGCCCACTGCATCCAATGGTCATCGTTTCATTCTGGTAGCCATCGACTACTTCACCAAGTGGGTGGAGGCAGCCTCGTACGCTAATGTGACCAAGCAGGTGGTAGCTAAGTTCATAAAGAGGGACATCATCTGTCGCTATGGAATTCCCGAGCGGATCATTACTGATAATGGTTCGAATTTGAACAACAAGATGATGAAGGAGCTGTGCCAGAGCTTCAAGATTGAACACCACAACTCATCTCCTTACCGGCCGAAGATGAATGGCGCTGTTGAAGCGGCCAACAAGAACATCAAGAAGATTGTTCAGAAGATGGTTGTGACGTACAAAGATTGGCACGAGATGCTGCCGTTTGCCTTGCACGGTTATCGTACGACGGTGCGTACGTCGACCGGGGCAACTCCTTTCTCCTTGGTGTACGGTATGGAGGCTGTCCTACCGCTAGAAGTGGAGATTCCCTCTTTGCGAGTTTTGGTGGATGTAAAACTTGATGAGGCAGAATGGATTACGAACCGCTTGAACCAGCTCAGCCTGATGGACGAGAAAAGGTTAGCATCGATTGCATTTGGTCGTCTGTACCAAAGCCGAATGAAGAAAGCTTACGATAAGAAGGTGCGTCCTAGAAGCTTTCAGGCGGGTGATCTCGTCCTGAAGAAGATTCTTCCGCCACACTCCGATCACCGGGGCAAGTGGACTCCGAATTACGAAGGGCCGTATGTCGTCAGCAAGGCCTTCTCAGGAGGAGCTTTGTTGTTATCCACGATGGATGGTGAAGATTTTGCATCCCCGTTGAACGCGGACGCAGTTAAAAAATACTTTGCTTGAAAGAGACCCGCTGGACAAAAAAGAAAGAGTCCAGGCAAAAAAGGGGCATCCCGGCGAACCAAAAACAGAATAAAAGGTTCGGGCAAAAATTAGGGATATATTGAAAAATGTACACCCGCGAAGTCGAAAACCTACACTGGGCGGCTTCGGCAAAAAAGGGTATCCCGGTGAACTGAAAACCCGAAAGGGCGGTTCACGCAAAAGTTAGGGATTTGAATAAGCAAATGACTGCGTTCCGCGTATGGACTTTCATTGCTTAGTGGTTCGGAAGACCTGAGGGCCGTTTATCTGAATCAATCTCTTCCAAAGCTGAAGCGTCGGAGAGGTATCAAAGTCGAGTGGGTCTTAGAGGGATCAACTCATGGTGTTCGTCTACGCCTCGATTGCCAACATTTGTATATACTGATGTATATTTATGTTTTCTTTTTCGTGCGGCTTCCTCATTCCAGGAGTTTGCCTCTGTTGTAAAACCTCTTTGCCCATTCAGGGGTCATCATCAATAAAATGCACATTATTCAGCAATTCTACTTGTCTGTTTGGCATTTATCTGTTTTGTTTACGAATGAAAACATCGATGTTTTTGATAAAATGCGCATACATAAACTTACGGGCCTAGGCCCATTGATTGTTGAAACAATTGATTAACTGAATATTGTCACGAGATAATAACATGGATAGGACCCTTTGAGGAGGGAGTCTTGTCTTGTTTGTTTGTGTTGTTGCAGGTGTAGTACCTTCCGGAAGATGTGCAGAGCGCACCCCTGGAGCAGGATTCCTCCCCAGCACCGGGTCACAAGTGCAGGTTTCGTAGGGAATTGGTCGTACGCCGAAATATGCAGTAACTAATGGTGTCAGACTAAAGTCTCCGGTGGAATTGAGATTCCCCCCACCAGAGTCATGTTCTCTCCTGAAGTTGGACGATTCCCTCTTCCCCAGTAGAATGTTGGAACAGCTGATGTTGTATTCCCCTGCAGAGTTGTACTCTCCCCCGAAGTCAGAGGATTCTTTCTTCCCCGGCGAAATTGAAATTCCGCACCAGAGTCGTACTCTCCCGTGAAGTAGAATGATTTCTCTCCCCGGCTGAGTCCGCAGAAAAGCAGAATCCTTGGAAGCAGTCGGGACCATGAGTGGATTTTCCCTAGCAGATGTTGAACAGCTGATGCTGTATCTCCCCAGGGTCGCGCTCCCTTTGGCGAAGCAGGATGACTTCTCCTTCCTCAGCCGAGTTTGTAGATGTCCAAGAGAGTCGAGTCCTTGGAAGTTGATCAGATCATGATTGGTCTTTCCCCAGCGGAGTGTGGAGCAGCTGAAGTTGTTTCCCCACAGAGTGATCATCCCCAGAAGAGTTAGTCGAGACGGCCATGCAGTTCACTCCCGCGATTGACATCGCTCTCCCTCAGCAGGTCCAGGTTCTCGTAGAGCTTCGTCCCCTGCAGTAATCAGCTGAAGTTGTTTTCCAGGCAGCGGTCCGCGGAAGATCAGTTCCCCAGACAGAGTCCGATTGATATTGGCATGTTCACGTTCTCCTCAGCAGGATGATTCCTCTACCTGAGTAGTTCTTTTCCCCTTGACAGAAGGATTTCATCCCCCTCGGCATTTATTTTGCTGGCGGGATCGCATCATTGTGCATGATTGCATAGCATTCAACGCTGCATAGCATTGTGCATGACTGCACAGCATTTAGCATAAACGCATATCATTCCCACTGTGTGGGGCATGGTGCCGAAGCATACGCATCATAAGCATGATCTAGGTCATTATCATTCTTGCCTTACAGGTTTTCAGCCGAAAGATCAGTTGCTCAGGGCGATTCCTGATATTCTCTCTAACGAGGTCGTTGTCCTAAGATGATTCTCAAGACCCCGGTGTAATTCCCATAGTCGCTCGCTCAAGATGATTTTTGAGATCCCCAGCGAAGTCTTCAGTTCGAGGCGACCCTTGAATTCCTCAGCAGGGCCGTTTGCTTAAGATGATTCTTAAGACCTCAGTACAGGTTCCCGAATGGTTTGCTCAGGATGATTCGTGAGCTCCCCAGTAGCGTCCCCAGCAAGAGTTGCCCAGGAAGGTTCCTGGAATACCCCGCAGAATAAAGTCTCCAGAATGGTTATCGGTTCAAGATGATTCTTGAAGGTGCCTGACGGATTTGTTTGTTCAAGATGATTCTTGAAGTCCTTAGCAGCGTGATATGTCTGCTCCAACAGTGTTGTCTAATCTGAAGATTGACTGCGTAAACGCCTGAAGGCGGTATCAGAAGGTTCCTGTAAGCTCAGATGTCCTTGATTGATGAATCTACGTGTGGCTGAAGCCAAGGTTCCAAATTTTGTATTCAAGATGATCCGTGTTGGTCTGAAGACCAAGTCAGTTGCCCTGAGGTGATGATTGATCGCGATCTAGTGAATAGTGTTTCTTCTGACTGAAGTCGAAGATGTTTCTCCAGCTGAAGCGGAGTTTTGCCTGAAGGCAAAGTGTTTGAATCCCCGTAGAGTCATGAATGGCTCAGGATACCATTTCTCTGACTGAAGTCACAATTTTCCTAAGCTGAAGCGAAGGTGCCTGAGGGCAAGGTTATCTCCAAGGTCATGAATGACCTAGGATTCATTTTTCGGACTGAAGGCCGAAGTATATCCCTGACTGAAGTCACGGATGCTCTATAGCAGAGGTGGAGTTGCCTGAAGGAAGATCCATGTATCCTTGGAGGCCAAGGACCATTTCTTTAGACTGAAGTCGAAGATACCTCCTGCAGAGTTGCCGACGGGCAAAGTTTACATCTTTGAAGGTCAAGGATGTCTATCTTCAGAAGAACTTGAAGATTCTCCAGCGGATCTGGAGTGGCCAGGGGCCAGGGTTTCGTCTATTTTCAGAAATGCTTGAAGGCTCTCCAGCGGATCTGGAGTGGCCAGGAGCTAGGGTTTCAAATATCTTTAATGTTGAAGTTCTACGGCGGGCAGTGTGCAGCAGTATTCCGATGTTCGTTATGGTCCTGAGGGTGGACCCCAGATCAGAGGGTGCTCGGTTAAGTCTCTCATTCCCAGCGGAGTAGTTCCAAATACGCAAGTGTACCTTTTGTTCCATTCACCAGGGGTGAACCCCAGGTCAGAGTTGTTCAGGGTTGTATTTTGTCCAGCGGCGAGGTTGGATGTGTGTTCGACGGCGAGGTTGAACGTTTGGATTTGACGGCGAGGTCAGATCATCATTTGTCCAGCGGCGAGGTTGGATGTTTGTTCGACGGCGAGGTTGAACGTTTGGATTTGACGGCGAGGTCAGATCATCATTTGTCCAGCGGCGAGGTTGGATGTTTGTTCGACGGCGAGGTTGAACGTTTAGATTTGGCGGCGAGGTCAGATCATCATTTGTCCGGCGGCGAGGTTGGATGCTTGTTCGACGGCGAGGTTGAACGTTTGGATTTGACGGCGAGGTCAAATTATGTTTGTTTGACGGCGAGGTCAGACTCGTTAAATCCCCAGTAGAGATGATGTTTGCGCGACGGCGATGTCGAGTGTCTCTAAGAGGATGTTTGTTTCCGACGGCGATGTTGGGCATGTCAAGGTGATCCAGTCTTCTGACGGCGATGTTAGGGGATGCAGATCCTTCTAGTCTCTCCAGCGGCGATGCGGGGTGCTTTGTTCAGAGATGTATTTTCTCCAGCGGCGATGCGGGGTATTTTGTTCATTTTTGTATTTTCTCCAGCGGTGATGTTGGATATTTTGGTGATTCAGGTTTAGGTCTCCGGCGGCGATGTTGGACGCTTGTTTCCCAGAGTTATGGTTGTTCTTGATGGCGATGTCAGATGATTTGGTGTTCCAGCGGCGATGTTGGGCGTTCCTCAGAATCTTGTTTAACGATAATGTCAGGTGGTTTAGTCTTCCAGCGGCGATGTTGGGGTTGTGGTTGTCTGAAGGCAATATCAGAAGAATTTAATGTGGATAACTGACGGTGATGTCAGATTAGCATTTCTCCAGCTAGTTGCCGTACAGCTAGCGTTACAGTATTCGAAGATTTGTTCCCCGCAGAGTATCGTGTGCTCGTGCAGTTGGCAAATTTTCGGGTTTACCGGTATTCAATCGTCTCGCACCTTGATTGGTTGAGAGCCGTTCGCTCCTCACCCCAGTCAGGTTCAAGCCGTTTGAATAGGGGCAGCTGTTGCACCCCAAAATTTGACCAACATTAATTTATCCATCTAATGTTTGAAAGTTGATACCTTCACCAGACAGTTCAAGAGATCCTCAGAAGAATTGGTTGGAACCAAGGTTGTGTGCTTCATAGCTTGAGAGTTGTGGGTGCTCCTCAGATGATTCTGGGACTTGGAGAGTGAACTAGATGTTTTGAGAAAGTGTATGAGATGTCTTGAAAGCCATCATGAAGCCCAGAGAAGTCATTGTGCAAGAGTTCAGAAGATTCAATCATGAAGGGTAGAATTAGGGTTTTGACTGGGTCAACCCTAGATCAGCTGAAGATTTGGAGAAAGTTGAGACCTAATCCAAGGGCCATGAGATCATGGAATGATGTATAGAGATGTTATAAGGATGATTCCTAGACCAACTCATCATGATTGAAGAGTTTGAGAAGTTTTGAGTTAGGGTTTCTGAGGGTTGTCAGTGGAAAAACCCTAATTTGATCCCTATCTTCCAGGCAGTTTTAGCTCTAGATGTGATTGATATCTCATCTTCCCCACAACATGAATGTTGTAGAGCTTGTTCTTAGCTTTAATTTGAGTGGTGGAAGTCCTTGATAGGAGTTACAGAGCTCAAGTTATGGTTTTGACAAATTACAGGTCAGCTGAGGTGTGTGAATCTGGGCCCTTGAAAGTCACCCAACTTGCAGACAACTTTTGCCCTAGTAGGATGATTCCTATGGTTTCTTGGTCAACATGAATGTTGGAGGTTATCTTCTTAGATTTAATTTGAGTGGTAGAAGTCCTTGATAGGATTTGTGGAACTCAACTTATGGTTTGAACAAGACAGGGGTATTTTGGTCATTTGTCAGTTATAGGTCATTTTAGCCAATGCCTAAAACTCCTATTTCCAAGCCTCAAATGGAAAAACTCAAAACATGAAAGTTGTTCAAAATGTGATTTTAAGTCTAGAAAGAAGGTCACAAATTGTTGGAAAAGCTCATAGCATGAAGTTACATGATTGGTCAAAAATGAACTAAAAATGGCATATAAGTTTGAAAAGTTGAATTTGAAAATTGGTTTGGAAGATATAGGAATCCAAAATAGGTCATCCAATATATCATTTTGATTGGAAACATTATTTTGAGAACTTTGGTTCAAATAGATTTTCCATTTGAGGCCTAAAAAAGGGACTTTCTTTGTAAACCTATTACTTGCATTATAAGGCAATGTTGAAAAACCTTACACAAGCCAAATCAAGCCTTCCTACCTATCCAAACACATTGGAAATGGTTCATATGATTGAAATGAATGAGTTTAAGCTGACTATAACAAGGAAACCATGACTGATACATTGGATATTCAAAGAGAAATCAGAAAATTGGATCAACTGTTTTGGGCTCTTAAATTGGATCAAAAGCCCATGGACATGTTCTATAAAGATAGTAGAGTGATCTCAGATGCAAAGGGTTGGTGATTTCATGCTGTGAGAGTGAAGCCATAACTGATTTTTGGAGGAAGAACTCAGAATCAGTTTCTGAATTGGAGAGAGTTTCAAGCCAAATTTCTGATTGGAGAGTGATCCTTGCTCATCACTGAAGGTGTTTGAATCAATTCAGAGTGGATTTTGCGCCTTGAAGACCTTCTGTTGATCACTTCTTCACAGGTATGTAACCTTTAAATTATGCTTTGATCTAGGCTGAATTAGGTAGAATCTTGCATGTGGTTAGGTTCTAGCATGAACAAGGATCGTTTCTGGATAGTTTCATGGTATTTGGTGATGATCAAGAGTGATGTGCAATTTCTGTTGAGAGTTAGTTATGAGGATTCTTGATGTTTCAATCGTGTTTGGATAGTGGAAACCGATCAGTGATAGATGAGGATTAGATCCATGCCTTTAGTTTTGAGAATCATGATGATCAAGATTTGTGTAGTTTTTGAAAATCCTATGGTGTTTTGATTTAGAGGATGATTTAGGGTATTCTGAGGTTGGATTGAGGATCTCCATGAAAAACCGAGTTGAATTGATATAGTTTGGGGTTTGATTGGTGACTTGAGTTTGGGTGTCCACCGGAGAAGACGGTGGTTTCCACCGTGAACCACCGTCTGTAACATTGAGGGCTGCCTGAGGCATTTGAGGAAGATGGATGAGAGCCATCAGATCATGGCTTGACCTTTGACCGAGAGTGAGATTGGAGGGCCACGATTGAATTGGGAACTCAGTACTGGGTCCAAAGCAAAACGCCGCGTTTCAATTAGTGAAGGGCGTTGGGCCTCGTCCATATGTTCTATCTGCACCCCCTTTTAGTTGGCCCAATTGAAATTCAACTGCGCGCCTGTTCTATTCACACCCCTCCCTCATTTTCTTTATGTTTTTATTTTTATATTGTTTTACATTTTTTTCATGAACTTTAGAAATTCATTAAAAATTGATAAATGATGATTTTTTGGTCATTCTTTTTTCTATGATTAGATAATTTTGTGTAGAAACATATAAAAATAAAAATGAAATTTTATTTTTAATATGGAATTAATGGTGGTATTTTCTTTTAAATAGGGTATTTTATTTCTTTTAGTTTGTACCTTATCTTGCAAGAATTGTTTTAGGACCTTCCCTTAGGTTTTTTAATTCATTCTTTTTTGTGTGATTAGATATTGAACCCTAGTTTCATGTAGGATTTATCTCTTGATTTTAGAAATTGAATTTGATGTAGTTTGAGAGTTAGACATTTAGGTGCTCTAATTAGGGTTTTAAGTAGTATACTTGAACTTCAACATATTATTTTTGAGGTTTTTAGGCCAAATTAGTGTATGGGGAATATATGGGACCTAAGGGTAGTTAAATAGGATCCCCTAGAATTTATATTAGGAATTTGTAGGGTATTTTAGTATTTTTCATTGATTTTTGAATTGAATGTTGTTTGTGTGGCCTTTAGGGCTAGTTTAGTTTTGTTTTGCCTTGCTTTGGAGTTGTTGTTGGCTTGAGGAGCTTGGGCATCATGTGAAGACCTTGTGAAGAGCTTGTGAATCATCCTTGAAGACTTGAAGACCTTGGAGAGGAGCTTAGCTTTTGTTTTGATTTGTTTATAGGATCATAGCATAGGCAGAGCCTTAGATAGATTAATTTTCATTCAATAAACAAGGAGTGTCTTGTTCACCTCCTTTCTTCTCTGTGACATAGAGTCCCTTAAGGGTATTCACCTCTCTCCTTTGGAGGGATTAGTGACCTTGCCCTATAAGGTAGAACTTTGAGAGAGCCTTTCCTTTGATGTTAAGTTCTCAATGGCATCCTTTGGAAGTCAGTGAGCACTGCAACATCCTCACCTCATCTTATTGACTAAATCTTGTTTGCTGGAGCATTTGAGCCATTGAAGATAGAAGCTGAGGCCTTGAAGAGGATGATTCCTTGAAGATTATTGAAGTCTGAAGACTTTGTGAAGATCAAATTGATGCCTGAAGATCCCTGAAGATAGTGAAACCTGAAGGTAGAGCTGATCAAAGGAGCTGAAGCTCAAGGGAGAAGATGAGTTGATACTCATGTTGTAGGGTTGATACCTGGAAAGCAAGTAATCTCTGAAGTCTGAAGACTGGGTTGCTGCTGGAGGAGCTGAGGCTTTCTTCTGTTTTCTTTGATGTATTGTGTGTTTTGTCTGACTTGTCTGCTGCATTAGACTAAGCCCATTTAGAATAAGTTCAGTCTAAGAGCATGAATGCATCTGATTGTATTGTTATTGCTTGGCTTTGCTTGCGGGTATTCGGTAGAGCCCAGCTCCCTTGCCCATGTGTTTACCTTGCTTGATAGCATTTCATTTCTTTTGTCTGTATGATTACAGTTTACTGTTTTTGCTTGATGGCATGTTGTTTATTTTGATTACTGTTATTTCATGACTGGCTTGAGGTCGAGACGAGCTTGTGGAGGCTGAAGCCCCACACACATTTCCTCCCTCACTTGCATTGCATGCATTTTACTGTTAAAGCTGATGCTTTCGTCTGTTTTGGTGTATCATTGACATGATCCCTTAGGACTCTCATTTCCTTTGATAAGGATTTGATGATAGACTTTTAGGTTGAAACCTATGCATGACAACATCTAGGAGTTCCCTGTTCAAACTTCAACCATAGGATGAATCCATGGCATGATAACAGTAGGACTTGATAGTCTCCCTCCTAGTTGGGCCTGTTCTCTCCTCATCTCGAAACAGTTTAAGATACAGTAATCATGAATGATTTCTTTCGTACGTTACGAGCCTTAAGCTATCTGAGAAAGGATTGTGGGAGAGTTTCTTTTCCACAGTCTGGATGTTTAGTATGGTACCCTTTGGGTGACATGCGACGCATTCACTCTCAGGTCATAGTCTCTAGTGCGGTTGAAATCGCAAACACAATAAAAAACACTTCTTTTAGGAGATAACTCGTAGTTTCCCGAACTACGTTTGCTCTGATCTTTCGTACCAGATGAAAGTACGTAGGCATAGGATGTGATATCCTAGCGAGCAACCTTCCCCATCTTCCCCCGTAGTTTCCCGAACTACGTTTGCTCTGATCTTTCGTACCAGATGAAAGTACGTAGGCATAGGATGTGATATCCTAGCAAGCAACCTTCCCCATCTTCCCCCGTAGTTAGGCGAACTACGTTGACTCTGATTTCTCGTTCCAGACGGGAATACGTAGGCATAAAGCGCGACGCTTTGCCGAGTCATTTTTCTTTTCTTTTTCAGCCAGCCTTGATAGGTAGATAGATTATAACCAACCCGTCCAAGTAAGCAAACAAGCGAGGATCCCGTCGAGTACGACGGACGTGAGGGGTGCTAATACCTTCCCCTTGCGTAACCGACTCCCGAACCCAGACAATGGTTGCGATGACCTTGTCTTACCCTTATTCGTCAGGTTTTTCCGATCGTTTCCTTTCCCGCTCTGAGGGATAAATAACGAAAGGTGGCGACTCTTCTGTCATGCCGGCACCCTATTTTCGCGCAAGCGACAGCCCCACAAATGGGTCACTACGTCTTGGGCAGAATGCAGGACTGAACATAATTAAAACAATGAACATCACTCTGCAGCAGTAACATGAATGACTTCTTCAGTAGCCCAGTTGCACAACTTCTGGCCGGGAGTACATGGACGGATCCATGTATCCATGTCGCAGTCACTATCACATTCATCGTCTTCAACGACATTGATCCTGTCAAAAATCACACCACTGCTGGTGAACTGAACAGGTCCCCTATATCTTGGAATCTGAGAAGAACTGGAGGGTTTATATCCCAAGCCGAACTTGTCCTGCTTGACAGGAACATCGAGAACTTGACCCCACTTCTGAGACGAGTCAGCTTCTTCGATAGCACGAGCTTCCTAGAGCGACGACATCGAAACCTCTGGACCCTTGGCTTCTACAGGAGACTTCCCCTGAATATGAACTGTTTCGAAGGCCTGGCAGAGCATTTCGTGGATCTCACCATCCACTTCTACATATTTGAAGGACGATAGATGGCTAACCATAATGTCCTATTCACCGCACACAGTAACTATGTTCCCTCCCACCATGTATTTCAGCTTTTGATGCAACGTTGAGGTAACTGCCCCGACAGCGTGTATCTAAGGTTGGCCAAGCAAACAACTGTGTGCTGGCTGGATATCCATAATATAGAAAGTTGCATCAAAGATCTCTGACCCTATTTGAATAGGCAGCGTGATTTTTCCAAATACTGATCTCTTCGATCCGTCAAAAGCCTTAACCACCAGATCACTGGGTGTGCACAATAGGCCCTGGATGTCCAATTTCATCAATGCCTTCTTCAGAAGCACATTGAGGGATGATCCCGTATCAAACAAGACATGTGACATCAGAGATCCTCTACACTCCAACGATATGTGCAGAGCACGATTATGATTCCTCCCAGCAGGAGTCAGATCTAAATCAGTAAAGCCGAGACCGTTACCGGAATTCACGTGAGCGACTACCCCCTCCAACTGATTGACAGAAATCTCCTGGGGTACGTACGCTGCACTTAAGACTTTCAACAAAGTGTTGCGATGCGCCTCCGAAGTCATCAACAATGACAAGATAGAAATCTTCGAAGGAGTTTGATTCAAGTGATCCACAATTTTGTAGTCACTCTTCCGAATTAGTCTCATGAACTCCTCTGTATCCTTTGAAAGATCATCAGTAACAACCTGGGGTTGAGCATTCTCTTCAATCGCAGATTTACTCTTACCCCTGTCATTCTTATCAGCAATAACCTCTGGTGGAGAGAAAACCCTACCACTTCTGGTAATACCCCCGGCACCCACTATGTTCTCAACCGACGAACTTCCGCTTGTCGATTCTATCCACTCTTGTTTCTGCCTGTTACAGAACACTTCTCCTCCATAGTTCCATGGGATGGCTCTAGTGCTCTCGTACGGCATGGGTCCTGGTATAGTAATGCTCACCGGAGCTGGCCTAGCAGGCGCTGAAATATTGATAGTCCGGTATGGAATGGAAATAGTGGCAACTTCATCTCCGTCATCACTCACCTTGTACTCGGCATCTTCCTTCAAAACTTTGTCAAACTGCAAACAACCTTCATCAATCATTCTCTGAATACCCCTCTTCAAAACATCACAACCCTCAGGATGCGCTTCACATTCTGAGCAGTCAGCAGAACAACCAGGAAATACTCCCTTCTTCAACAAACAAGCTTTCACAAAACCCAGCGGAGTTTCTAAATCTTCAACATCAATTATCAGATTCAACTTCTCACCCTCAATAACGGCGTTGGCTGCTGCCACCCCATGATCCGGCATTGGGTTCTGAGTAACATTGGGCCCCTCGTTGGTGAAGTTAATATCTTTAGAGTCAAGCAAATCCTAGACCTTATGCTTGAAAGCTTTACAATGGTTAATGCCACGGCCTGGGGCGCCAGAGTGAAAATCACAATGAGCATTTGCATCGTAGCCAGGAGGCGGTATACCTGTGAGAGGAGCCAAGGTCCTCTTCTGCACCAATTGTAACTGCAACAACCGTTGTAACAACTGAGAATATGGTATCGGTGGATTTGTGAATTGTTTGTCAGGCATCCGGTGCCTAGCAGGATAAAGACACAGAGCGTTGCCTTGTTGCGGAGCTGCGACCGGAATATTCACAGTAGCAACCTGATGATGCCGACGAGACTGAGCTATGCCCTTACCTTTATGCGAGATAGCATTTGCATCCCCCTCCCTTCTCTTGGGATTTGCATAATACGGCTTCTTCGTTCCTCCCGAAGAGGATCCACCACCATTGGAAATCTTACCAGATTTGATCCCGCTTTCAATTTGTTCACCGGCAATCACCAAATCAGAAAACCCTGCAGACATGCAGCCTATCATCTTTTCAAAGTACACCCCAGGTAGCGAAGCCATAAACAAATCAATCAACTCCCTTTCAACCATAGGGGGTTGTACCCTTGCAGCCAGATCCCGCCACCTCTAGGCGTACTCTTCGAAACTCTCAGAATTCTTCTGTGACAGACTCTGCAATTGTATAATAACATGATTAACATCTTATGAAGATGTGTGAAGAAACCTAGGATTATAGCTAAGTAAATGAACTAGTAAGATAATATGTTATTGAAATTAACTTAGATGGAGATGCTTGGATGCAAGAGTACCTTTGTGTGTGCCACAAAAAATTAGTCGTTGGAATTATAGTTTAATCATGAAATAATATGCTTTCTATGGAACATGTTATGTTGTTATGTGATTAAGATGAATGTAATCACCTTGTGGTTGTCGAATATAATCACGTTGTGTTTCTATTTAATCATGTAGTTCGAAAAAAACCCTTGATTGTGTCGTCCCAAGTTGCGATGCTTATATAGATTAATAATTGGGATGTATGCACTCATACTTAAATGACCTGAGTTTGAATCCCAAAGGCGGTGGATCCAAAAGTGGGTTAGAGGCTCATACGGGTAAAAGGCTTGAAATGGGTTTGGAGTCCTACAGAAAGCAACGATACTTAAGGTGGATATTATCCCTCCGAAAGGGCGATCCAGGAAAAAATTAGGATTTGAGAGCGAGAGGCTGCGATCTGTGTTCAATCTGTAAGCACATCTTATCGCATGGGAATTCCGAAGAATACGAGTTAGTCCAATCAGTCACCTTAGAAGGAAAAGTATTTGAGAACGTCGAAAGTATACGAGTCATAGCTGAATCAGAATCTGATGAAAATTTGTTTCCACATTGCCAATCTGTGTATTTTTCTTTTCACTTTTGCGCAATTACCTTCTTTCAAGAATTGCCTCCTGATATAAATTCCTATTTACAGGCCAACTCAATCAATTAAATTTCATTTCATTCAAAAAGTTGTCCATTGTTGTTTTTTACTTTTACTGTTTTATTTTCAAAAACGCTCGTATTTGGTAAACATTGCATGTGAAAACATTAAAGCTTTTAAAAAGCATGTTAAAAACGATGAAAATTGCTCAAATTGTGAGTGTCTTGGATGGTAACGAAGGTTTTCATGTCGCATATGGAACATGCTTTTGTTGTTATGTGTTTGTAGGACGGCGTGACCTCTCTCCCTCATTAGAGTTTTCTCTTCTCGACAGAAATTATTCAAGTTTCATCATCCTTAGCAGAGTATTATAAATTTTATGATTGTTCTCCCCAGTGAG
This sequence comes from Lathyrus sativus, assembly GCA_963859935.3. Classification (NCBI taxonomy): domain Eukaryota; kingdom Viridiplantae; phylum Streptophyta; class Magnoliopsida; order Fabales; family Fabaceae; genus Lathyrus; species Lathyrus sativus. The sequence continues at coordinate 84,442,843 of OZ012739.1, read as the reverse complement.
AATACAGAAAACTGTTTCCCTAGCTAGAGATGTATTTAGTTTTTTACTCTCTATCAAGAGTTTACTACCCCAAACAGGGTAATGGTGTTTGTTTGTGCTTCCTAAGCATGTTTGCATCACTAACAATTGTGTTCCCGTTATCCCCAACAAGGTAAGGATAAAGGATAACTCCCTAACAGAAGGGTAAGTTTCAATGTTGTCCCTAGCAGGTTTGGTATCATTGACTTTTCTCACCAAGCAGAGTTGGTTATTGATTCCCTTAGCAGGTAAGTCAGTAGAGGTTGGTACACCCAACAGGTTCAAAGCTCAATCGTCATTGGCACTTCTCTTCATCAGATTCCCAGGATGTTCCCCAGGAGGTGTTTGTTGTTCCCTTTTTCCGATAAAGTTGAAGTCCTTATGGTTTTCTTCAGTGGAGTTTACCATCAGGAAGAAAATTATGTTCGTCTTCCCCAATAGATTTGGTTTTGGTTTTTCAGCACTTCTCCCGGTGGTGTGTTTCTAAGCACTCTTTGCATTGCATCCTCAAAATGCGTAGCATTTCTATTTCATATGGAGCATTATGCCATTGGAAAATTCAAACATATGCATTTGAAGCATAAGCCAAGTTTGATGCCCTTTTTCCGGGCCTTTCCCCATCAGAAGGTGTCGTAACTCATGAAATATCGTTTAACTTTATACCCCAAGCAATGGATTCGATCATCCTACTTGTGTTTACTTTTAGAGGAATTACTTTACGCTCCCCCTACAGAGTCGTCTACTTAGGCTTCTCTTTTCCCCCAGCAGAGTCATCTTCTATTCTCTTTAGGTCGTAAGTCTGTTGATTCTACTTCTTGTGATTTATTTTTAAGTCCACCTTTAGCTGGTACCCTCGGTTGTGAATCCACCTTCGGCCGGTAAACCTTTGTAAGTCCTCATTCGGCAAGCATTTCTTTTTAAGTCTGCCTTCGGCCGACATACCTTTGTAAGTCCTCCTTCGGCAAGCATTTCCTCTTTAAGTCTTCCTTCAGCAGATGTTTCCTCTTTAAGTCCACCTTTGGATGGCACCCTCAGTTGTGAGTCCGCCTTCAACCGACAAACCTTTGTAAGTCCTCCTTCGGCAGACATTTCCTCTTTAAGTCCTCTTTCAGTAGTCATTTCCTCTTTAAGTCCACCTACGGCTGGAACCCTCGATTGTGAGTTTGCATTTAGCCGGTAAACCTTTCTTGCAGTGATGTAAGTCTGCCTTCAGCAGGCATTTCCTTTTTAAGTCCACCTTCGGCTGGCAATCACTCTATCTCTTCTCTCCCCGTAGTTTGCAAATTTCCGTGTTACTTTTTTATTCAATCCTTTTTTACCTTGAATGTCTAAAAGTTGTTGTTATCATTCTTTCAGGTCTAAGTTGATTGAATAAAGGCAGCTATAACACCCCAAAATTTTCTCACCCTTTCTTTATCCTTTTTGGCTTATGCTTCATTTCATTTGCATCTTCGTTTGTGCATAGCATTGGTTCTAAAAATGTGATCAAGGTATCTTTGTTAATCCTCAAGAGGAGGAGGTGTTTCTCAAGGCTAAAGCAAGTGGATGTACTCAATATTGTGGTATTCTCAAGCTTCAAAGACCTTTCATCATCAGGGAATTCTCAACCCCCTCACACAATCATCTGGATTAGGGTTACAAGCATTGATCATACTCTCATATCCTTTGTGCTTGAACTAGGGTTTTGACCAAAAAGCTTCTTATGATTGATTCTTATAGCAAATCTTGGTTATATGGCTCAATATACATCTCAAGGGATTCATACATGTCTCATGGTTCTTCACAAGTCATAACATAAGCCTCAGACAATGGAAAGAGGATTGGGGTTTCATCTGGTCAAAAAGTCAATTGTGGCTCCACAAAGTCAAAATTTTGGATTTTGAAGTTAATCATGGGCATCTCAAGTCATCGGAAGTGTTATCTTGAGTTTGGAGCAAAGAGAATCAAGGAGAATCATAAAATCAGGAGAATTGGTAAATTAGGGTTTTAGTGAATTTTTTTAAGTGTAGAAAACCCTAATTTCTAGCCATTTTGTAACATTCGTAACTTTTTCATCCTTGATCTAAATGAGGCAAACTTGTTATCAAATTAAAGAGGACATCATGAAATACAAGTTTGTAGAAGGAAGCAAGTCCAAAATATTCATAGATCAAAAGTTATGGTGGCTTAAAGTTGAGAAAAATCAAGATTTGTGATTTCAACACTTAGAATTTTTTCTAAGTGTGGAAATTCGGCTTGGAGGACATGTTTTCAATGGCCATTTTCTTGATGATCCAAGATTCATATCACTTTTTCTCCAACATGAAAGTTGTTCCTCATTCTACAAGCTTTCTTTTGAGTACAATATCTCCTCCATTGGATGTGTAGAACTAAAGTTATGATGTCCCCGAGATAAGGTTTCCAAGCTTCCAAATTTAGCAAGTCACTTATCAACTTCTTGAAGATAACATGGAAGACATTTTTCATCATGATCCAAGCTTCAATCCAATATTCCTCCAACATGAAGGTTGTAGAGCTTCCTTCAAGCTTTCCATGCATACCTATACTTCCTCAATTGGATTAAAACTTTTCAAGTTGTGATGTTACTAAGTGGATGATTCACGAGGGGCAAGTTAGTGTCATGACTTAGAAATTTTGCATGATGTTTAGGTAGACTTTTTAAACAACTGTCAAGTCACAATTTCTCATTGATTCAAACCTCAATTAAAGATATAATCAACATGAAAATTGAATACTTATGTCCAAGCTTTCTTTTAAGCACAAACTCTCCTTAATTTATTACTTATTCACCAAGTTGTCACCATTCAAAGAAAACCATGTTAAAATGATGCAAGCCATGTAATTGTTGTTTGTTCTTGGAAGGTTTTGATATGATCTTTGCAGCATGAGTATTGTACCTCTTAATCACACATATATGACCTCTTTTTAATTGCCAAAAAGGACCAAGCATGCACCATTTTCTCATGCATACCTCAGACACACTTTTGCCAAACTTAGAAAGGAATGAAGAGCAAATAATCAGGCATTACTCACTCTCCCTCACGTGACACTTTCATACTTCATTCATGTGCCACTTTTATACCTCATTTTCACACTTTCATTTTTGGAAATTTTAAAACAAACTTTTTTCTCACTTGGGCTGGACTCAAAACAACACATACCCATCATATTTAAGCTCTTTAAACCCTAAAAGAGGAAGAGGCTCTCATTTTGGTGGTGATTCAGATCAGAATTGCTCATTTTTTCTTAAGAACCTCTCTCTTCGAATCTTCCATTTCTCTCATGTTTTCCTTACTTTCTTGCTTGATCTTTCATCCTTGAAGTATAAGGAAGTCATTGGAAGTGTTATTTCTAAAGTTTGTGCAAGGACAAGAGCCAACAGAAATCCTCCGTTAGGTACTTTTCTTCTACCTTTTTCTTGCATTTTAGATGCATTTTAGGATTCATGATGGTGCATATGAAGTCCTACCTTATGGTAGGCAATGTTTGCTTCTTGCTTGTCTTGTTTTGAAAGCATTTCAGTTTATGATGCAAATTTTCGTGCTGGTTTTTTTACCTTATTTAAGCCTTCTAAAATGAATATAAATGGTATATTATTGATCCTTATGACTTGCCCTTCAATTTTATGTATGATTTCATTATGTTTGGTTAAGTTTACAGTCAACTCTGGCGAGTCTAGCCGGAGAAGATGACCAAAATAGGGTTTCGGCGTCCCACATGTGCACTGATGTGTTTTGGTGGTGTGGCATTTGACCTGCGTGTGTGGCGTTGATTTTTGTGAGTTGGCGATGACTAGGTTTAGTGAAACGATGCGTTTCACTTAAGAGAGTTTATTTGTTTGTTTCTGAAGGGAATGGATTGGGCTCATGCCTCAGTTGCTTTCGACACTCCCTAGTTTATGGGCCCAATGCGCTTTAGACATGTTTTCAGTTTATTCTGAAATTGCTACTTCACACCCCATGACATGTTTTCCTCCTATTTTATTTTTTTCTTTTCTCTTTTCAATTTAAATTTATTTTTAATGGATAAAATATTATAAAATTGCACAAAAATATGTTTATGTTTAAAGATAATTTCCACTATTTTTATTTTTATTTTTGAATTTATTTTTCGATTTTCTTTGAATTTAATTTGAGAGGGGTTTGACATTTTTGTCCTTGAGATAGGTTTTGGATGTTGATGCTTTATGAATGCCTTCTTGACCCAATCTTCTTATCATGTTTGGACACTCAAATGATGGATGTTTGAATGATGTTTTGCTACTTGGATGGTCAATTTTTGATTGATTTTCATTTAATTTTTTATGGTCCTCGATGTATGCAAACTTTCTTGTGATTATTGGCACACTTCTTCTTGATAGATATAACATGATTTAGAGCCTCTTGTTAAAAAATTTTACTTCTTTTTGCTATTTTTGGTTGATGCCTAAATATGACTAGGTTTTGGATTGAATATGCATGATGCTTGACCTAGTTTCAAATCATTGTGAATTTGTGTTTGAGTGAAGCTTGATATGATTATTGAATGTGATCATATGTTGTATTAACTTGATTAGGGTTTTGGATTCACTCCCATTTGGTTATTTTTTCTATTTCTAGTTGAATTTCCAAGTTGATGATGTTTAGTCTTACTCCTTTGTTGTTCTTGACCTAATTCCTTGAGATGATTTCTTGTGTGACCTAATGGATGTTTGTGAACACTTATGTGCTTGGAATGAAATGATTGAGGGTTTGATATTCATATTTTAATGCCCATTGTATGATCTTTATCACCTCTTTCATCACTTGATATTTTGTTTCTTTGTATGGATGATTTGATTGGTTTCTTGTGCACAATTTGAACATGATCCTTCTTGATTTTATTTGATATCATGGAATTGAATATGGATTGAATAATTTGTGTTTTCTTCAGGTCTTAACATTATGGTATGCATTATTTGATCATTTGTACTTTGCACCTTGCTTGAACACCTGTTTTCCTTTGAAAATGATCATGGTGTTTGCTTGCCTAGTTTTGATGCATGCTTTGAAGTTGATCCTTGAAGATTCTTATTGCTACCCATGAGTTGATGTTTGTATTGATATTCATGATCATTCTACTTCCCATCTTTGTTTCCTTGACCTAATTTCATTTATCTGAACAATGTTTGACTTGCTTTTATGAGTTGGTGATTTATGAATGCATAGTTTTTTGTTGTTGTGGTTCATGTTGGATGGTGTGGTGCCTCTCTTTTCATCTTTAAATTGAATTGATCATGGTATGATGTAAGTTATGATTTTGTTTCTTTCTTATCTTATTAAACTCATATTGTCTTGGTATGTGGTTAATGGTGTTCAATTATGGTTCTAAAGCAAGTTTGTTTGTGCACTTCCTAGAATGTCTTCATCTTTTCTTTTGAACATGGAAGTGTGAACACTTTAATCATGATGTGTAATGTTTGAAGATGTTTATTCTGTGCTTTATTCCTCTTTGATATCTTGATTATTTTGATGAGCATACTTTAACCTTTCCTTGATGTATGGCACATGTGCCTTGATGTTGAGTTCTTCTCATCATGTGTTGCTTTAACACTTTCTTCTTCATCTTTTCTTCTCCTTTGAGTTTTGAATACACTTTAGTTGTTGTGATTGAGTTGGTTTAGTTTTCACTTGTGTTTGATCACATGCTCCCTTAGGGCTCCTAGTTTGAACTTAATTTTTGATTAGGTTCAAAGTAGGATAGACATTAGGCTCTTAATCCTTTGCATGACAACATTAGGGTAGTCCCTTTTAACTTCAGCCTTAGGTCCACCATTTGTATGATAACAATAGGTAGACTTTGCTTTTTCATCCTCAACAATAGGGCCATGTTGCATGATAACATCTAGGTGAGTTTCCCCTAGATTTTCTTTTGCCCTTTGAGTCTTCTTTCTCTTCTAAAAAAAAATCAAAATACTTAAAAAATATGATGTGCATTGTGCACCACGAGCCTTAAGCACATGGGAAAATGTGAGCAGATAAATTTCTAACCTCATCTTATGGTACTTTATGAGCGAGACGCTTTGATCCTTAGCACGAAGTATTTGATCCTATGTCATAAGCTTTAGTGTGATGTACATTTCAAACAAAGTTAATCCACTTTGGTTAAAACTCCCAAAAAAATTGCATATGTTTTTTATCCTTCGGGATTATTTGTCAAATCATTTTCAGAAAGAGTATGTTACTTTCATTCTACCGTAAACAGGCATTGACTATAACTGTTGGAACACAAATTTAACGTCGCTTATAAAAAAACACTTAACAATTTATGGGCCGAACTATGGCTACTCTGATTTCTTATACCAGATGAGGATACGTAGGCCCAAGACGGCGGAGTCTTGGCGAGCAACCTCCCCCCATTCACCCGTAGTCTTCAAAACTACGTTGACTCTAACTTTCCCATTGCACGAGGGAATATGTAGGCCTAGGACGGAGAAGTCCTATCGAATCTCATTTTGTTTTTCAATTTTTGTTCTCATTTTCGTTTAGCAGTAGGCTTTAGATAAACACATCTTTTGATTAGAACAACAAGCGTGGATCCTGTTGAGTACAACAGACGCGAGGGGGTGCTAATACCTTCCTCTCGCATAATCGACTCTCAAAACTAAGATTTGTTTGTGAGACCATGTCTTCTCTCTTTTTGAGGTTTCTTCGATCTTTTTCTTTCCCCCTTGGAGATAAATAACGTCTGGTGGCGAATCTTCTGTTTTTTCGTCGGTTGTTTTTCGCAGTTGCGACAGTGTCCTAGACAACTGGTTCGATAAGTTAAACCAGAATCACTATAATAACACATATTCAATTCTACAAGCTGATTGTAAGTGCTCTTGATTGGCTGCATTTTGTGGCAAAACTTTAGAGTTTGCATGTATGTCATACTGAATGTTAGGACATACTTAATGATGTGTATGCAGGGTAAGTTAACTATAAGTTAAGCTGAATGTCATACAAAATGTCATGACACTGACCGTATGACATCCAGCGGGCAGGTTAGTTTTTCTGGTATCTAGAAATCAGGAAACAAATCAGGAGCTCAAGCTGAAAGACAGGAGACATTTGAGAAGCCCTAAAGCGAAACAAATGCTCCTGAATTAAAGGGCAAGCATGCAGAGAATTGAAGAGTAGGGTGTGCACCAAGGCCCAAAGGACTGACTGTACTATAAATATCAGAAGGAGCAATCCTAGAAATTAAGCTCTTGATAGAAGATCAGAGAGTGCAAATTACAGAGTCCTTGTGAGTGAAGAAGGTTGTGCTTCACGTGAGTATTGTGAGTGAAGAAAGTGTGTTCTTCACGTGTGAATTGAGTCTTAGGAATACTTGTTTACCAAGCAACTGTCAGCTGCATTGGTTAGGTAGATTCTAAGTTGTGTCTCACTCAAAGCTTTTAAGAAAGAGTGTGTGTGTCCCTTGATCAAAGCTTTGAAGCAAGATCAAGGTGTGTATGAAGTGTGTCTTCATATTTATTCTGTAACTGTAATTGGATATCACTGTGGTGTGATTGAGGGGGAGTGAGTGGGAATACTCAGGTCTAGAGTGTCTCTAGGTTGAAGTGTCATTGGGTAGGTCTTAAGTGAGGAGTGCAAACTGAGTTGTTTGACTCTGAATTAATTCTACTGATAGTGAATTTCCTCCCTGGCTTGGTAGCCCCCAGATGTAGGTGTTGTTGACACAGAACTGGGTGAATAATTATTGTGTTATTTACTGCTTTTACTTACAGTTTAATTAGTTAGTACAATAGTCAATGTCACAGTGGATGTTATAACTTTGGTAATAACATCCATCGTGTGCTTGCCATAATTTCACTGATGAAGCATAAAGCGATATTGAATGCAGTAATTGGTAACTCATATCAATGCAAAAACACCTACGTCTAGATGGTTGGGTTCTAACCCAAGAAACAAATTCACTATTAGTAGTTTAGTACAACTGGTCTTACAAGCAACAACATGCCATATGTTTTTCAATGCCTTTTCCTAACACTACCCAATGACTTTGTATTTAGGACTCCCCCTAAATATGAGAATCCATCTCACTTTCTCTCAATCACTAAACTCTAGTGATTGGTGTTTAACCAATACATAGATCAACACAACTCAACTAGACAAACCTACAATTATGCAAAGTTACTAAAACATAGTTTGGTGTACATAAAGCAATAACAAGGACTCTAAAATCTAAATATCTTGTGATCTTCAACAAATATTTCTTACTTTCCAATGTAGGTCTTGAGGTCCTTAAATATTAATAGTATTAGGAGATTTTCTCCTTGGATCTTTGGTTTAATTTCTTTAAGAATATTTGCATAATCTCTTAGATAAGACTGGTTCCATAAATATCTCCAATATAAACATATGATTTGGTTTGTTTCAAACTGAAATTTAAATCACATTTAAATATGATTTGATCTTCACATCTATCCAACAGATCATATATTCATATTGCTAAATAAATGAAATAAAATCTAATTGAATATTCAACAGAAAATTCGTCCAAAATGTAGCAATATGGCTTGTTGAGCAGGACCTAGATGTCATATCCTCATGTTGTGATATCGCATCCAGCATGTGTCACTTCTGCACCAAAAAACCATATTGAAGTAGCTTGGAAAACTCGAACAATTCTCCATGTTGTTGTTATGCAAAATGCATCCAATTGAAAAGGAGCAACAATCTCCCCTTTTGACAAATTTTGGACAAACAACCCTTCAAGATATATAACACCCATTCAATTAAAACAAGTGACATTTAACAGAAGACTATCAGAGCATACAAGTTAATCAAGAATCACCATAATGACACATTCAATTATACAAGATGACAAAGTGTCGCAACTGCGAAAAACACCCGACAGAAAAAATAGAAGAATCACCACCGAACGTTATTTATCCCAAATAGAGGGAAAGGAAACGATCGAAGGAAACCTGAAGAACAGGAAAAGACAAGGTCATCGCAACCAAATCTTGGGTTCAGGAGTCGGTTACGCAAGGGGAAGGTACTCAACAGGATCCACGCTTGTTGTCTAATAAAAGGGTGTGTTTATCTATAAGCTACTGCTAAATGGAAATGAGAACAAAAGAAAAAAAGAAAAAAAAGACTCGATAGGATATCGCTGCCCTATGCCTATGTATTCCCTCATGAAATGGGAAAGTCAGAGTCAACATAGTTCAGAAAACTACGGGTAAAGGGAGGAAGGTTGCTCGCCAAGACATCATCGTCTTGTGCCTACGTATCCTCATCTGGTATGTGAAATCCGAGCAAACGTAGTTCAAGTAACTAAACCACAGGTTGATTAAGTGTTTTTTATGAGTGATATTAAGTTCCCATTCCAGCAGTTAGGGACGATGCCTGTTTGCGGTATAACAGAAACGTAACGTATTCTTTTCTGAAAATTATTTTGGAACACAAATCCCGAAAGATAAAAAGGCTTGAATTTGGTTTGTGAGTTTTAGTGAAGTGAATTAGTTTGCTTTGTGATTCACGTTGCACTAAAGACTATGACATAGGAGCGAATGTGTCGCATATCGCCCAAAGGTCATACACTAAACACTCTAGACAAGTGAGGAGAAACCCCCCACTCATCATTTCCTATGTGCTTAAGGCTCGTAGCGTATAATGCTCATCGTATTTAATAGATGAGTTAGAATGTGTTTTGAGATGAGAAGAGAGACGCACGAAAGGTCTAAGGGAAACTCGGCCCTAACATTGTCATGCAAAGTGGTCCTAAGGTTGGGGTGCGAAAGGAGATTCTATCCTAATGTTAGCATGCAAAAGATGGACCTAAGGTTGAGGTTAAAAGGGACAAACCTAGTTGTTATCATGCTCGGATTAAACTCCTAATGTCTATCTTACTCCAAATTTAATCAGAAATTAAATTGGAATAAGAACCCTAAGGACGCATGCAAAGACAAAGAAAAAACAAGAAGACAAGGCTAAAACAACAGCTACATCAGCGCCTCCTGCACAAAACAGCAATAAAATCCAGCATACAAGCAAGACAGCCTATAACAACACATATTTTAGCACAAAAGCAGGTGTAAAAAGGCAGGCAGCAAGCAAGCAAGGCAAAGATAGCATGCAAGTTCAGAATAACCACAACTGTGAAAAGCAGGCAGCAAGTAAGCATGAATGCAATTAATCAAATAGAAAATACCAATCCTGGATAGATATCATACAAGCATGGACATACTTCAACAATCAAACATAATTGATCAACAACAATGCATCAACAAGAATCAACAAGATCATCATGATTTTCAATTCAAATTGAACGATCAAAAAACCCAATGAGCGTGCAACAAATGGCATCGGAAGCAAATGCAAACATGCATCACAATATCCAACAATATAACCATCAGTCATAATTAATTAATCATGCTACAAGCAAGCAAAGCAATGTGATCATTCATCAATCAAGCAACAATAACATGTTAAACACTCAAAACCAAAAGTTACGCGTCAAAGAATCGAGATCAAACATTCAAGAATGATGAAATATGTCAAGAACACATCACATAAATGCATCATATCAATCCATGAGGTTTACATATGAAAGGAACCCAAACAAGTAAGAAAAATGCAAAAACACAACATTCTGCTCAGTGGTAACCGGTTACTCAATATCAGGTAACCGGTTACCCTATTGAAAAAAACAACCTGGACATGAAATTTGCACATAGTAATCGGTTACCCTATATCAGGTAACCGGTTACCACTGAACTAGAAACAGAAAAACAACTTTAAAAATCAGTTTTCAGCATCCAACAGCTTATCCAATCACTCATATGAACATGCTATTAATTAAGCATGAATTTATCATCAAGAATCAGTGATCAAGCATCAAGTAAACACAACCAAACAATGAAATCACAAATCACCAAGATCCAAATCATCAAGATGGATCAAAAATCAGCAAAAGCCATGGATCTACATTGTGATTATTCAAATAAGCTCCAACCAGAACCAGATCTGGGATTACCAACCTTCAAAGCTGAGATTTGCTTTGGTGAATGTTGATTCACTTGAAATTAACAGATCCAAGCTAGAAACTCAGAGAATCTTCAAAATCCAAGAGCTTACTTATGAGAGAAATGAAGAACAAGCAAGATCAAGAAAAAATGATCCAAAAAAGCACTTCCAATCTAGCTTCCAAATTCAGATCCAAATCCAAACGAAAATTGAATGGTGAATTGAAGATAATCGAGATAAATGAAGGAGGTTTAGCTCTAGAATTCAAGGATTCCAATGAAGAATCAAAGAACTCAAGTGAAAGCGCTTAAATAGAGGTTTTGGGAGTGAAAAAGTTGAGATAAAGTTGAGAGCAAAATTCTCAAGAATGAATGTGAAATCTGAAAATGAAGGTTCATATTTTTTTGGTTTGGAGAAAATTCACTTAAATAAGCTCTTGGTTTGGAATCAAAATGTGGTTTGGAATGTGGATTAGCATTTGGAATGGAAATTAGGAGTGGAATTAGGAATGAAGTGTTTGAAATTTGGAGGGAAATGGTGAAAATTGAAACAATTCTAGATCCTTCCAATGATGATCATGTGAAATCAATGGTTGAAAATGATTGGAAAACTTGTAATGCTGAAAATTTGAATTTCTTGGCAAATTTCACTTGAAGTAACCGGTTACCCAATATGTGGTAACCGGTTACCACATTCAAAAATGTCCAAATTTGGCGCCAATTGAAGGGAATCCTGCATAATTACCCGTTGTCACCTGTTCAAAGCTCTGTTGAGCCTCTGAAACTTGCCCTTGAATATTATGATTGTGAGAATGCTTGAGATAGTCTATACACCGTCTCCCAAGCTGAAAATAACCTGCTAAAAAAAATAAATCGGCCGCCCGATCGCCGAGCAAAAGAAATTCTGGAGCCTCTGATTCTCGTTGTTTGAACTCTTGCAACAAAAGGGAACCCTGAGCCTCAGAAATACCTTGGTCCACTGTCTCAAGAACCAATTATATGATATGCAGAGATGCAAAATGCTAAGAAACAAAAGCCAGTAAACCAAGAAACGATGAGGCAAATTTTGGGATGTTACAGCTGCCCCTATTCAATCGTCTTGAACTTGAAGGGATGATAGCAACGACTTTCAAACATTCAAAGTGCATGGAGATTGAATAACAAAAGAACCCAGAAATTTGCAACCTGCGGGGATGCAAAACAACGAATACCAACCAAAAGTTGGGATGCGATACGCTGAAAATAATAATCCAAGATGAACAACTCATCAACCAAAAGTTGGAACGAAACACAAGATACGAACCAAAAGATACCAACCAAGAGTTGGGATAACAATCAAAGGATACCAACCAAAAGATGGGATAACGATCAAAGGATATCAACCAAGAGTTGGGATAGAAACCAAAGGATACCAACCAAAAGTTGGGATAAGAACTAAAGGATACCAAGCAAGAGTTGGGATAACAACCAAAGGATATCAACCAAGAGTTGGGATAACAACCAAAGGATACCAACCAAGAGTTGGGATAAACGAGAATGCCGACCAAAGGTAACCTTCTGGGGACAAAACTCAAATCTAGAACTTGCAGGACGTACAATCAACAGACTTACAACCTGAGGGAAAAACAACTCCACTGAGGATGAAGAGAAGCCTGAACAAACAACTCTATGGGGAACAAGTGTCCACTAAAAGATGATAATCAAAGGATACCAACCAAAAGATAGGATAAAGGTTACCTCCTGGGGATAAAATCCAAACACTACCAACCAAGAGTTGGAATCACAAAGGCTACCAACCAAAAGTTGGAATCACCACCACACCAACCGAAGGCGAAATGACGGGGAATAACATCCTGAAAACAACGACCTCACCAGGAAGTATACCAACTGAAAGTTGGAATACAACGAAAGGTAATGAACACAAGGTACCAACCAAAAGTTAAAATCATTGGATGAAACAACATCGAACATAAGCTACCAACCAAAAGTTAGAAACACCAGGACGCCGACCGAAGGCGAAATCTGAAGGAGAAAGATATCAACCCCGATGGTTGAACAAAAGGGAGACTACCAATCAAAAATTAGAATCAACAACCCAAAACAAAAAATACCAACCAAAAGTTGGGGTCGTCAACCAGGAAGCGAAGGTTACCAACCAAAAGTTGGAATAACGTCAACAAGACGACTAAGCTGGGGATTACCAACCATAAGTTGGAATCAAGCAAAGGTTACCAACCAAAAGTTAGAATCGCTGGAACACCGATCGAGGGAGAACTGACCATAATGAAATATACCAACCAAAAGTTAGAATAACCGACGCCGCAGGGGAAACCAAGGACTACCAACCAAAAGTTGGGATAACGTCAACAAGTTTTACCAACCAAAAGTTGAGATTAAACCAAGGCTACCAACCAAAAGTTAGGATCACACCCAAGACATGAAAACTACCAAACAAAAGTTGGAATGACAATTCTACCAGGGAAAAAGACCTCACTGATGGATTACCATTCAAAAGTCGGGATCGAGGCAAAGGTTACCAACCTAAAGTTGGGATAACTCCCACAAACTGAAAATTATCAACCAAGAGTTGAAATAACATCAAGAAACCTTACCAACCAAAAGTTAGAATAACATCCAACAAGCCACGGATTATCAACCAAAAATTAAGATAACAACTCTGCCGGGGAATAGAAGAGGACTACCAACCAAAAGTTGGGATAACATCCAACCACTAAGAGGTTACCAACCAAAATTTGGAATGAAGCAAAAACTACCAACCAAAAGTTGGAATAATACTCACGAAATGAAGATTACCAACCGAGAGTTGGAATAACAACCACAAAACTTCGGACTAAACTGGGGATTACCAGCCAAAAGTTAGAATGAAACACCCAGAATAGGCAGGAAACAAAATCAACCGACTCAAAACTTGCAAAGGATGCTCCGACAGGACAAGAGAGGTTTAAACAAACAACTTTGCCGAGGAAAATAACGTTTAAACAAACGACTCAACTGAGGAAAGAGAATTTAAACAAACAACTTTGTTAAGGAAAAGACGTTTAAACAAACGACTCCGTTAGGGAAAGAAGACGTTTAAACAAACGACTTAGTTGGGGAAAGAAGACGTTTATACAAACGAATCCGCTAGGGAAAGAAGACGTTTAAATAAATGACTCAACTGAGGAAAGAAAAGTTAAACAAACAACTCTGTGGAGGAAAAGACGTTTATACAAACGACTTCGTTGGAGAACCTAAATAAGACAAACAACCAAAAGATCCACCCTGATGGGGATAACGCGAAAATTTTCTAAAGAAAACCATCATCTGCCGAAGAGACAACTAGCACCAAAGGTATCAAACTTGGCTTATGCTTCAGATGCATATGTTTGGAAATAGCGTAATGCTCCATACGAAATGGAAATACTACACATTTGGGAGGTTGTTATGCAAATGCAAATGCAAAGGAACCCAACACGGAGGAGTGCTGAGAAGACCAGCAAACCAACTCTGCTGAGGAATACGCCCTGGATGGCTCTCCTAAAAAATTTCACCCTGCTGGGGGATACACCCTGGATGGCTCTCCTTGAAAAACTTCACCCTGCTGGGGAAAACACCAAAACTCCACTCAGTGGGGAATCAAGAATAGCGCTGAAAAATCCAACCTGGTGAGGATAACATGCTCTTGCTGAAAGTTCCATTCTGCTTAGAATACAAAAATAATAATCCGCCCTGCTGGGAACATACAAGTAACAATCCGCCCTACTGAGGATACCAGAGACTTCTATTGAAGATTTTACTCTGACGAAGAGATGAAAGTAACCTCTGTTAATGATTCCCCTCCACAGGGAATGTAATGAACATCTATAAAGAACTCCACTTTACTGGAGAATAAACAAGCTCTACTTAAACATCTACCCTGAGGAAAATGAGAATACCATCTGTTGGGAGCTCGTCCTGAAAACTGATCCTGAAAGTTGCCAATGATCATTGGACTTTACTAGAAATATCGAATTGTCGTTGATGTACCTGTCGAGGGAATCAAAACTAACCTATGCTCGGGGAAAAAGTTCATGAATACTGATCTTTCCAAGGAGAGATACAAGAGTGTCGACTCCGTTGGGAAGGAAGTCAAGGACGTTGCCTCTGTTGGAGAGTAACACTGAATTGAAATCTACCCTACCACTGGGGAAATATCCTTCAACCCTACCATGTTGAATATGTTGAGAATAAACCCATCCTGCTGGAGATTAGCCTTTGTGGAGAGACAGAACTTCGTTCTGCTAGAGATACACTACACACCTCCGCTGGTGACATCACTTCTGATTTTATAACAGGATTCTGTGGGGAAGACAAAATTTTTGTTATGGGGAAACAAAAATCTTCATTGAACAAATTCCTGACTGTATTCTATCTGAAGTAGTCAACTTTTGAACATTCACTGGGTAGTACGAATCTACTTTAGCTGGGAAATACAACTCTGAACTCCTATTAGGGCAGGAATAATTCACCATGCATTATTATTAGAACTTCATCGCTGGGGAGAAAAGCTCTATTGGGGAGAGGATCATGTCACCCTACAACAAACAAGAAACAAAAGGATGTCCCATGTGTGAAATGGTTACCTCAGTTACCATTCATGACACTTATCGTTCAAGCAAATCCATTACTTTCATTATGCTCTATAAAGCCTCATGTTTTCACTTGTAATGATCATCAAAAATATCGAACGTTTTTGCAAACAAAACAGTAAAACTAAAAACAAGAAATGAAAAGCTTTTGTACTGAAGTGAATACTTTATTGAATAAAGACCTGTAAATAGGCGAATTACAATTTGGATGCAATTCCTGAAAAGAGGTTATCGCGTAAAAAGAAAAAAGCAGAAAGAATATATACAAATGTCGACAATGTGGAAATAGACAACCACCATGTGTCGATTCAGCTATGACTTGTATGTCTTCGATGTTCCCCCATGCTTTGCCTTCTGAAAAGACTGATTGAACTGATTCCTTTCCTTCGGGATAACCATGTATCAGATAAGCTCACAGATCGAATATAGACCACAGTTGTTAGCTTTTAAAATCCCTAACTTTTTCCTGGATCGCCCTTTCGAGTTTTCAATCCACCGGGATACCCATTCTTGCCAAGGTCTCCTTTTTAGATTTTCAACCTTGAGGGTTCATTCTTTTTCTTTTATCCCTAATTTTTGCCCGAACCTATTCTTTTTATGGTTCGCCGGGATGCCCCATTTTTTCCTGGACTTTTCTTTTTGCGTCCAGCGGGTCTCTTTTAAGCAAAGTATTTTTTAACTATGTCTGCGTTCACAGGGGACGAAAAATCTTCACCATCCATGGTTGATAGTAATAAGGCTACGCCAGAGAAAACCTTTCTTACCACATATGGACCTTCATAGTTGGGAGTCCATTTTGCTCTGTGATCTTTCTGAGAAGGAAGGATTTGTTTCAACACCAAATCACCTGTCTAGAAGCACCGAGGACGCATTTTCTGATCAAAGGCTTTCTTCATCCTACTCTGGTACAATCGGCCATGAGAAATGGATGCCAATCTCTTCTCATCAGCCAAGCTCAACTGATTCAATCTGGTTTGCACCTATTTAGCTTCGTCAAGCTTCACATCAGATAATACCCTCAAATAAGGAATCTCGGCTTCTAATGGTAGGACTGCTTCCGTACCATACACCAGTGAGAAAGTAGTTTCCTCGGTTGATGTATGCACCGAAGTACGATAATCGTATAGAGCAGAGGGCAACATCTCGTGTCAATCCTTATAGGTTACCACCATCTTCTGCATAATCTTCTTGATATTCTTGTAAGCTACCTCGACAACGCCATTCATCTTCGGATGGTATGGAGAAGAGTTATGATGCTCAATCTTGAAACACTGGCGCAATTCCTTCATCATCTTGTTATTCAAATTTGAACCATTATCAGTGATAATTCTCTCCGGAATTCCATAACGACAAATGATGTCCTTCTTTATGAATCGGGTGACCACCTATTTTGTAACATTGGCAAAGGAAGCTGCTTCTACCCATTTCGTGAAGTAATCAATCGCAACCAGAATGAAACGATGACCATTATAAGCAGTCGGCTCAATCTTTCTAATCATATCAATGCCCCACATAGCAAAGGGCCAAGGGGGATGTTAACACATTCAGAGGGGTCGGTGGAACATGCACCTTATCAGCATAAATCTAGAATTTATGACACTTTCTGGCGTATTTGAAGCAATCGGATTCCATAGTCATTCAATAATACCCAACTCTAAAGAATTTTCTGGCCATTGCATGTCCACCGGCATGAGTACTGAAAGAACCCTCATGGACTTCCTCCATCAACAGGCTTGCTTCATTTTCATCCACTCAATGCAGCAACACCACATCATCTTTGTTCAGATAGAAGTTACCAGCTAACCTCCTCAGAGTCTTCCTATCTTTGCTGGATTCCCTAGATGGGTACTTTTGAGTCTTTAGAAAATGCTTGATATCAAAATACCAAGGCTTTCCATCTGATACCTTCTCAATTGCAAACACAAAGGCGAGTCTATCAAGACGCATGATGGTGATAGCTGGAGCTTCATTTCAGAAATTCACTGTGTACATCGATGATAATGTTACCAAGGCATCTGCCATCTGATTTTCATCCCTAGGCACATGATGGAACTCAACTCTATCAAAAAATGGTAACAGTTTCCTTACATAATTCTTGTAAGGCACCAGGTTGGCCTGACGAGTTCCCTACTCTCCTTTGATTTGATTGAAAACCAGCGTTGAATCGCCATATACATCAAGATTCTTGATCCTCAAAACAATTACCTCTTTTAAACCCATAATGCACGCTTCATACTCGACTTTATTAATGATGCAGGCGAATGTCAATCAGGCAGTGAACGATATGTGAGAACTGTGAGGAGTTGTAATGATTGCACCGATTCCATTACCATATGAATTAACATCTCCGCCGAAGACCAGTTTCCCCTGAGATCCAATCTCAGGACCCTCGTCAGGTAAAGGCTCATCACAGTCTTTCATCTTCAAAAACATGAAGTCTTCGTCTGGAAATTCAAACTTCATCGGCCGATAATCTTTAATCGGTTGTTCAGCGAGATATTCTAATAGAACGCTTCCCTTAATGGATTTTTGGGCAACATACTGAATATCATACTCTGTTAAAACCATTTACCATTGGGAAATCCTTCTTGAGAGTGCTTGCTTTTCAAAGACATACTTGATCGGACCCATCTTCGAAATCAACAGGGTTGTGTGGTTTAACATGTACTACCTCAAACGCTTAGCAGCCCAAGCGATTTCACAACATGTTTTATCTAGGATTGAGTATCTCGACTCACAATCAGTGAACTTTTTACTTTGGTAATAGATGTCGTACTCTTTTCTACCTGACTCGTCTTGTTGACCGAGCATGCATCTCATTGAATTCTCAAGAACTGTGAGATACATGATCAGAGGTCTCCCTGCAACTAGAGGCATGAGTAATGGAGGTTCCTGCAGATATTCTTTTATTCTTTCAAATTCCTTATGGAAATTTTCATTCCACCATACCATTTGATCTTTTCTTAACAATTTGAATATTGGTTCACAAGTGGCTGTAAGATGAGATATGAACCTTGCAATGTAGTTCAATCTCCCCAAGAAACCACGAACCTCCTTTTCCGTCCTCGGCTCAGGAATTTCTTGTATAGCTTTTATTTTGGCAGGATCTACCTCAATACCCCTTTCATTGACAATGAACCCCAGTAGCTTTCCCGATCTCACCCCAAAGGTGCACTTGTTAGGATTCAGCCTCAGCTTGAACTTCCTTAACCTTTCAAATAATTTCAGAAGATTGACCAGATGTACTTCTGTTGCACCCTAAAATTTGACCAACCGATTCTCCTATCTGACTCATGGTTTAAATTCATACTCGCAGCTCAGACATGTGATATTTGTGCACAAGCAGGGGATATCAGAGTTTACAGCTTGATTTTTGTCTATCAGATATGGCAGACCCAGTCCAGATTATCGGGGTTTTATTTTCAGGAAATTGTGCGCTCCTCGGTGGTTTTTCAGTGATTTTGATGATATTCTGATGCCCGGGGATCTCTGTTCGTTTCGATCTGGTCTCGTGCGCTCTTTTACGGGGGTCATTTGCATTCATCTGCATTTTTAGGGTTTTAATAGACTTTTGTGAATTTTAACAGGCTTTATAGATTTTTCTGGAATTTAAATAGGGTTTTTGAATATTTTAATAGCTTAATCCTTTTTTTAGAATTTTATAGAATATTTTAAATAGGTTTTAATCATTTGTAGAATTTTTAATAGAATTTAAATAGCTTTTATCATTTTTAGAATATTAGTGGATTTTTCTTAGCATATTAAATAGAATGACAAATTAGGGTTAATAGAAATTAAATAGTTGTTTTAGACAATATAGAAAATAATATAGTTTTTCTTTTACTAATGATAGATTTTAATAGATATTAAATAATATTAGAATTTTAATAGAGAATTAGTAGAAGCTTAGAGTTAATTAGATCTTAATTGATTTTTTAGAGTTTAATTAGCTTAATTGACTTTTTAGAGTTTAATTAGGATAATATAGAATTAATTAGGTTCTTAATCATTTTTTAGAGCTTAATTAGGTTAATCATGTTTTAGATTTAATTAGGTTGATTTAGTCAGTTAATTAGGCTTTAATGATTCATTTAGTTTTAAATTGTTTTAATTCAGTTTACAGTTTGTTTGGTTTTTTCGTTTGGGCCTTATTGCAAATAATCCAGCCCAACGCAGGTTTTTGTTCATCATGGGTCCAGAAAAGATTGTCCAAAAACAAGTCCAATTTGTCCAGCAGTTCTCAGAATTCTCCAGGAGTTTCCAGAAGGTTCCACGCGTCTCCAGTAGTATAAAAGCAGACACGTGTTAGCAGAGGAAGGGGCCCACGCGTTTCTCAATCCCCACGCCACGCCACCCTCTGACTCGCTCCCCCCAGGACACGTGTATCCCATGCAAACGCTTCCCTGAGCCACCTGTCTTCCCCACACCCATCACCGGAGCCTCACCTGGAAACTCACCGGCGGCCATGCATCAGCCGTAACTTCCCACCGCCGGTGACCCCCAACGACTTCCGGCCACCGTCATCCCCAAACGTCCAAAATCCCCAGAAATTCCTCTTCTTCCTCCGATCGTCTCCTCCACCTTCATCTTCAACGGCACCGGAAAATCTAACCCTCGCCGGAAACCTCCTCCACTTTTCCAGAAATCATCCTAAACCTTCATCCTTCAAGCAAGAACAACTCAGAAACTTCAAACTGAGTTCAATCTTCAAGATCTTTCCAGAACACCACCAGATCTTCATCCATTCTCAAGCAAGATTCCCAGAAATCACCTTGAATACTCAAACCTTCAACAAGCTTCATCAAAATCTCCAGAACGCCATCATCTTTTCCCAGAATTTCCAGAATCCACTCAGACGTTCAATCTCCAAGCAACATTTCCAGAACCTCCAATCGCGTTCAATCTTCCAGGAGATTCTCAGATTTCTTCGCTCCAACCTTCATCATAGCGTCAACCTTCTTCAACAACGCGCGCCTAATACTCAGGAATCTTCAAAGATCCCTTGTTCCTCTCGCGTCAAACCAGGTTTGCCTTCTCTCTGTTAGATCTTCATTGCAATTAGGGCGAAGTAATTGGTTAGGGTTTGAGTTCTGATTTGTGTTGAATTTGAGAGGGTACTGAGGGTGAGATTTCGTGTTGACTCATTTGAGTGTGAGAGAGGTGTGAAGTCTGGTTGAGGTTTGTTGTTCTCTGGGAATGGTGGGAGATTGGGGACGAGTTGCAGAGAGAGCGTGAGGGAGAGGATGAAGACGAGGGAGCGGCTAGGTTGAGAGTGAACAGTGCCAGGAAGATTGGGAGTGAATTAGGTTTTTTTTGTTTAGGGTTTGTTCAGATTAGGGTTGGGCTGGGTTCAAAGCCCAAAGGCGTACTGCTGACGCATACCCCCCAAGTGTATGTACGCCCCCCCTGTTTGAGAGACCTGAGTGGATTAAGTTGGGCCTTATGCCCTATTGCTTTCAACACCCCCCTCATTTGAGCCCATAGTAGCAAATAACTGGAAAAACCACTCATAGCACCCCCAGACGTTTTTTTTCTTTTCTGAGTTACTAATGGTTTTTGACAAAATCTGGGCCCTGCGCCCAACTGCTAGTTGCACCCCCCAATCAGGGCCCAATGTAGAATGAATTAGATATCCATTGCTGTTTAAACCCCCTCCATTTCATTTTCTTTTATTTTGATTTTTCTTTTATATTTTCATATTAAATAAATCATAATAAATTGAAAATAGTTGTTTTTTTATGATTCTTTTTTATACCATTTCATGAAAATGTTAAGAAAATTAAGTAAAAATAAAAATGACATTTTATTTGTGGTTGTTATTTTTTGCATATTTTCCATTTAATTGATGTTTTTTTAATATTTTCAATGCATGCATATCATTAGAAAATTCATAAAAATGGTAGATTTAGTCAAATAATTCCGTTCTTTTTTCTGTAGACTCGTGATTCAGTGTAGAATTTTATAGTATAAAAATATTAGCTTAATCATGCATTTTCATTTTAATTGCATTTTTCACTGTTATTAATGTTGAATAATTGGTCTGTGGATATGTCTGTGTTGCTGATTTTAGTTCTTTCATATGTTGTTGAATTTTGATCTGATTTTTCAGTATGTTGTTATAGAGCCATGTAGGTTTCCCATTAGATTTTTATTAGATTTTTGTAGGATGTTCTGATAAGATTTGTCTGAGCCTGGATATAGGAGAAGTCTTGATGACTTCTGACTTTGAAGTTCAACTGTGGTTGAACTTCAGAGATAGTCTCCTGTGGTTTGTTGGCCTGTGGGTTCTTCTTGAAGGTGGGAGCTGATTGAAGTCCTGTTGGAGCTTGCAAGGATGCAGTGGATTGAGGCTTGGTCTAGGAGCTTGTTGTCTGTTTGTGAGGTTTGAGATCCTGAAGTTTGAAGGGAGTTTATGGTACTTTCCTGAGGAAAGCACTATGTATGACTTTCATTCTTTCTTCTCACCTCTTTCGTAAGTATCCAATGATGTCGGAGCCGACTTGTGAGTTTAATTCCTCCTGAGGAGGGATGTAAACTGATCACATGTTGTTGAGCCACATGGGATACGATTCCTAAGTGGAAGTCTCCTAGTACTTTCCTGAGGAAGGTCCTATGGGTCTATTCACTTAGTTCCATTAGTTTATCTAGGATTTCTTAAGTATCCAGTGATGTTGGAGCCAACTTGTGAGTTTAATTCCTCCTGAGGAGGGATGTAAACTGATCACAGTTGTTGAGCCACGTAGGATACAATTCCTAAGTGTCAGCCTCCTAGTACTTTCCTGAGAAAGGTCCTATGAGTCTGCTCACTTAGTTCCCTTAGTGCATATAGGTTTCTCAAGTATCCCGTGATGCCGGAGCCTTCATGTGAGTTTAATCTCTCCTGAGGAGGGATGTAAACTGATCACAGTTGTCGAGCCGCATAGGATATGATTCCTGAGTAGTAACCTCCTGGTACTTTCCTGAGGAAGGCACTATGAGCTTGTCTGCTTAGCTTCCTTTCTCTGGTAAGCTTATTCTGAAGCTTGGAGACTGGGATTGATTCCTCCTGCTTAGGTTTTTGATTAGAGTTGTTGTTTAGATCTCTGCTTAGGGTATTGTATAGAGTTCTGTTTAGAGCTAGATTAGGAGCTTGTTTCAGGTTTGTTAGAGGCCCTGCTCAGGGTTAGTCTCTTTGTATTGTTTGACTTGAATGATGTTATGTTGCATTAGACTTAGGTGTTCATCTAGATAGTTCTGAATAGGTGCATCTTAGAAGTAGACTTTGTGTGCATGAGAAGCTGAGGTGGTCCTCCTTCTGCTTGTTTGTTATTGAGTGGCTTTGCTTGTTGGTATTTGGTAGAGCTGAGCTCCCTTGCCTTTGTGGTTTGCGGCCTCTGTGCCTTGTTTGTTTAAATTGTTGCATTCATGCATATTTTCAGTATTCCTTTACTGTGCAGTTTCCTGTTTGTGGTTTAGTCCTGTTGCCATGATCCCTTAGGAGCTCTGACTTCTCCGCTGCGGAGTTGTTATGATAGACATCAGGATGGTCAACCAGGTGTGATAGCAGTAGGTAGATTCCCCTGTTTCTCAGCTATAGTTCTAGGGTCTTCCCTTTCCTTTCTGTAGGAGCTTTTGAGTAGCTTGATCCGTAGTTAGCTGAACTACAGCTGCTCTGATTCTTCGTTCCAGACGAAGATATGTAGGCATAGGATGCGATATCCTAGCGAGCACGCTAACGACTAACCTTTGTTCTCTCGCGGCTGTGCGATCGAGACTTTCCCGCTAACGACTAATTGCTACCCCTTTCTCTTGCCCGAGCGCATTTGAGACCAGATTGTAGTTGTAGGTTCCCGAGCCTTTAGGACCAGTTTGTTTTCTCACTGCTGTGTGAGAGCTCCCTGTTTACCCGTAGTTAGTCGAACTACGTTTGCTCTGATCTTTCATTCCAGATGAAAGTACGTAGGCACAGGACGCGACGTCACTGGCGAGCAACCTTTCCCCCGTTAGTCGTAGGAAGTCGAACTACGTTGACTCTGACTTTCCCATTGCACGAGGGAATACGTAGGCCCAGAACACCGTATGTTCTGTCGAGTCCTGTCCTTTTATTTTCTTTTCAGACCAGCCATTAGCGTAGATAGATAACACACCCTTTTACCTATAAACACCAAGCGTGGATCCCATCGAGTACGATGGACGTGAGGGGTGCTAATACCTTCCCCTTGCGTAACCGACTCCCGAATCCAGGTTTTGGTTGCGATGACCATACCTTTTCCCGTCTTTGCGAGGTTTACTTCGAGCGTTTCCTTTCCCGCTCTGAGGGATAAATAACGCACGGTGGCGACTCTCCTGTCAAGCCGGCGCCGATTTTCGCAGTAGCGACAGCTGGCGACTCTGCTGGGGACTTATAGCATCTAGGGACTTTTCCCATCCCTTATGCTGGGACCGTTTCCCATCCCCTACGCGAGTCAATCCTAGCGCTTGGATGTTTATTTGTTGGGTGTTGTGCATATTGTGTTTTACTCTTCTGCACTTTACTTTTCTGTACCTTTACCTTTCCGCATTTATTTTCCAGCATTATATTATTATGATTATTGCTGTGGGCAAAGGGAGGTTACTGTGAGTGAAAAGCCGGACCTGGGCTTGAGTACACACCTAGATATAGTTGTGGAGAAGTAGTAGACGAACCTGTCTGCTGAGCAGGCACAGTTCCCTACGAAAATCTGCGCTCAGACGAGATTCTTGCAGAGGTGCTCCTTTCCGGTCCTGAGGATCTGAGGGGAGTCCAGACGTGAGGATTGTCGACTCTGGGGACCGATCATTTGGAAGTCAGCTAAGTGAGGCCTCTTCATGACTTGATGATGCCACTCCTTCTGGGAATCGTATCGTCACTCATGAAAGTCTGTGACGCTGACGACCGCATAGGATGCCGTACCTTTGTCCGTGGATTAGGTTTATCCTACCTGTGAGAGGGACTGGGCTATTGCAGGAAAACTGGCCTTCAGAAACCATGATTCAGTATCTTTATCAGATGGTGTTCTTGATTCATCTCCAGGTGTGTTGTCTGAGTCAGATGGGTTTCTTATCTGAGGTTGAGACTATTATCAGATGGTATTCTCGTCAGATACAGGGGTTCAGATGGTTTTCTTACCAGGGGATTGATATTTTGAGTATCAGATGATAGTTAGTGGCATGAGGTTCTGGTGACCGTGATTGGTTTTCTGTTCTTGATCACAGAGATATTCCTCTTCAGGCTACAGCATAGCCCCTGTGTTCGCAGATTGCATTATTTATCATATTGCATTATTGCATCACCATCTGCATTCAACTAACGTGTGTGTATTGCAGGTACATATTTTCCCTTCCAATTCTGGTGTTTGTTCCTAGCAAGACATGGAGAACCTGAAGAGAGTATTGCCCTACAAGTTTCCGTCGCCGAATATCAGTCTATTGTTAGAGTTGATTGCTATTGCTAAGAAGAGGGGAATGGGTGACTTCAGAAAGAGATATGGGAGGATTCTGACCTACGTGTATCAGCCATCTGCCTACGAGACCAGCGGCATCTATACTCTGTTACAGTTTTACGACGCTGAGCTCAGGTGTTTTGTATTCCCCGACTTTGTTTTGGCTCCTACCCTGGAGGAGTACTCTGCACTTCTGGATATACCGATCCGTGAGCAGATGCCTTTTTATCGTACGGACGTTGAACCTAAGCTGGCTGAGCTTTCTACCATCCTGTGCTTGAAAGAGTCTGAGCTGTCTGGGAAAATGATCAGAAGAGGAGACGTATGGGGATTTCCGTTGGATGTCTTAGTGGAGAAGGCTCGAGAGTATGCCCGGAAGGGTAACTGGGAGGTTTTTGACGTCATCCTTGCTGTATGTGTGTATGGCATCGTGTTATTCCCGAACATTCCTGATTTTGTTGATTCTGATGCCTTCTATATTTTGGCTGCGGGAAACCCAGTTCCTACTTTGCTGGGAGATATCCACCATTCAACTCACTATCAGAATGAAAAGCGACGAGGAAGGAATGTGTCTTGTTGTGTCCCTCTCCTATGCAGGTGGTTCACCAGTCATATGCCTAAGTCAGGCCCGTTTGTCACATCTATCAATTCTCTAGGATGGCCCGAGCGCTTAATGGGATTAACTGCTGAGAACGTGGTATGGGTCAATAAAGAAGTATTTGGAGCTGAAGTCATACTCAAAGGCGAAGGATTCCCGAATGTTCCGTTAATAGGAAGGAAAGGTTGTGTCAACTATAACCCTTCCTTATTGATCAAGCAATTTGGGTATATACCTCAAGGAGCACCAAAGCCCGAGGAGATACAGGAATCTCTGTATCTCACTGGGGCAATAGGGAAAGATATGCTGACCAAACTTGAGAAAGCCTGGAAGAACTTGCACAAGAGAGGGAAGCTTTCAGGTAGCAGAAGGGATACTCGAGGTCCTAGCCCATATGAAGAATGGATTCGTGAGCGAGCTGTGAAGTTCCTTATGCCGTATCCAGCAGTTCAGCCATTGCATCCTCCTCCGGTAGAGGAGCCTACCACTGTGGACATCCAGGTCTACAAGCAGCTGATGGCGGAGAAAGAAGAGCTAGCCAGGGTTAAAGAGGCTTTAGAGCAGGAGAATGCCCAGCTTCGGCATGAAAAGATTGAAACAGGATATATTTCTAAGCAACAGGATGAAACTCTGAAACATCTGAAGACTACGCTATTGGAATTGACTGAAACCAAGAAGCGTCTGGAGTTAGATGTCGACTCAGTTAGTAGTGTGTTGACCA
This sequence comes from Lathyrus sativus, assembly GCA_963859935.3. Lineage (NCBI taxonomy): Eukaryota > Viridiplantae > Streptophyta > Magnoliopsida > Fabales > Fabaceae > Lathyrus > Lathyrus sativus. The sequence goes on along the minus strand of OZ012739.1, from coordinate 84,416,460 downwards.
CTAAGAAGCAGGAGCTGGAAAGGGCCTACACAAAGCTAGCCAAGTTCAGAGAACACTGGGATCTCACTATGACTAAGCGCAAGGAGCGAGAAGAAGAGCTGAAGACACAGATTGCTCAGTTAGAAGAACAGGTCAAAGTGAAGAATGAAGAGCTTGAAGAAGAAGCCTGTCGCTGATACGAAGCCGAGCGCAAGTTGACAGATGCCATGAAGAATTTGGAAGATTTCCAGCATAGAGCAGATGCCAAGAGACCCAAACCTGGGGGCGGTGCCAATGATAAGGCTTGGGAAGACTTTGTTAGAGACATCCAGGGGACGGTCAGGAAGAGGGATCGACTGATAGAAGGTTTGATTTATCAACCAGATCATGCAGAGACAAAGAAGATGGTCGAGGACTTCCGCAACCGTACCCGTATTTGATTTCTCTCTTGTATTCTGTATGTTGAGATCACCACCAGGCATGTTGGCTGGGATCCTCCTTATCATATCAGCTGTATGGAGCATAGTTGTGTAACCTCTTGACAAGACTGTTATTCTAATCAATATATGAGGGTTTTTCCAAATATTGTCTTTCATGGTTTATCTCGTCTTGCTACCGCTGACACTGGAATTGGAGGGAAAATATCTCCAATGCACACATGCACGTTAGCATTTTTGTATTTCTGTTTGCATAAATCATACTGCATAGCATTTCTCTAGCAGGTCAGAGCACTTATCCAGCCTTTGTTTTCACCAGAAAGTGATTCTCGGGGAATTGTTTGAAGCAAGAATAGAGTGGAGACGACCAAGGGGCTGAAGCAGATTTGAGCAGAATCAAGCAGTGTAGTCCGTTACAGGTAATTGGCAACTATGTCTGAAGGCAATTTCCAGGTTCCTGACACCCAGGCAGGGTTTACTGTGGCGTCCAACCATCAGTATGATTCTATGGAAGGCTTCCCGCAAGCGAACAATCTTACTGCAGCCCAAGTTGTACAGCCAACTGTTGAGAACCGAGATCAGCATGAGCAGTTTGTTGCCCGAAATGAACGCTATCCTCCTGTTAACAATCAATGTGTTGCTTTCCCTGTGATGAATTACCGGAGAGATATTCCAGTGACCGGGTTAGTAGATCCAAGAGCTCTTGACTATGGTAGAAGAGTCCGAGTGTTGGAAGAGCAAACGAAAGCCTTGGAAGCGAAAGATGCCGTTAACCTGGATGCTGTAGCCATGTGCTTGGTTCCTGACCTCGTGTTGCCGTACAAGTTCAAAGTGCCGGAATTTGAAAAATACACGGGAGATAGCTGTCCGAAGTTGCATTTGGTGATGTTCTGTCGAAGGATGACTTCGTTTGTGCGAAATGATAAATTGATGATCCATTGCTTTCAGTATAGCCTGACTGGGGCATCCTTAAGGTGGTATGTGCAATTGGAGAGTAATCAGATTCGATCGTGGGTGGATTTAGCCAGAGCTTTCATGAAGCAGTACGATTACAACTTGGATTTGACTCCTAGTCTTGTAGATCTGCAAGAATTGTCTCAAGCGGGGAATGAATCATTCAGAGCGTATTTGCGGAGATGGAAGGAATTGGCTGCTAGTGTTCGACCACCGCTTCCGGAAAGAGAACTGGTTGACATCTTCTTGGGTACTCTGAAAGGCCATTATTTTGACAAATTGTTCAGTTGCACAAACTTTGTGGGCCTGATGAGGCTGGGAGAGATTGTTGAGAGAGGACTCAGGAGTGGAAAGTTTCGAGGTGTTCCTTACGTCCCAGTTAATAAGATTGAGCCGGTTGTCAGTTCTCAAGAGGAGTGGGAAGGAGATGATGCCACCTCAGAATCTCTAGCATCTCAGGATCAGTTTTCAGACACTTCAAGTCAACGATCATCCTATCGCAGATCGCGTCAGCATGCTCCACGAAGACCAAGGAAGCCTGAAAGGCAGTTTACTCAGCTACCAGTGTCGTACAGTCAGTTGTTGCCAGATCTGGTCAGAAGGGGATTGATAGTGTCGAAAGAGACTAAGCCGGTGATTCCACCGTATCCTCCAGGTTTTGATGCCAGCGCCCGCTGTGAGTACCATGTTGGGGCACAGGGGCATTCAACAAATGATTGTAAGGTGCTTAGAAGTCAGATTCAAGATCTGTTAGACTCCAGCCGTATTTGCGTCACTCCTCAGGGTTTTGTTCAGATTAATGATTTTCCATCTTCCAGTTGTGGGGGTTCGTCAGTTAATGTCATGGAAGACTCCACAGGAAGTGTGTACTCTGAAGATTGTCAATCAGAGAGTTCAGTTGAATATGGGAGAAGTTTCTAGAAGTTTATGTGCCGGGTGTCGCATCTGTTTTCTTTGCTTAACCCGTTTAACTTTTGTGCACTAGTATTTGCCGACCACCGCCAGGATTGTTGGCTGGGGTCATTGTATTCATACTCATTTGTGCTTACCTGCTGATTTTGTTGGTTGTACATGTGTGGGAGATGTTTGTCTGTGTGCTTATAGCTTGAGTTTCTCTTTATCTCGTTATGAATGTGTGTTTGCTTTCTGCGCTGCATTGTCATTTAACAGGTATATCAGAACCGTGGGTCTTATTTCCTCATCGGCCAGTTTATTGCAGGAATTCCTTAAGAGATATGGAACAGAATCAGTTTGAATTGATCGAAGTCCAAAGCCAGCTAGGGCAGATGATGAGAGACATGCAAGAGATGCGTCTAGAGCAGAAGATTCTCAAAGAGGAGAACAGTCAGCTGAAGACCCAAATGAGCTTGATCATGGAAGTAGTCAAGAATGTGCTTAGGAAAGAAGACGATCAGCTATTTGAAGCCACAATGAAGAAGCTCGTGCCACCTGTGCATGTGGAACCTGAGCAGCAGCAACAGAAGATACATCCGGCTCAACAGAGGATCCAGGAAGGGAAGCCAAGGAGAATATTTGAGGCACCACCTATGACCTATGCTGAGCTCTTGCAGATCTTATTGAGGTTTAATCTGGTTGAGAAAAGAACGTTGACACCACCAACGAGAGCGTTTCCTCAAGGGTACGATGCCAGTAAGCAATGTGAATTTCATTCCGGGGCATTCGGACATGACATCGAGGGTTGTCATGCTTTTAAGCACAATGTTCAAGACTTGATTGACTCGCACAATATTGAATTCACGTCGGGCGGCGTAGCTGTGCATATTGCTCCTGTCTCAGTCGATGCTAAGATGACAGATGTTTCTAAAGCTGCAGTGGGTCAGAAGCGTATCCTGGACTCCATGGTGTCAGAATCTCCAGGCCCACAACTGTTGCCTATTCCTGGGGCAGATCTAAGAAAGAAAATGGTTAAGCATAAGGAGAGCGTTAATCAGTACATTGAAGGCCAAGAAACCGATGTTGCATTTGATACAAAGGGTGTTCAAGGGTCAACCCGATACCAGCAACAGCAGCCTCAGCAGGGGGCACAGCAGGCTCAACGAAGATTCCAGGGCGGCAAACCGAGAAGAGTGTTTGAGAAGCCTCCCTCAACATATGCCGAGTTGTTGCAGACATTGTTGAGATTGAATCTGGTAGAGAAAAGAACTCTGGCACCAATAACGGGAACTCCCCCGTTTGGTTATGACGCAAGCAAGCACTGTGAGTTTCATTCTGGAGCCCCGGGTCACGATATAGAAGGTTGCCATGCTTTTAAGCACAAAGTGCAGGATCTGCTTGATAGTGCAGCAATCAGCTTTGGGCCAAGAGGTCCCCAAATCATCTGAATGAAGGAGGAAGGGCTCTATAATTTGGCTGGGTCATTGAAAGCAGATCAGGACAGCATCGAATTGCCTCTAATAAAGATAGCTGGTTCAGCAGCAGGGCAGATGTGAAAGCCCGGTTCTCGGAAGCTAGCATATTTCCTTTGTTTTAGCTTGTCATTTCTTTGCATTTGTAGTTGCTTTCCTGTTTGAATTTGTAAGCTTGTTTGTAAAACTTGTTGTTTTCATTCAAATTGATGATAATGAAATAAATATGCATGTTTTGATTAAATCCAGTCGTGTTCACTAATTGTTTTTGCAAATGTCCAACGTTTGGCTAAGAAGAATTTGGGGAGGATGACGAAAATGACCGACATGCAACTACCGATATTGTATGCTTTTGAGATAAAACCTGTTGATGATGTACAGGCATTGTTTCCAAATCCCTAAACACCGGAGATATAAGGAAGATAATCCCTTGTCAACCCCTTTGAGCCTTGTAGTAGGAGTTTCTTTCTGTGAATGAAAAACCCTCAATCATAACCTGGGGCAGGGTAGGTGTTAGCTAATTTGACCGAGCGTCCAAATTGCAAAAGGAATGTCCGTTCGAGGATCAATCACACCCCTAGAGGACGTGCCTAAAAGACCACAATGGTTCAATCAAGAGTGGGACAGCCACATCACCTCCCAAAGAGTCAGGCAACCAGTGTCACACGACCTGTTCGAAAAAAATGAAAAAAAATCAAAAGCCCGCTAAGTCAAGAAAACTTCAAAACAAATGACTTAGGCGAAAATGAGGGCATCCCGCTGGACTTAAAAAAAAAAATCAAAAGAAACTCAAAAGGAGTCGGTCCAGGCAAAAGTTAGGGATACGAAAAGAAAAAGATGAAAAGGATCAAAAGAAAAATCCTCGATGGAAATGCGAGTCGTGTGACCACAAATGTCAAAGACGATAAGTGAGTGGCTGTCACTCCAAAATACGAAAGTTTCTCGAGCTATCACTCCTATCTTTCAACCTCTGAGAGGTGAGCGCTAAGGTCGAATTAGCTGAACATAGGATGGGAGAACATCAAGAAGAATGGGTGGGTTAAAATAAACTTCGAGCCTTTATCCTTTCTTTCAAAACCATGAACCTAACCACGTTACAACCTTCAAAAGTCCTAATTGAAGCAGGTTGTTTCGAAAGCATACTCCGGCAAAGGTCGCGTCGATTCTGACTCCTAAAAAGGTTCCTCTTACCATGCTGATGCTGATGTTGAGAAATGTTTTGTGCATTATATGCTATAAACTGTTTTCCTTTTCCCAGTGAACAGATTGGATGTCAAGGCTGTCATATGTGTTGCATTAATACATCTTTTATGCAGAACAACTTGTTTTACTTGCGAGTAAGCGCTTGACAGCAGAAAAGCTTCCTACAATGGAAAGTATGGTCAAGATAGAATGCAGAGCGCCCGAATGTTCCGAGAGCAGGGGCAGGCTTTATTGTGATCCCCAGTCAGGTCAGCTTTTCGAAGTCAGTTATTCTGGGGCAATCAGGTTGAGATTCAGGCAAATACGGCGTAGTCGGGAGGTACTACTCTGAATCAGATAATCGGGGCAAGGTCATTGCAGTCGGGGCAAACCATCTTAAGCACGCAGAAGTTACTCGAGAAGCAGGTAAGGTGAAGTATCTCTCAGAAGTTCAGAGCACTGAGGCATGTTATATCAGACCATCAAGGAACAGATTTGCAGATTTCCTTTCAGGGACTATCCCCACAAATGTCATGTAGGCTGGGGCATATCAGAAGCGAAAGGAGTGTTGTTCTCCGTACATACAGGGCCATTCAGAGTTATTCAAGCGGATGCAGTCGATTTTCGAGAGCGAGATGAATGCGGGAAGTCGTGTCACTATCCCTTGACTCTTCACTAAAAGGCTGTGTATTCAGGAAGAATGTTTTCCAGCGGCAGTTGTATCTGACCCAGCAAGATAGCTTAAAAGCTCAAATCCATGTTTGCGATTGCTGTGAAGCCCATCCGTGTTGGCGCATCAATTTCCAGATCCGAGCTTCAGCAGCGCGCAGGAGGACTCCCTCCATTTTCTCCAGCAAAGACCAATTTGTCATTGGTATGGGTAAGCTATCCCTAGAGGAGTCCAATCATATTCAGCACGTCTGCTATTTCACAGCGGAGTTATATTCCCCAGCAGGGTATTACTTCGTCGCGGTGTTCGGTAAAGTTCCCAATATCCCCAGCGGAGTTGATTTCGCTCTCCCAGCATTTATTTTGCTAGGACAATTCAGTGATATCCGGGTTATCCCCAGCAGAGTTGGCCTCGCCTTCAGCATCTATTTTGCCGAGGTGGTTTTCTGTACCCAGCCTTCTCCGGCAGCTCGAGCCTGCATTAGCATATTGCATGCATTATCATATTTGCATCATACTTGCATATCATTGTCAAAGTGCATAACATTTCTATCCAGAATGGAGCATTACGCCGTGAAGAGATTAAAGTATATGCATAAGCATACGAAGCATAAGTCAGGTTTTCTATCAGCCTCATATGGCGCGTGAATTACTCTGTGATCAGTTCAGGGGCATTTATCCAGCAGCAGTATTCAGATAGTTCAGCAGATCATTTGTATCTCAAATCAGACAACAATTATGCTTTGATCAAGCAGTCATCTGATGTCGACAGACTTTTCTTCCCGTCAATTCATATTGACGATGTGTTCCTCCAATAAGTGGATTTCCCAGTCTATCATTAGACGTCTTGAGTGCGAGCGTGGTTTTCTTTCCGTCTATCCATAGACGATGTGAAGTTGCGGGTGGTCGCAGTAAGGTTTCAAGAAGGGGTTTTCCCCAGGATATGCTTTCCTTACCGTCTATCAGTAGACGATGTGAAGTTTTGGGTTGATTTTCAATGAAGTTCAAAATAGGGTTTCTCCGGCAAGTGGCTTTTCTTTCCGTCTATCAGTAGACGATGTGAAGTTTTGGTTACTGTTCAGCGGGTTTCTTATTGCCAGGTCATACATATGATGAGGTGTTTCCCCAGCGAGTCTTCTCCGGCTATCCTTAGTTGTTGAGGGGTTTCAAAAGGATTTCGAATGTTGGTTCTCTTTCTGTTTATTGGATGAGATGACGTTTCAAGAGGTACTTTTCTGACTGTCAATCCTTATTGATGGCGAGGTTCTTCGAAAAATGTTCAGTTTGCGTGATCGTTGATTCTTATTGACGACATGATTCTTTAAAAAGTGGTTTTCTTCCCGTCAGTCCATACTGACGATGTGGCCCCTTCAAGGATATTGATCTTTCCATCAATTTCCGCAGACAGAAGAATTCTGAAATTCAAGGGTTGGTGTTGAATATGGAGATTATGGTGTCTTTCCGTCTATCCTTAGACGATGTGAATATGGAGATTATTTCTTCCCGTCTATCCTTAGACGATGTGTGTATGGAGATTAAGAATTTGATCCCGTCTATCCTTAGACGATGTGAATTCGGAGATTATTGCTTCCCGTCTACCCTTAGATGATGTGAATTGATTTGTTCATCGATCAGGATGATGCCGTCTACCCTTAGACGATGCAAGTACAGAGATCATTCCTTCCCGTCTACCCTTAGACGATGTGAATTGATTTGTCATCAATCAGGATAATCCCGTCTACCCTTAGACGATGTGAATTGATTTGTCATCAATCAGGATAATCCCGTCTACCCTTAGACGATGAGAGTTGATTTGTTTCATCAATCAGGATGATCCCGTCTATCCTTAGACGATGTGAATTTGGAGATTATTTCTTCCCGTCTATCCTTAGACGATGTGTGTATGGAGATTAAGAATTTGATCCCGTCTATCCTTAGACGATGTGAATTTGGAGATTATTTCTTCCCGTCTATCCTTAGACGATGTGTGTATGGAGATTAAGAATTTGATCCCGTCTACCCTTAGACGATGTGAATATTGATTTGTTCATCGATCAGGATGATACCGTCTACCCTTAGACGATGTGAATATGGAGATTATGGTGTCTTTCCGTCTATCCTTAGACGATGTGAATTGGGAGATTAATGTTGTCTTTCTGTCTATCATTAGACGAGGTGAGTATTCAATCAGGGTGTCTTCCCGTCCATCTTTGGGCGATGTGAGTATATTTCTCTTCCTGCCTATCAGTAGGCAATGTGAGAAGATCAGGTATTTTGTTGTAGCCCTCAGGGTTTGTTACATGGGGTATCACAAGCAACGGGTATTCAATCAGGAGTTCTTTATCAGATGATTAATCAGCTTGGTGCCGTAATGACTGGACTCGGTTTTCTGGACTTTATTCCCCAAGCAGTTTACAGTATATGCTCGCGGTTGGCAAATTTTCGGGTTTTATTTGTATTCAACCGTCTCGTACCTCTGAATGTTTGAAGGCTGAGCGCTCTTCAAACCCTTCAGGTCCAAGTCGCTTGAATAGGGGCAGCTGTTGCACCCTAAAATTTGACCAACCGATTCTCCTATCTGACTCATGGTTTAAATTCATACTCGCAGCTCAGACATGTGATATTTGTGCACAAGCAGGGGATATCAGAGTTTACAGCTTGATTTTTGTCTATCAGATATGGCAGACCCAGTCCAGATTATCGGGGTTTTATTTTCAGGAAATTGTGCGCTCCTCGGTGGTTTTTCAGTGATTTTGATGATATTCTGATGCCCGGGGATCTCTGTTCGTTTCGATCTGGTCTCGTGCGCTCTTTTACGGGGGTCATTTGCATTCATCTGCATTTTTAGGGTTTTAATAGACTTTTGTGAATTTTAACAGGCTTTATAGATTTTTCTGGAATTTAAATAGGGTTTTTGAATATTTTAATAGCTTAATCCTTTTTTTAGAATTTTATAGAATATTTTAAATAGGTTTTAATCATTTGTAGAATTTTTAATAGAATTTAAATAGCTTTTATCATTTTTAGAATATTAGTGGATTTTTCTTAGCATATTAAATAGAATGACAAATTAGGGTTAATAGAAATTAAATAGTTGTTTTAGACAATATAGAAAATAATATAGTTTTTCTTTTACTAATGATAGATTTTAATAGATATTAAATAATATTAGAATTTTAATAGAGAATTAGTAGAAGCTTAGAGTTAATTAGATCTTAATTGATTTTTTAGAGTTTAATTAGCTTAATTGACTTTTTAGAGTTTAATTAGGATAATATAGAATTAATTAGGTTCTTAATCATTTTTTAGAGCTTAATTAGGTTAATCATGTTTTAGATTTAATTAGGTTGATTTAGTCAGTTAATTAGGCTTTAATGATTCATTTAGTTTTAAATTGTTTTAATTCAGTTTACAGTTTGTTTGGTTTTTTCGTTTGGGCCTTATTGCAAATAATCCAGCCCAACGCAGGTTTTTGTTCATCATGGGTCCAGAAAAGATTGTCCAAAAACAAGTCCAATTTGTCCAGCAGTTCTCAGAATTCTCCAGGAGTTTCCAGAAGGTTCCACGCGTCTCCAGTAGTATAAAAGCAGACACGTGTTAGCAGAGGAAGGGGCCCACGTGTTTCTCAATCCCCACGCCACGCCACCCTCTGACTCGCTCCCCCCAGGACACGTGTATCCCATGCAAACGCTTCCCTGAGCCACCTGTCTTCCCCACACCCATCACCGGAGCCTCACCTGGAAACTCACCGGCGGCCATGCATCAGCCGTAACTTCCCACCGCCGGTGACCCCCAACGACTTCCGGCCACCGTCATCCCCAAACGTCCAAAATCCCCAGAAATTCCTCTTCTTCCTCCGATCGTCTCCTCCACCTTCATCTTCAACGGCACCGGAAAATCTAACCCTCGCCGGAAACCTCCTCCACTTTTCCAGAAATCATCCTAAACCTTCATCCTTCAAGCAAGAACAACTCAGAAACTTCAAACTGAGTTCAATCTTCAAGATCTTTCCAGAACACCACCAGATCTTCATCCATTCTCAAGCAAGATTCCCAGAAATCACCTTGAATACTCAAACCTTCAACAAGCTTCATCAAAATCTCCAGAACGCCATCATCTTTTCCCAGAATTTCCAGAATCCACTCAGACGTTCAATCTCCAAGCAACATTTCCAGAACCTCCAATCGCGTTCAATCTTCCAGGAGATTCTCAGATTTCTTCGCTCCAACCTTCATCATAGCGTCAACCTTCTTCAACAACGCGCGCCTAATACTCAGGAATCTTCAAAGATCCCTTGTTCCTCTCGCGTCAAACCAGGTTTGCCTTCTCTCTGTTAGATCTTCATTGCAATTAGGGCGAAGTAATTGGTTAGGGTTTGAGTTCTGATTTGTGTTGAATTTGAGAGGGTACTGAGGGTGAGATTTCGTGTTGACTCATTTGAGTGTGAGAGAGGTGTGAAGTCTGGTTGAGGTTTGTTGTTCTCTGGGAATGGTGGGAGATTGGGGACGAGTTGCAGAGAGAGCGTGAGGGAGAGGATGAAGACGAGGGAGCGGCTAGGTTGAGAGTGAACAGTGCCAGGAAGATTGGGAGTGAATTAGGTTTTTTTTGTTTAGGGTTTGTTCAGATTAGGGTTGGGCTGGGTTCAAAGCCCAAAGGCGTACTGCTGACGCATACCCCCCAAGTGTATGTACGCCCCCCCCTGTTTGAGAGACCTGAGTGGATTAAGTTGGGCCTTATGCCCTATTGCTTTCAACACCCCCCTCATTTGAGCCCATAGTAGCAAATAACTGGAAAAACCACTCATAGCACCCCCAGACGTTTTTTTTCTTTTCTGAGTTACTAATGGTTTTTGACAAAATCTGGGCCCTGCGCCCAACTGCTAGTTGCACCCCCCAATCAGGGCCCAATGTAGAATGAATTAGATATCCATTGCTGTTTAAACCCCCTCCATTTCATTTTCTTTTATTTTGATTTTTCTTTTATATTTTCATATTAAATAAATCATAATAAATTGAAAATAGTTGTTTTTTTATGATTCTTTTTTATACCATTTCATGAAAATGTTAAGAAAATTAAGTAAAAATAAAAATGACATTTTATTTGTGGTTGTTATTTTTTGCATATTTTCCATTTAATTGATGTTTTTTTAATATTTTCAATGCATGCATATCATTAGAAAATTCATAAAAATGGTAGATTTAGTCAAATAATTCCGTTCTTTTTTCTGTAGACTCGTGATTCAGTGTAGAATTTTATAGTATAAAAATATTAGCTTAATCATGCATTTTCATTTTAATTGCATTTTTCACTGTTATTAATGTTGAATAATTGGTCTGTGGATATGTCTGTGTTGCTGATTTTAGTTCTTTCATATGTTGTTGAATTTTGATCTGATTTTTCAGTATGTTGTTATAGAGCCATGTAGGTTTCCCATTAGATTTTTATTAGATTTTTGTAGGATGTTCTGATAAGATTTGTCTGAGCCTGGATATAGGAGAAGTCTTGATGACTTCTGACTTTGAAGTTCAACTGTGGTTGAACTTCAGAGATAGTCTCTTGTGGTTTGTTGGCCTGTGGGTTCTTCTTGAAGGTGGGAGCTGATTGAAGTCCTGTTGGAGCTTGCAAGGATGCAGTGGATTGAGGCTTGGTCTAGGAGCTTGTTGTCTGTTTGTGAGGTTTGAGATCCTGAAGTTTGAAGGGAGTTTATGGTACTTTCCTGAGGAAAGCACTATGTATGACTTTCATTCTTTCTTCTCACCTCTTTCGTAAGTATCCAATGATGTCGGAGCCGACTTGTGAGTTTAATTCCTCCTGAGGAGGGATGTAAACTGATCACATGTTGTTGAGCCACATGGGATACGATTCCTAAGTGGAAGTCTCCTAGTACTTTCCTGAGGAAGGTCCTATGGGTCTATTCACTTAGTTCCATTAGTTTATCTAGGATTTCTTAAGTATCCAGTGATGTTGGAGCCAACTTGTGAGTTTAATTCCTCCTGAGGAGGGATGTAAACTGATCACAGTTGTTGAGCCACGTAGGATACAATTCCTAAGTGTCAGCCTCCTAGTACTTTCCTGAGAAAGGTCCTATGAGTCTGCTCACTTAGTTCCCTTAGTGCATATAGGTTTCTCAAGTATCCCGTGATGCCGGAGCCTTCATGTGAGTTTAATCTCTCCTGAGGAGGGATGTAAACTGATCACAGTTGTCGAGCCGCATAGGATATGATTCCTGAGTAGTAACCTCCTGGTACTTTCCTGAGGAAGGCACTATGAGCTTGTCTGCTTAGCTTCCTTTCTCTGGTAAGCTTATTCTGAAGCTTGGAGACTGGGATTGATTCCTCCTGCTTAGGTTTTTGATTAGAGTTGTTGTTTAGATCTCTGCTTAGGGTATTGTATAGAGTTCTGTTTAGAGCTAGATTAGGAGCTTGTTTCAGGTTTGTTAGAGGCCCTGCTCAGGGTTAGTCTCTTTGTATTGTTTGACTTGAATGATGTTATGTTGCATTAGACTTAGGTGTTCATCTAGATAGTTCTGAATAGGTGCATCTTAGAAGTAGACTTTGTGTGCATGAGAAGCTGAGGTGGTCCTCCTTCTGCTTGTTTGTTATTGAGTGGCTTTGCTTGTTGGTATTTGGTAGAGCTGAGCTCCCTTGCCTTTGTGGTTTGCGGCCTCTGTGCCTTGTTTGTTTAAATTGTTGCATTCATGCATATTTTCAGTATTCCTTTACTGTGCAGTTTCCTGTTTGTGGTTTAGTCCTGTTGCCATGATCCCTTAGGAGCTCTGACTTCTCCGCTGCGGAGTTGTTATGATAGACATCAGGATGGTCAACCAGGTGTGATAGCAGTAGGTAGATTCCCCTGTTTCTCAGCTATAGTTCTAGGGTCTTCCCTTTCCTTTCTGTAGGAGCTTTTGAGTAGCTTGATCCGTAGTTAGCTGAACTACAGCTGCTCTGATTCTTCGTTCCAGACGAAGATATGTAGGCATAGGATGCGATATCCTAGCGAGCACGCTAACGACTAACCTTTGTTCTCTCGCGGCTGTGCGATCGAGACTTTCCCGCTAACGACTAATTGCTACCCCTTTCTCTTGCCCGAGCGCATTTGAGACCAGATTGTAGTTGTAGGTTCCCGAGCCTTTAGGACCAGTTTGTTTTCTCACTGCTGTGTGAGAGCTCCCTGTTTACCCGTAGTTAGTCGAACTACGTTTGCTCTGATCTTTCATTCCAGATGAAAGTACGTAGGCACAGGACGCGACGTCACTGGCGAGCAACCTTTCCCCCGTTAGTCGTAGGAAGTCGAACTACGTTGACTCTGACTTTCCCATTGCACGAGGGAATACGTAGGCCCAGAACACCGTATGTTCTGTCGAGTCCTGTCCTTTTATTTTCTTTTCAGACCAGCCATTAGCGTAGATAGATAACACACCCTTTTACCTATAAACACCAAGCGTGGATCCCATCGAGTACGATGGACGTGAGGGGTGCTAATACCTTCCCCTTGCGTAACCGACTCCCGAATCCAGGTTTTGGTTGCGATGACCATACCTTTTCCCGTCTTTGCGAGGTTTACTTCGAGCGTTTCCTTTCCCGCTCTGAGGGATAAATAACGCACGGTGGCGACTCTCCTGTCAAGCCGGCGCCGATTTTCGCAGTAGCGACAACTTCCTCCATCTGCGACTTCGCAATCATGTCATCAACATGTACCTCGATCTCATGATGAATCCTATCATGAAAGAGAGTCACCATTTCCCGCTGATAAGTTGGCCCGGTATTCTTCAATCCAAAAAGCATCACCTTATAGCAAAAAGTCTCCCATAGTGTAATGAAAGTAGTTTTCTCCATGTCCTCTAGGGCCATCTTGATTTGGTTATACCCAGAGAAACCATCCATGAAGGAAAACATAGAATATTGAGTGATGTTATCAACCAATACATCAATATGGGGAGCTGGAAATCTTCTTTCGGGCTCGCTCTATTCAGATCTCTGTAGTCAGCATACATCCTGACCTTTCCATTTTTCTTAGGCACATAAACCATATTAGAGACCCACGAAGGGTAATTCGTGACAGCAAGAAAACCACCATTCAACTGCTTCTGAACCTCTTCTTTGATTTTGACTGCCATGTCAGGCCTCGTCCATTTCAACTTCTGCTTGACTGGCAGACATTCTTTTCGGAGAGGCAACCAGTGTACCACAATATCTGTATCCAGCCCAAGCATGTCTTGGTAAGACCAATAGAAGATATCCTTATACTCACAGAGAATTTCAACCAATCTTCTCCTGATACTGTCTTCCAATGCAGCCCCTACTCTAACCTCTTTCTTGTCGTCCTCGGTGTTGTACCCCAAAATTTGACCAACCTTTTCTTCCTAACTTGGCTTATGTTTCATTTCATTTAGCATTTGCATTTGCATAGCATTGGTTCTAGGCAGGGGATCAAGAGTTTGTATTTGTCATTCAAGAAGAGGAGATCTTCATATTCAAGCTCAAGAGGGTATCATTTTCAAGTCATCAAGGTTTCATCATCATCATATAGGGTCTCAAAGCTCCTTAAGGGGAGAAGTTTGTGTAAGGGTGTCATCTCCTATCTTGAGGATCATCAGAGGTTCATGAGGTTGCCTATTTGGATAAGGCATGGTTCAAGGGTTCAATAAACATCTTGAGGGTTCTTTGTGGAGCTTGTATGGTCATTCAATTCATTTCCAAGAGCCTCAGTCAATGGATATGGTGTTAAGGTTTCATCTGGTCAACCAAAAGTCAATTGTGGACTTGAGAGGACTCAAGACTTGGTTCTTGACCATTGAAGGCATGAGAAGTCATCATGAAGAATCTAGGATGTCATGTTGAGATTAAATCAATGAGATTCAAGAGTTCAAGAAGTTACTAAATTAGGGTTTCAGTTGATTTCAGTGTAAAATCCCCTTCTTTGGTGCTTAACTTCAAGGACAATTTTCATTATGATGCAAGTTCAATCTCATTTTCCAACAAACATGAGACTTGTTCATAAATGTTCAAGTTTTCTTTTGAGTACAAGAACTCATCCATTGAGTTTGTACATCTCAAGTTATAAGGTCAACAAGTTGGTGTCACTAGATGAAGAGAATTTTGAGGTACTCAAAGTCAACTCACGTCCAAGGCATTTTTCACATGGAATAAAACTTCTCCTCACTTTCAAGTGAAAATGAATGTTGTTCCTCATTGTCTTAGCTTTCCAAAAAGTGCTAGAAGTCCTCATTCTCATGCGTCGAGCTCAAGTTATGGTCTTCACAAGGCAAGGGTATTTTTGGAAACATCATTATAGGTCATTCTTTTCAATGGGCAATTTCATGAACTTCAAGGCCTCTAATCCAATTTTGTGCCACATGAAAGTTGTGTCACATTGCCTTAACTTCATCATGAACTCAAAATCCATGATGTTTGATGATTTATGTGATCATTTGAACCATAGTAAGCTTGAAAAGGTTAATTTTTTGACATGGTTTGGTTTTCTTCCATTACAAGTCATAAAATGGATTAATCTTTGAATTTTTTTTGGCATCATTCCAATACCATTACATGACCATGATGTATCTTACCCAATTTGTGCCAACATTTGACAACATTACATGCCATTTTTCAAGTTTCCATACCTTAAAAAAGTAATGAACCAAACTTTGCACAAGCTCATTCTCAATGACTACAATCAATATCATTCATTTCTACACACCTCAAATATCTATTTGCTGACTCAAGAGGAGTGGATTTCATGCTGTGCCCGTGTATGCTCCATGGATTGCATTTTTTGGAAAAACTTGAAATCACTTGAATAAGGCAACATGGGCCTGCATGAGTGCCTTAAACCCATCATATTTAAGTTCAAAATGAAACCCTAGTGACCAGAAGAAGCTTGCTGCGTGAGAGAAGAGAGAATCACTCAAAAACTTGACAAATTTTCTCTTGTTCGAATTGGCCATTTTCTGGAGATTTCTTTCAAGCATTTTCTCAAATCATCATCACAAAGGATCAAGGAGAAGGTTTGCAGCTTGAAAATGAAGTTGGCAAGGAGTTTAAAGGGGCAACGGAGCAGCTCCCTTTGGTAATTTTCTCAATCTTTAAACCTTCATTTTAGGCATTCATTAGGTTGCATTACTAGTGCATATGAAGCCCTACATCTTGTAAGAAACGTTTGCATTGTTTTTATGCCTGTTCATGTGATTTTCAGTTTGAACTTCAAAAATTCGTGGCCTCTTTTCACCCACTTCCATGAACCTTTTTTAAAATTGGATGCCATATTTGAGTTCTATGTGAAAAATGCATCAGAAATGTGTAAGATGTTTTGAATTTTATGTTGATTTTGGATTTACTCCGGTGGAGCCTTCCCGGAGAAGACGACAGGAGCCCTAGCTCCGGCGTCTGGTTTAGTCTCATGTGAAAGTTGATGTGGCTTGGGTAGACTTGTTGACTGAGTGAGGTGTCGCGCGCGTGTTGATTTGACCTTGCCAGCGTGTTTTATTGAATCCCAGTCGGATTAATGAAACTCTGCGTTTCAGTTGGAAACTGATGGCATTTGGGTTTTGGGCTTAGTCCAATATGCTAACCACGCCTCCTTGTGGGAGGCCCATGCGCGTTTTACACTGGATTTATTTCATCCTGACTTTACTAGTCACACCCCCTCCCACTTGTTCTTTTCATTTTATGTTATTTTCTTTGCAATTTAAGTTTTAATCATTTAAAAATAGTTCCATATTTTATAAAAATACAAAAAAAATTGTTTTCTATTATTTCAACATGTTGACTTAATTTTCAAGATTTTTATTTTATTTTTCCATTTTTTAAAATATTTTTAATGCAATTAATGATTAATGTGGTTTTATGGTGCACACCTTGAATTGAATTGATCATTTGACCCTCAATTAAATATCCCCTAGGACCAAATTTTCTCTCCCACTTAGGTGATGGATTGAGTTATTTTTTAGGGTTGATTTGAGGTATTATTGATCATTTTTAAATTGTTTTCCATTGCCTTTTTGTGGACCCTCGATGAACACTCGATAAGTGGAACACCTTGCCTTCTTGGATTTAATTGGTGGTGCTTTGATTTGAATCTTGCCATGAGATTTTGCTTGATGTTTTGTTATTAATCAATATCACTTTGAGTATTTTATTTGGAATTTATTGGATTTTTATTCTATTTTTAATGGATATTGCAAATTTAAGTTGATTTCATCATGTTTACACATACTAGTCTTGACCTAATCTTTGGGATATGATCATGAGTGATCCTTTGAGCACCTCTTAAGCCTTCTTAGCTCATGTTAACATGCCTGAGGTGCTTCCTTGCTTGTTTAGAGGTAAAATGTATGTGTACCTTGTGCCACAAGTTACCTTTGGATCATGCCTTTCCACTTGTTTGAAGTGTGAAACAATTGCTTGAACTTTGGTTCTTCAATGTGACTTGATCATGCTTGTGCTTGCTTGATATTTTGAGCTTGAATTTGGATCATTCCATTTGTTTTTACTTATTCCCTTGGTGTTTGGATACTTGTTCATGATGATTTGGTGTTGATAATTCTACTTTGAGTTTGTCATGAACACTTGTACCCCTTTTGCATTGCTTGCTTGCCTTGTTTTACTTGAGCATTAAGTTAGTGTTTGGTTGAGTTGACTATGATGTGGTGGCTGTCCCGCACTTCTTCCTCCCTCACTTCTTTGCTTGTACTTTGTGTAGCACCTTTCTCCTTTGATGATTGATGGTAATTGGTTGTAGGAGTTTACTTCTCCCATTTCATCCCATCCCTCTTGACTTGTTTAAGTCTTTCTTTTGTGTTTGAGTCTTATGCTTGTGTTTGAGTCTTGTTGCATTGTTGCATGTTCGTATTTGTGTTTTGAATCTCATATTTCTCTTCATCTTGCATTGACTTGCTTAAGTCTTTCATTTCATATTCATCTTCATCTTGTGATTGACTTGCTATGTGTTTACTTGTGTTTTTTGCCATGATCCCTTAGGATTCCTAGTCCCTCTATTTAAGATGGGAGTAGGAGAGACATTAGTCTTTCAATCCTTTTCATGATAAAATTAGGTAGTTCCCTTCTCAATCCCAACTTTAGGACTACATTGCATGATAACATTAGGGTTGATCAGTTCCCCTTAGAGTCTTGTGTCTTCTCTTCTCATCTCATAACTTTCATAAGACACTTAATAAAGGTTAACAATTGTTGTACGCTACGAGACTTAAGTACAGAAATGATGATTGGGGGCCTCCTCTCACATTGTCTAGAGTGTTTAGTGTATGCCCTTTGGGCGATATGCGACGCATTCGCTCTTATGTCATAGTCTCTAGTGCAACATGAGTTACAAACTAACTCAATTCACTTATTCTCTAAAAAACACAAACAAAATCAAACCTATTTATCCTTCGGGATTATTTTCAAACTCATTTTCAGAAATAGTGTGTTAAGTTTTTGTTCTACCGCAAACAGGCATCATCCCTAACTGCTAGAACGTAGATTTAACCCTACTCATTAAAACACTTGAACCAACCAGTGGTCGTGTTAGCCTGAACTATGTTTGCTGTGATTTCTCATACCAGATAAGGATACGTAGGCACAAGACGGTGATGTCTTTGGGAGAAACCTTTCCCCCTTCACCCTTAGTTTCCCGAACTACATTGACTCTGACTTTCCCATTGCACGAGGGAATACGTAGGCATAGGGCGACAATGTCCTATCGAGTCTGTTCTTTCCATTTCCTCCTGTTTAGCAGTAGAATTAGATAGTTTCTTTCACCCATAAATTAGACAACAAGCATGGATCTTGTTGAGTACAATGGACGTGAGGGGTGCTCACACCTTTCCCTTGCGTAACCGACTCCCGAACCCAAGATTTGGTTGCAATGACCTTGTCTTTCCCTTTTTCTTAGGTTTTCTTTGATCGTTTCCTTTCCCTCTCTTTGGGATAAATAACGTTCAGTGGCGACTCTTATGTCTAGTTTGCCAGCTTCCTTATCTCGCATTAGCGACAGTTGGCGACTCTGCTGGGGATGCTTCCCATCCCCTATGCGAGTCAATTCTAGCGCTTGTTTATTTTTGTTTGTGGGTATATATATATATATATATATATATATATATATATATATATATATATATATATATATATATATATATATATATATATATATATATATATATATATATATATATATATATATATATATATATATATATATATATATATATATATATATATATATATATATATATATATATATATATATATATATATATATATATATATATATATATATATATATATATATATATATATATATATATATATATATATATATATATATATATATATATATATATATATATATATGTGTATATATATATATATATATATATATATATATATATATATATATGTGTATATATATATATATGTATATATATATATATATATATATATATATATATATATATATATATATATATATATATATATATATATATATATATATATATATATATATATATATATATATATATATATATATATATATATATATATATATATATATATATATATATATATATATATATATATATATATATATATATATATATATATATATATATATATATGCATATGTGTTGTATCTGTACAATATTGCATTTGCATTTTATTTTCCGCACTTTATTATCATGTTATTGTTGTTCTGTTGGGTGGGTGTTCCATTGAGAGATAAGCCCAATACCCAGGCTTGAGTACATACCTAGCATTAGTGTGGAAAGTAGTGATGAACCTGTACATTTGGCATGCACTAGTCCTTATGAAATTCGCGTTCAGACGAGATTTTCTTTAAAGACATCCTT
Source organism: Lathyrus sativus (assembly GCA_963859935.3). Taxonomy (NCBI): domain Eukaryota; kingdom Viridiplantae; phylum Streptophyta; class Magnoliopsida; order Fabales; family Fabaceae; genus Lathyrus; species Lathyrus sativus. The sequence continues at coordinate 84,397,027 of OZ012739.1, read as the reverse complement.
TCCAGTCCGTCTCGGACAGTTGAGAGGATGTTGGATCTGAGAATTATCGACTCTGGAGACCGATCATTTGGGAGTCAGTTAAGTGAGGCCTCCTCGTTTGACCATGATGCCAAACTAGAAATGGTGAACGTATCATCGTTTCTCGAGAGTCTGTGATGCTGACGACCGCATAGGATGCCGAACCTTATCAGAGAATAGGTCCATACCTGTGAGTGGGAGGGTTATGCAGGAAACTTGACCTCCAACTAACTCGGATTTCTGGTTTTCTTATCAGTGCGGACCTTTGATCTTTGATACTATGGGTTTCTATTGCTTTCACATTCTAATGTTCTGGTATTTTCTCGCCGAGGCAGAATTCTGGTTCATCTCAGTCAGCAGCACATCAGTCTTGATCCCCTGTTTGCATCTGCATATTCATTTGCATGTATTTGTGTTTCAGGTGCATATTTTCCCTTTGATTATAGTAATCTAATCCACCACCAGTATGGAGCCTGGTTTGAAGAGGATTGTCGTTTACAAGTTCCCGATGCCAGAGATAGGGCCTTTGCTTAGTCTTACTTCTGTAGCTGACCATGGTGTTATGGAAGACTTCAGGAAGGAGTATGGGAAGATCTTGAGCTATGTTTGTAAAATCTCAAGATTTGAGTTAGGAGGAATTCATACTCTGCTGCAGTTTTATGATCCTCAGTTGCGTTGCTTCACCTTCCTGGGCTATGTCTTGATGCCAACTTTGGAAGAGTTTGCTATGTTGATGGGAGTTCCAGTCCTAGAGCAGGTGCCTTTTTGTCACTCTGAAGAAGAACCTGACTTCACCAAGTTGGCTAGTGCTCTTCATCTGGATATCTCTGAATTGTATGGTAAGTTGGTATGGAGAGGTAGAGTCCCTAGTTTTTCACTATCATTCTTGGTAAGTAGGGCTTAAAGCTTTGCTAAAGAAGGGTGTTGGGTGGTTTTCAATGCTATTTTGGCTCTTTGCATTTATGGCAGAGTCTTGTTCCTTAATATCCCAGACTTCGTTGATTTAGACGCCTTCCATATTTTTGCTTCTAAGAACCCTGTGCCTACTCTCTTGGGAGATGTATAGCATTTTATGCACTACAAGAATGAGAACAGAAGAGGAAAGAATGTCTCCTGTTGTGCGCCACTTCTCTACAGATGGTTTGTGGATCATCTTCCTAAGGTTGGACCCTTTGTTGATACTGCAGACACAATTGATTGGTCAGAGAGGCTCATGGGACTGACGTCGGAGAATATTGTTTGGTTCAACAGATATCTGCTTGGTAGTGAGATTATCCTCAATTATGGAGGTTTTCCCAATGTTCTGTGATAGGAAAGAAAGGTGGCATCAATTATAATCCCGCTCTCGCTGTCAGACAATTTGGCTACGCTTTGAGAGGACCCGGAGGGAGGAGGAAATACAGGAATCTCTGTATTTCATAGGAGTATTCGATAATGAGACTTTATCCAGATTGGAGAAAGCTTGGGGAAGAATCCATCACAAAGGAAAATCTTCTTTGGGTAAAGGTGACTGTAGGGCCTATGAACCATATGTCGGGTGGATCCAAGAGAGGGTTGAGAGGTTGTTGTTACCATTTCCGATCAGAGAGCCTTTATATCATTTGGTAGCTGAAGAACCAACGACAATTGACATTCAGAAGTATAACCAGTTGTGGGTTGAGAAGGAAGAGCTACACAAAGCGAATGAAGAGTTAGAAAAGGAAGTCATTCAGCTAAGGAGCGAAAAGAACGAAGCAGCCTACCTGTCTAAGATGAAGACAAAGACTCTGAACAAAATGGAGAGAGAACTGACTGAAGAGATTCGTGCCCGAGAACGAGTAGGTCAAGATCTGAAGAGTGCTAGCAATATCCTCAAAGACAAGAAGAAAGAGTTGGCAAGAGCACGCTTGGAGATATCCAAATTCAACGCTCAGTGGAATGCTGCTCTAACTTCCAGCAAGGGAAGAGAGGATGAGCTCCATCAGCATATTGACAGGTTGAAGACTCAGCTCCAGATTAAAAATGAAAGAACTTCAGGGGAATCATCTCGTCAGTATGAGAATGACTGCAAGCTGCGAGAAGCTCTTGCAACGCTGGAAGAATACAAGGTAAAAGAAGAGTTGAAGAAGCAAAGACTCGAAGACGCTTTTGAAGAAGGTGCTTGGGAGGATTATGTTCAAGACTTGAAGGATGTCATTAGCAGAAAAAAGTTTCTTATTCAAGCGTTGGTTGCACGACCTGAACATCCGGATACAAAGGAGTTGTTAGAGGAGTTCCAGACTCGCTGCCATACCTGATGCAGTCTTCCTTTGTTCTTCTTTTGTTATTGTTGTTATTCTGTATTTAGACCATCACCAGGATTGTTGGATGAGGTCGTATTGATCATTATATTGTATTCCTTGGTGCTTTGTATGCTGAATCTTATCCTCATTTTATTTATGAGAGGGATTTTGTGGCTCCATCTGTTGACTCTTCATTCTCCTGTTGTTTCTTTTGGAACTAGAATCAAGGGGAAAATTTACCTGAATCATATTTACATGTTTGCATTTTGCATCATCATCGTCATTTTTGCATTGCAGGTGTTCCTGGTTCCGTTAAACTTATCTATCTGTGTTTTTTCTCTAAGCAGTGTTTCAGGATAGCAGAACGGACGATTCACCGATACTCGACCGGAGGGAATTAGCAGAAAGTTATGGATCAGATACAGTTAGAATTGCAAGAGTTCAGGGATCATATGGCTCAGTTCATGGATCTTATGCAAGGGGTTGCCAATGGTTAAGAGCAGCTCAGAACACTAGTCCAGCCTCTAATTGCCAGGGTGGATGGTAGCGGAGTTTTGCATGGTGGGACCACTGTCGTTCCTCCCCCGACTGATAATAGTACTCCTCAAGCTGATATTATTCCAATTGTTGTTATTCCTCTGAGCAGAGGCCATCAAACTAGAGCTCATGTGGCAGGTGTAGCGGGCGTGGCACATGGAGCTGTCGTACCTCAGTAGGAGGAGGATGAACAGGATGATGTTTTCTCTATGGGAGATTTGGGTGCAGGCCTTCAGACTGATGCGGATAAGAGGTTTAAAATGGTCGAGGAAAAGATGAAGAATTTGGAGAATTAGAACTCTCTAGGTCTTGATATGTCCAATCTAGGGTTGATTCCAGGTCTGAAGATGCCACCAAAGTTCAAAGTGCCTGACTTTGATAAGTACAAAGGGACAACCTGTCCCAGAGTACACCTCATATCATATTACCGGAAAATGTCTGCCTACTCAGATGATGAAAAGCTGTTGATGCACTTCTTCCAAGACAATTTGTCCGGACCTTCTTTAGAATGGTACATGGGCCTCGAGGGGACTCACATCAGAAGTTGGAGGGATCTGGGAGAAGCCTTTGTCCGTCATTATCAGTATAATAGTGACCTGGAGCCAAACCGAGTTCAGCTGCAAAATATGTCTCAGCGAAACAACGAGGGGTTCAAAGAGTATGCCCAAAAGTGGCGTGAACTAGCTGCGAGAGTTCAGCCTCTGATGGTGGAAAGGGATCCTATTGATATGTTTGTGGCAACGTTTCCAGGAATATATTATGAAAAGTTGATTGGAAACATGTCCGGCAGTTTTTATGATTTAATCATTACCGGTGAAAGGGTGGAGAATGGTATCAAGTTGGGTAAGATTCAAGTACGAGAAGGATCCATGTTTGGTGGTGGGAGAAAGACTTTTGGTAACTCTAAGAAGAGGGAAGGTGAAACGAATGCAGTTATAGGATTCAGAAACAGGAGCAGAAACAGAGCTCAATGTCAACAGCAATATCAGCCGCAACAACAGCCACAGGTTGCCAGCATAACCATTCCTGCAGCACCTCAACAACAACAGAATTATGCACCACGCCGGTTTTAGGACCGATGAAGAGCAGTTAATAGGCAGTTTGATACTCCGCCTATGCCGTATTCTCAACTTCTACAACATTTGCTACAACTTCAGCTGATCCAAAAGAGAACATTAGCACCACTCACTGGCGCTCCATCTCTGGGTTATGACACGAATGCTAGATGCGAGTTTCATTCAGGTGCTCTGGGCCACAACATAGATAATTGCAAGGCTTTTAAGCACAAGGTGCAAGACCTTCTTGACTCTAAGGCAATTAACTTCACCAATGATACTCCTAATATGGTCCAGAACCCGATGCCTAATCATGGAGCGGGCAGAGTTAATGCTGTTATTAAAGAATAAGATCTGAATTTGATAAGCGATGTCGCAGAGTTGAGAACACCGTTGAGCTTTGTTAAAGACAAATTGTTAAAAGGCGGAGTTTTTCCAGGTTGTGTGGAAGATTTTAAAGGTTGTGTTGCTCACCCTGAGGGTTGTAGTGCATTGAGAAATCACATTCAATGTTTGATGAATGAAGGTGTATTGCAGTTTGACAGGATTGAGGAAGGAAAAGATGTGAAAGAGATTAACAGTGATCAGGATGAGATTGCCACGATTTCAATCCCTTTCAGGACTATTAATATATTAGCGTCACCGAGGCTAGCGCCTGTGATAATCACTAAAGCCGAAACAGTGCCTTACGAAAGTACCAAGGTCATCCCATGGAATTATGGGGCAGAGGTATTTTGCAACGGCCAGAAGCAAGAGTTGATGGGAGTGTCGTCTAAAGGTTCATCTGTTGACAATGTGGACGGAGTTGGTGGATTGACTAGAAGTGGTATAGTGTTTTCACCGCCAGAAACTAGTGCGGAAAGACCGGATAAAGGAAATGGAAATGCTGTAGTGGAAGAGAGCTCACAGCAAGGAGAGAAAGATTCTCTGATCCAAGACGTTGAAGAGTTCATGCGTCTTATTCGAAAGAGCGACTATAAGATTGTTGATCATCTGCAGCAGACTCCTTCCAAAATCTCAATTTTGTCTTTGTTATTGTGCTCTAAGGCACACAAGAATGCCTTGTTGAGGATTCTGAACACAGCTTACGTGCCACAGGAGATTTCCGTAAATTAGCTTGAAGGTGTTGTAGCCCATGTTAATGCTGGAAATGGCTTAGGGTTCACAGATTTAGACTTGACTCCCAAGGGAAGGAATCACAATCATACCTTGCACGTCTCTATTGAGTGTAGAGGATCTGTCTTGTCACATGTGTTGGTTGATACTGGGTCATCACTTAATATGTTGCCCAAGAAAGCTTTAATGAAATTGGACACTGTCGCAACTGCGAAAAACACCCGGCGGAAAACAGAAGAGTCGCCACCTTTCGTTATTTATCCCAAAGAGAGGGAAAGGAAACGATCAGAAAAACCTGACAAAAAGGGAAAGACAAGGCCATCGCAACCAAGTCTGGATTCGGGAGTCGGTTACGCAAGGGAAAGGTATGAGCACCCCTCATGTCCGTCATACTCGACGAGATCCATGCTTTATTGTCTATCTAAAAGGGTGTGTTAAAACTATCTACGTGAAAGGCCGAAGGACAAAAGAAAAAGAAAGGGCTCGGCAGAGCATCGCCGCTCTGTGCCTACGTATTCCCTCGTGCAATGGGAAAGTCAGAGTCAACGTAGTTCGGCTAACTACGGGTGAAAGGGGGAAGGTCGCTCACCAAGACGTCACGTCTTGTGCCTACATACTTTCATCTGGTATGAAATATCAGAGCAAACGTAGTTCGGGATAAAAAGACCACAGGTTGGTTCAAAAGTTTTTAGGCCCGAGTAGGCTTAACAAGTAGTTCTAGCAGTTGGTGTATGCAGCTCGACCATTGGAGACTTAGGTGTTACCGTTTGCGGTAGAACTAAAAGTTATCAACACTCTTTTATCTGAAAAGATTTTCCTGATTAAGATCCCGAGGGATGAAAAATATTTGAAGTGTCTTTGTGTTTTTTAGAGAAGAAGTGTTTTGAATTTGGTTTGTAACTCATGTTGCACTAAAGACTATGACTCAGGAGCGAATGCGTCACATATCACCCAAAGGACATATACTAACATTCTAGACAATTGAGTGGCAACCAGCCCAATCATAATTTCCCAAGTAGCTTAAGGCTCGTAACGTACAACATTCATTATCATTTATTATGTGTTTTGAAAATGTTTGAAGATGAGGAGAGAAAGGACACACTAATGGGAGACTAACTCAATCCTAACAGTTGTCATGCAAAGTGGACTTAAAGTTGGGATACAAAAGGGAACTACCTTAAGTTATCATGCATGGTTTGAACCTAATGTCTATCATAACCTCTCTTGAAGAAGACAAGTTATAAATCCTAAGGGGAGAAAGACAAAAGAAGAAGAAGAAAGAACATGAAAATGCAAACATGTAAACATAGAATGCACAAAAAAGATGAAAGTGAGGGAGGAAATATGTGTGGGGCAGTAGCCTCCACAAACTCATCTCAACCTCAAGCATGCATATGAGAATGCAAAAGAAGAAGGGAGAAAGAAATGCACAAAGTGAAATCAAACAAACAAGAAGGAATCACACAAAAATGCACCAAAAGTGGGATGAAATGACCTAAGTCAAACAACATCAACCACAAGTGCCAAAAGCCAAATCAAATGAAAGGAAAGTAAACTCAAAACAAAAGTGAGGATGGAAGGCTATATGAGGACAACAAGGAACTCATAATATGCACTCAACCATAAGCATCACAAACAAAATGCAAAAGAAGCACAAAGGAGTCCTCAAGGATTCATCATTTTAGGTATGCTTCAAGTACCTCCTCAGGAGGGACTAAGACACTTTAAATGAGACTCCAAGGTCATGGAACAGAAGAGGGGATGAGATAAGAGAGTTCAAAAGAAAAATCAATCACATCATAAGAGAAAACAAGCTTGTAAACAAGAGGATGCAAGCATGTCACATATGGAAACCCTAAATGGAAACATCAAAAGAAACACACAAATGAACAAGAAAAACACAATATCATGACCTAAAATTGAGCAACCAGCAACCTTAACATGTTAGCAACATGAATAAAAAGGGATTAAAGGCTCAAAGGATCCATAAATGTCATATCCAAAGCAAACTAGGTCAAGGTGTATGTATGAACCTCCCTTTGGGGTAACTTGACTTGCAAGTTACCTCAAAATTAGGAAAGTGATTCAAAACTAACCAAATAAAATGCACAAAGTCCATAAACATGTTGGCAAACAGAGGCCAAGAAATCACAATCAAAATCAATTCACAACACCACCAAAGAAATTGATTCACAAGGGTATCCCATTGTGAATGAGGATTGTCGAGGGTCAAATGAAATGCAATCAAAGTCAAACCAAAAGTCAACCAAACAGGGGAAAATTGATCCTCAATAATTCATCAACTCATCATGGATATAAGGATTAATTTTCAGTCATTGGATCAAAAGGAAAAAGAAGAAACAAATCAAAAACCAAGCAATGTCAAAAATTAATCCAAATAATACATCTCCAATTAATAATTCCTTTTTTAAATGAAAAATAATCCTAAAAAATAAAATAAAAATTCTAAAAAATAAAAGACATTTCAAATTGTCCATAAAGTATTTTTTGATGAATTTATCAATTGGAGGAATATTTTATATTGAATTAATTCAAAACAGATCAAAATAAAAATAAAAAAGAAAATAAAATAAAATAAAATAAGACAAATCCACGGTGTAGATAGCAATAAAATTGCACGCAATCAGCTGGGCCTGGCTTGAGGGGTGTGCCAAAAGCAATTGAGGGCCCAGTCCACTAAATCAGTCAACCAACAAGGAATAGATCTCAGCCACACGATACCACTACCAGTCAATCAATCCAAGAGCCCATAACATGACACGCGTGCAATTAGAATTAAAAACAAAAACCAAATAAATCACAGCCACAAGATCAGGTCTAGGTCAAGTAATTAAACGGTTGAGGGACACGCTGGTGAAACGCACCGTTTCACTTAAAGCTCAGTCAACAAAATCTCAGCCACACAATGCAACCTGAGTCAAACAATCTAACAACCAAGGACGTGCCATGCAAGCAACAGTAAATCAACACAAAAATAACAATCAATTGTGACCTTCAGATCAGGTCTAGGTCAACAAATCAGCAAAGATCCAAAAGCTTACATCAAGCCACGTCTCTTCTTCAACATTTAAACATGAAAAATAAGAGGGAAAACCAGACGGTGGCCGGATTCCCTCCGGTCATCTTCTCCGGCCCCAATGAACAGTGGCAGCTCAAAAAAAGTTCATGAAACGCTTAATTTCTTACACCAATTGATTCCTCATGCTTCATACAACTCAAATCCAAGGTTCATTTTAATTTTCAGTCCATGTACAAGCCAAATCAAAGACATACAATTCGGAGCTCAAATCACAAATCATCACCAATGCCAGTCAATTTTAGTTAGAATTAATCTACATAGCTCCTAGGTCATTATCATGCAAAAATGACATTCAATTGGATCACAAACAGAGAGAAAAGTTGAATTGAAGGTTACCTAGTCGAGAGCTTCCACTGAGCCTTCAAACTTTGATGAAACTTGCTGGAAATAAACCAGAATCACTCTACAATCCTCCCTGAAGCTTCAGATGTGCTTGATTTGGTTTGAAATTGAGTGAATCTGAAAAATCGTATTCCACTTTTTCTTGAGCTTTATCAATGGAGTTCTTGAGCAATTCATCACCAATTTCTCCTCTAAAGGTTTGTGAAGCATTCTGAAGTTATATATGATGGATTTGGATTCATAAAAAGCCCAAACAAGGTTGGTTTAAGTCCAATTGGAAATCCAAAAAATTGCACATGGAGCCTCCAAAATGCACACGAAAATAGAGCTGTTAGGCTTGGAAATTCACTCATTTAGCTTGCTGGTAATTCACTTTGATCATGTGGATGATATTCAGCCCTTGGTTTTATCAAATGGTGGAGTTTGAATTGTCAATTTTCCACTTGAAATGGCCATTGAACTACACATGAAAATGGCACCAAAACTGAAATCCAATACTTGCATCTGGTTTATTACATCTTTGTGACTCAAAAAATGTATAAACATGCCTTGTTTTGGTCCAAAATCAATTAACTGCATTTTATGATTTTTAAGCTTTCTTCATGAAAAAGTCTCACACCAATTCTTCAATCCAAGCCTCAACCATGACATGAGATGGTTTGGTGATGAAATTGGTACCATTTGGAGCAAGCTTGATGTTGGAAAGATTTTCATTTGAAAGGTGCAAAGTAGTGAAATGGACCTATAATGAAAATGACCTGTAATCTTACTTTCCCAAAATACCCTTGTCTTGCAAGCCTCATAACTTGAGTCTACAAATAAGATGAAGGACTTCTAGTACTCTTTGGAAATCTAAGATCATGAGGAACAACTTTCACGTTTGGGTCAGAGTGAGGAGAAACATCCTTCTAGGTCAAAAATGTCTTGGAAGTTGGTTGACTTTTGTTGACCAAAATCACATTCATTTGATGACCTGTAACTTGTCAGCATCATAACTTGAGTTCTAGAAATCAGATGAAAGACTTCTAGTACTCAAAATAAAGCTAGAAACATGATCTACAAGTTTCATGTTGGGTTCAAGATAAGATGATACTTGTATCTTGAGATATGTTGTCTTGAAGTTGGACACTAAATAAGGGATTTTACACTGAGAACCCTAATTTAGTAACTTCTCACACTCTTGATTCTTCTTGATTTGATCTTGAAATGATATATTAGACATCTCAACACAACATTCCATGATCACAAAGACTTGGAATTGAGTCTTAATCTTCTTCAATTTCACAGTTGACTGAGGGTCGATCAGATGAAAACCCTAAATGCACCACTCTTGACTGTGGCCTCTTACCCTTGACATAACAACTTGAATAAACTCCAACATGACTCTCAAAGCCTTCAATGAGCTTTCTAAACATCCCATATCCAAAATCATGAATTCACAAACCTTTGATGATCTTCACCTGGTCCCCCAGTTAGAAGCTAATCCACATACACCCATCAACTCTTTCACAAAACTTTGACCACTTCTTGGTGACTTGATGACCACATGCTTGAGTAAAACCCCTTGCTTAGGCTCAACACTCTTGGTGACCTTCTCTTACTATGCGCAACCTCCTGATCCCCTGCTAAATGAACAATGTTATGCAATTCAAATGCTAGAAGAAAATGAAATGAAACATAAACCAGGTTAAGAAAAGGTTGGTCAAATTTTAGGGTGCAGAAGACACCCAAGGTGTGATTTGTACTCCTAGTGATCTTGTTGTGAGAGCCTTTGACGGAACAAGAAGATCAGTCTTCGGCGAAGTTACTACCCATCCAAGTGGGTCTAGAAATGTTCAGTGCCATTTTCTACATTATGGACATTCAACTCGCATACAGCTGTCTACTTGGTCGACCCTGGATTCATTCTGCAGGAGCGGTTACCTTAACCTTGCTTCAAAATTTGAAGTACATGATTGAAGGAAAGATTATCACCGTGTGCAGTGAGGAAGATATAATGATTAGCTAGCTATCATCTTTCAAGTATGTAGAGGTGGACGGAGAGATCCATGAAACTTTGTGCCATGCGTTCGAAGTTGTTCAGATCAAAGAGAAGCCTCCTGTTGTGGACACAACTTTAGAGATTTCAATGTCTTCTTTCAAAGAAGCTCGAGCTGTTGTGGAGTCTGGTTATTCACAAGGATGGGGTCAAGTGCTCAGTATTCCCAACAAGCAGGACAAATTTGGATTGAGATACAACCCTTCTTCCTCACAGAGTGCTCCACGATACAGAGGACCGATGCAATTTACTAGTGGTGGAGTCATCTTCGATAGAATCAACATTGTGGGAGAAGACGAAGGGGATAGTGATTGTGACATGGATGCATGGATTCAACCGTGTGTTCCTGGTCAAAGCTTATGCAATTGGACCATCGAGGAAGTCGTCCAAGTCTCATTTGAAGAGTAATTTATCTATTTTGATTATGTGTGGCCATGCGTTCTGCCCAGGACGTAGCGGTTTTCCTTTGTAAGGCCCTTACTTGTTTATGTTTAAACTTTGTTTTTATCATTAATGAAAGGCGTCTTTATGCATTCAAATGTTTTGATTCCTGTTTTTTCTGCTTTTATTTTTGACAATAAAATGGCAATGTGGTTTGTGCTTGTTTGCATATCATTTTAAGCACAAAACATCAATCATGCAGGTTTCACATCACAGATGCCACCGATTCAAGCTCGGCTATGACTCGGTATGACTTTGACAATCCAATTTTTCAAGCTGAAGAAGAGATTGATGAAGACGAAGACTTTCCTGAAGAGCTTGCCAGACTTTTGAGACAAGAGGAGAAAGTCATTTTGCCTCATCAAGAAGAAATTGAAGTTGTCAATCTGGGCACCGAAGAGGATAAGAAATGAAGGTGAGATAATACTTAGAAGGGGGGTTGAATAAGTATGAAAGATTAAAACTTAGAATTAAAACACAAGTATTTTTATCCTGGTTCGTTGAACTCAACTACTCCAGTCCACCCTTCCTAGAGTGATTTGCCTTTCTCAAACAAGGACTTAATCCACTATTTAATCAAACAGATTACAATAGTAACACCTAAGAACAACTGTTCTTAGTCTTCTCAAGAGCTACTGATTCCAACTGAATCCTCTTAAGGAAATCCTTTACAATCAATGTAAATCTAATACAAGAGTAAGAATGCTTCTAAAAATCTTTAATCACAACAGTGATATTTCTCTTAAGTTTAAGTACAATGAAATTAATTCTAAGAATCAATATGAAAGTATGAGAGCTTGAATGTTTTAATTCTTTTTCAGCAAAACGTCTAATTGAAGAATTTGGTGGAGTCTTGCTTTTATAGGCAGTTGATCCAAGGTGAGCTGCACGTTGAGAAGAGTGTCCCAAAAGGTCTGAGCCTTTTTGTCTTCACATCAAGTGACCTTTCCTAGAAGAAGAAAGCACAGAAAAATCCTTTTTGTCTGTGTTCTTGTGTCTAGCATAAATAAGGAAAGAGACGTTTGATTTACTCCAACGGATTCAATCTTTGAATATTTCTTCTTCAGTTTTCAGCAAGTTCATCAGAGTCTAATTGGGTCAGAGTCTTCTGATGATGATCAGAGCTTGCTGGATCAGAGTCTTCTACAGCAGGTGTGCTTTCAGCGTGTTAAATATCAGAGCATATTTGGAACAGAACTTCAGTACTGGCAGCTTTAGTACTTTCAGAAACTTCTGTAGAATCTATGCTTTGAAGAACTCTTCATACAAAATTCTTCTTTGCTTCAGATGCTTCTGACTTGCTTCAGATTCTTCTGGAGCTACTTCTTCAGATCCTTCTGGAGCTTCTGCTTCAGATTCTTCTGGAGCTTCTGCTTCAGATTCTTCTGGAGCTTCTGCTTCAGAATCTTCTGGAGGCTACGCTCAGAATCTTCTGTTGGCAGCAATCAGAATCTTCTAATGAGTGCATCTGGCGCTTCAGAGTTTAGTTAATTTCTTGCATTCAATTCTGATTTGCTTCTGGAGTATTAATTTCTTTACTATCTGCAGTAAAAACTCTCAAGCAAATTTTAGAGTATATAATTCTTAAATACAAAATTTCCTAATAGTTATCATCAAAACATAGAGATATTATTAAGAACAAATCTGTGTTCTAACAATCTCCCCCTTTTTGATGATGACAAAAACATCAGAAATTTTGTTTAATTGAAAATATTGAAATTATAACTCCCCCTGAGATGTTGAATCTCCCCCTAAGTTAAATACAGAAAAGGAATAGAAACTTCCCTTTTGTCTTGAGTAATCTTCAGAGTTTGATCTTGTTTGTTCTTTTAACATTTGAAAGTCAGAATGTCTTGCAGAATTAATATTCAGAGCTTGATAATAGTCATAATGATCTGAGAGACTCAGAGTTTCTTTTACAGAATGTACTTATCAAATGTTCTGAAATAGTTAGATTAAATGTTAGATAGAAAAAATATGTCTGAAGTTTCATTCTGGTGAAGTTATATTAAACAGTTCAGATCTATATTTTCTCCCCCTTTTTTGTCATAAACAAAAAGTAAAAACTTTAAAAAGACAAATAAGAGGAAACAGTAAATGAGATAATTCAATGGAGAAAACTTTGATTCATTCAATAAGATCAGATCAAGAGTACATGCATCAGAAGATATAAAAAAAATACATAGCAAACATCAGATGCAAAAACAGCAGAATGAAAAATGAAAATCTAAGAGTGTTTGGACAAAAGCATCTTCAATAGATCTGTAATCTCAGAGGAGGACTGCTCTTGGTTGGACATCCACTTAGCCATTGTTTCATTCTTTTGATCCTGCTTAGACATCCATTTTGTCATGTCCTCAGACTTCTTATCCTGTTTTGCCATCCAAGACTTGATCTCAGATTGACCAACCTCTAGAGCAGCAATCTTATCTTCAAATCTGGATGTTCTTTCTTTATCTTAGATGAAGAAGTATGATCAGGTTCTGGAGCTTGAACAGAGTCAATTTCCATGGGTTCTGTAGAGTCTGGAGCATTAGAGCCAGAAGGAGGGTCTACTAGAGTCATGGCCAAATGGTTTTCTTCAGATGAAATTTCAGTAGTTTCTTCTGATGAGGGAGGAGCATCTGTAAGAAGCAGAGGTTCAGATTTCTTGACTGTCCAGAATAGAGTTCTTGCAGCTTCAGCAAATCTGAGCTTCGCATCATCAGAACAAATGTTCTTCAGATTTGAGGCCACAGAGTTGAATCTGTTGATGAATCCATTCCAGATGATATCAGATTCTTTGGCATCCATTGTTGCTGAGCATTTCTTCTGTACAGTACCTAAATACAACTGTATTTCTTGCAAAAAAGTTTGAAATAAATGATTAACATTAAGTCTGGGTTTAGGATGTAACAGAGTTTCCAGAGTTATTGGTTTTGGTTGGGGAGTTGGTTGAAAAAGAGATTTTTGAATGGAGATCAGAGGAGGAGGATAATATGGAATGAAAGGAATTTCAGGAGCTTTTTCTTTTGATCTGATTAAGGCATTTAACAGATGAGGTTTTGCTCTGGTGTGAAGGGTGACTACATCAAAAGGTTTATTTGAGTAGGTTTGGAAGACAGATTTGGGGGGTTCATCAGAAGCAACATTGTTATCAGATGTAATTGGTATAGCTGAAGCAACAGCTTTATCAGATTTAGCAGAACAAGAAATAGTTGCTAAGGATCCTACATCTGACATGGATTTTATATAGTCAAGAATCACAGATGGAAGGGTCATTGTGAGTTTTGGTTTCAGAGGGGTGATAGGGTCAGATGGTTCAACTCTATCATAAAAGTCTTTGAGTTTGAAACCATAAGCCAGATTATGAAATAGGGATGAGACTTGGGCACAAGAAATAGATGATCTTGGGTTAGAATTTGGGATCAATATTTCAGATGATGGTGCAGGTGTGGGAATAGGATCTGGAATGGGATCTTTAGAAGGTATAATGGGTTCTGGTTGGTTTACCTCAGAGTCTCTGTGAGATGGAGAGACTAGAAAGTTTGGATGGATGTCAGATTCTGAGGAGTTTGAAGAGGTGGTTGGTGTGCAGGAAGTAGAAGATACTTGAAACACAGTTTTTAAGGGTGTGACATCAAGAACTTCTGTTTCAGGTATGTTGGGTTCAGAAGTGTTGGTTGGTTCTTAAGGAATTTCAGAGGGTTTTGATGGTTGTTCTGAGATGGGTGTATCAGATGGGATTGTGATTGGTTCAAATGAGACTTGAACAGGTGTTATTTTTGTAGGTTCAGATGCAGGGGGTTCAGATGATTTTGATGGTGGATTATTTGATGGTGGTTGATTTTCAGAGGCTTTTTCTAATGGAGGTTCTTGTGGTTTTTCAGGTTGTTTTTCTTGTGGGTGCTTTTGTTGTTCAGATGGCTTTTGTTTAAGTGGTTCAGAGGATTTTTGTTGTACAGAAGGTTGTGGTTGATGTTCTGTAGGTTGTTGTTCTGAAGGTTGTTTTTGTGGAACAAACTGTTTGATTTGGATTTTTGGTTGAGATGATTGTGGTACAGAGACTTTTGGTGTTGGAATTGTTTTTGTTGTTGTTGGTGTTGGAACAGATGCTTGTTTTTGTGGTGATTTGGAAATAGGAGCAGTAACAGAAGTATTTTGAGTAGAGGGTGGTTTAGGAACAGACTTAATATTAGAATAATTTAAAACAACAGTATTTGTAGAAGATACAGAAGATTTAGTACCTTTGATTTTGATTCTCTTGGCTGGTACAGAAGAAGTGTCTCCAGAATCTTTCCTCTTCAAGAGCTTCTGTGGCTTCTCAGCAATCTTTACCTTCTTCTGAACAGGTGCAGCTTCTGCTTCTGGCTGAGTCCTCTTTCTTTGTAGTTGTGCTTCTTCTTCTTCTTCTTCTTCTGCATCAGGTAGAGGTTGTCTTGCTAGCTGAATAATGTTTGCAGGAACAGGCTTTCCTTCCTTCTTACACTCATCAATGTACATCACAACAATGTGCCTTGGTTCTTCAGCAAAGAATAATGGAAAATCATCTACAGGAATCCTCTTCTTACTTAGTTCAGACACATTCAGCTTCTTGGGAGTTGTTGTGAGTTCATCCACTATTTTAAGTCTCTGAAGACTTTTGGCATTCATAGGCTTTCCCATTATGAATTCCAATTCCTCTGTAACTCCAGCAGCGTACAGAGCAGTGACCAAACCATTCTCAGTAAGAAGATCTGAGATCAACCTTCCAAAAGGGATCCAGGTTCTGATCTTCTGTCCTTTTTCTTTCACATACTCTCTAGAGGCATTTATATGGTTCCACAGATGCATAAAGAGAATATATGGAAGATCTACCTTGGTGCTCTGACTGAGGCAATACATGAAATAGAGCTGTTCATTATTGACATAGTCTGGAGAGTTTGTTGACTTCCTATGATGGATGCATCCCATGAAGATCTTAGCCCAGATCTTGTAGTCAGGCTTCAGATCCTTGAACTTGTTAGAAGCTTGACCAGCAGTCATCACTTCTTCATACACTTCATCCATATCCACACGCCCAACTGGCAAGTGGGAAACACCATCTGTTTCTTCATATCCAATTAGCTTTCTGATCAGATCTTCTGTTATAATGATTTATTTTCCCAGTACAGAAGATAGGATGAATTTAGGGTAAACTGATGCATGGATCCAGAATTCTTTCACAAGGAGGGGGTAAACTGGTCCAAAGAGTCTATCAAAGTACTTTACCCATCCTTGAGCACCTATGATAGAACGAAACTCAAAGCCATTTTCTGTAAGTGAATCAAATTCCACCATTGATTCACACAAAACCTCCAACTTTTCAACAGGGGTCAATAGAGTTCTTTTAGGAGGAGAGTAAGGAGCAACACCCATGTTTGCAGAAGTAACTGTAGCCATTGAAGATTGGAATTGAGCAGCTGTTGATGATGAAGTTTCCATTGAAGATTGCTTTGTCACACGCTTAGGCTTAGGGTTTTTATGTAGAGAGAAGAGAAGATGAAAATGCATAAAATTTTCTGAGATTGTGAAAAGTGTGAAAGTGAAGATAGGTCATGTATTTATACTAAAACAATTAGGCATACCATCAGTCAGAATTTTTTGCACGTTTGAACAAGCATTAAATGAAAAGAATAATAATCATTTCAAACATTTATTGCTTCTGACAAATTGGGGGGAAAATCAAGATTTTCACTATTCAAACTTCACCTCAAACGTCTCTTCAGTAATGTACACGCCACCTTTGCAGATTTGGTGTGACACGTGTTTGCTTGCATGTGTTCTGAATTCTCTTGAGAAATGAAACGTTAACCAACATTCAGATCCTCTAAGGATTGTTAGTTCAGAGTTTCACAAAAAAATATTAAGCAGATTAAGTAAGCAATCAGAAGAAATACTTCAAAGCATTAGGCATTTTTGCATCTGCAAAAATTGCTTCTGACAAATATCATTCTGGACAAATATCCATACCAATATTTTTCAGAATAAATTTGAATCTATCTTCAACAAGGGGTTTTGTAAAAATATCTGCCCATTGATAATCTGTATCAACAAAGGCTAAATTTATTATTCCCTTCTGAACATAGTCTCTGATGAAATGATGCTTAATTTCTATATGTTTTCCCTTAGAGTGTAAAATAGGGTTTTTAGACAAACATATAGCAGAAGTATTATCACAAAAGATAGAAATGTTACTTTCAAAAATTTGATAATCTTCTAGTTGACTTTTCATCCAGAGCATCTGCGTGCTACATCCAGCAGCAGCAATATATTCTGCCTCTGTGGTTGTAAGTGCAGTTGTGGGTTGCTTCTTGCTGTACCAAGAGATTAGATTTCTTCCTAGAAATTGACAACTTCCAGAAGTACTTTTCCTTTCCACTCTGTCTCCAGCGTAGTCAGCATCACAGAATCCAACTAATTTGAAATCATCAGATTTTCTGTAACATAAACCCACATTAGAAGTACCTTTCAGATACCTTAGAATCCTCTTGACAGCTGTCAAGTGTGATTCTCTAGGATCTGATTGGAATCTAGCACACAAGCAAACACTGAACAATATGTCAGGTCTAGAAGCAGTTAGATAAAGAAGAGAACCAATCATACCTCTGTAGAGCTTCTGGTCTACTTTCTTACTTACCTCTTCCTTGCCAAGTGAGCTAGTTGGATGCATGGGAGTCTTTGCCAGCTTACTATCACTCATGTTAAATTTCTTCAGAAGTTCTTTAACATGTTTTGTCTGATGTATGTAAGTGCACTCTGGAGTTTGATTGACTTGGATTCCTAGAAAGAATCTGAGTTCTCCCATCATGCTCATTTCAAATTCTGCCTGCATACATGTAGCAAACTCCTTTCCCAGCATAGTATTGGTAGATCCAAATATTATATCATCCATATAAATTTGACAAATTAGAAGATCTTTCTTAATTGATTTGCAAAAGAGTGTTGTATCCACTTTGCCTCTGATGAAATTTTTCTCCAGAAGAAAATTGCTCAATCTCTCATACCAAGCTCTGGGAGCTTGTTTTAAACCATATAGAGATTTCTTTAGTTTGAAAACATGATCTGGAAATTTTTTATTTTCAAAACAAGGAGGTTGGTGGACATAAACTTCTTCTTCTATAATACCATTAAGAAAGGCACTTTTAACATCCATCTGATACAGAGTGATGTTATTTTGTGCAGCAAATGAAATAAGAAGGCGTATAGATTCTAACCTTGCCACTGGAGCATAAGTTTCAGTGTAATCAATACCTTCTTGTTGATTGTACCCTTGAGCAACCAGCCTTGCCTTATTTCTTTCAACTTCTCCTTTCTCATTTAGCTTATTTCTGAAGACCCATTTTGTACCAATTATATTGAATCCTTGTGGTCTTTGAACTAAATCCCATACATCATTTCTAGTGAATTTATTTAGCTCTTCTTGCATGGCAATAATCCAATCATTGTCTTGTAGAGCTTCATCTACAGAAGATGGTTCAATTTCTGACACCAGTCCAAATAGTGATGCTTCAGATGATCTTAGAAAGGATCTTGTTCTGATGGGATCATCTTTCTTTCCAATAATGACATTCTCTGGATGAGAAGCTTTAATTCTTGATGATGATCCTCTAACAGTTGATTCTTCAGAAATGTTTAAATTGTTCATCTGAGAAGTTAAAGGAATAGCATCTGGCGTTGCTTCTGGTTCCTTCACTTGAATTTTGTCTGCTTCTGGGACATCAGAGTCAATGAAGACTACTTCTCTATCTGCAGAGTTTTCAAGCTGCTTTGGCTTTTCAGAGCCAAGCTTATCATCAAATCTGACATGAATGGATTCTTCCACAATTTGTGTCTCAGTGTTGTATACTCTATAGCCTTTAGAGCGTTCAGAATATCCAAGCATGAAACACTTCTGTGCTTTGGAATCAAACTTGTTCAGATTTTCCTTAGTATTTAACATATAGCAAATACATCCAAAAGGATGAAAATATGAAATGTTGGGCTTTCTGTTCTTCCACAGTTCATATGGAGTCTTTTTCAGTAGAGGTCTTACAGGCACTCTATTCTGAATGTAACAGACTGTGTTGATTGCTTCTTCCCAAAAGTGTTTTGCCAGATTTGTCTCATTGATCATGGTTCTGGCCATTTCTTGCAGAGTTCTATTTTTCCTCTCTACAACCCCATTTTGTTGTGGAGTTCTAAGACAGGAAAAATCATGAGCAATGCCATTTTCAGAAAAATATTTTTCAAAATATTTATTTTCAAATTCACCACCATGATCACTTCTGACTTTTATAATTTTGAAATCCTTTTCATTCTGGACTTGCTTGCAGAAGTCAAAGAACACAGAATGTGACTCATCCTTGTGTTTTAAGAACTTTACCCATGTCCATCTACTATAGTCATCAACAATGACTAATCCATACTTCTTGCCTCTGATGGATGCAGTTTTCACTGGTCCAAACAGATCAATATGAAGTAATTCTAGTGGTTTGGAAGTAGAAACAACATTTTTTGATTTAAAAGATGATTTTGAAAACTTCCCTTTTTGGCATGCTTCACAAAGAGCATCTGAAGTGAACTTCAGATTAGGGAGTCCTCTGACAAGATTAAGTTTATTAATCTGAGATATACGTCTCATATTAATATGGCCCAATCTTCTGTGCCAGACCCATTGCTCTTCATTAATAGACAAGAGGCATTTAACATTTTGAACTTTAAGTTCTGAAAGATTTATTTTATAAATGTTGTTTTTCCTCTTACCACTAAATAGGATAGAGCCATCCTTTTGACTAATAGCTTTACAACATTTTTGATTAAAGGTAATATCATAACCATTGTCACTTAATTGACTTATGGACAATAAGTTATGCTTTAACCCTTCAACAAGTAAAACATTAGTAATAGAGGGAAGTTTACCATTTCCAATGGTGCCAGATCCAATGATCTTGCCCTTCTGGTTCCCTCCAAACTTCACATCACCTCCAGATCTAAGTTCCAGGCTTTGGAACATAGACGTTTGTCCTGTCATGTGTCGTGAGCATCCAGAGTCCAGGTACCATGATTGGTGTCCTGACCTTGCTGCTAAGAACATCTGCAACAGGAATTATTTTATTTTTAGGTACCCAGATCTTCTTGGGTCCTTTGGGGTTAGTTGGTTTGTAGGTTTGTCTAAACTTCTGTTTTTCAACATAATGTTTATTCTGACTTGCCTTGGGTTTAAACACATAAGTATTCTTCTCAGAGCTTGTGTGTTTAATGTCATTTAAGTGACCAAATTTAAATTGAGAATAAAGAGGTGTCTTCTTGATGAAAAGTTTGTCAACAGATTTTGGGTTACTTCCAGATGAAGATTCATATCCACTACCTCTTCTGTTGTTCCCACTAACACCATAGATCATAGAAGCCATCTTGCTTCTGTCTATGCTCTTAGTAAGGAATCTTTGAAAGCTAGAGTCATATTTTTCTAAAATGTTTTCACCTGACTTAGTCTCAGATTCAGATTCTTGTTGAGTTATTTCAAAGTCGTTTTTTATTTTCAGATTAATTTCTTTTTGCTCAACAAGTTCTGTCTTTAGAAGATCAATCTCAGATTCAAGATTGCTTTTCAGCTTCTTGTATTTGAGTTTGATATTGTTATAACTTTTAAGAACTTCTGATAAAACTTTTATAAGTTCTTCTTTAGTAAGTTTAGCCATTACCTCTTCAGCGTCATCATCAGATTCAGAATCTGATTCATATCCTGAGGTTCCTTCCTCCTGATCTTCTGTGCTGGCCATCAGTGCAACATTAGCACATTCTTCTTCTGATTCAGAAGATGATTCAGATTCATCTGAGTCATCCCATGTTGCCATCAGAACCTTCTTCTTTTTGTTAAACTTCTTCTTGGGTTTTTCTTTTTGAAGTTTGGGGCAATCATTCTTGTAATGCCCAGGTTCTTTGCACTCATAGCATACAACTTCTTTCTTGCCAGATCTTCTGTGCCCAGAAGATTCCTTTCTATGATCAGATCTTCTGAAGTTGTTGAACTTATTTCCCTTGTGCTTCCAGAGTCTGTTGATCCTTCTGGACAGCATGGATAATTCATCTTCTTCTTCAGAAGAAGATTCTTCAGAGCTTTCTTCAATAACCTGCAAAGCTTTAGCAGATTTATTAGATTTTAAGGCAACAGATTTACCTTTTTCTTTCTTCTGAGGTTCATCTTCCTCAAGCTCAATTTCATGGCTCCTTAGTGAGCTGATGAGTTCTTCTAAAGAGATCTTGTTCAGATCTTTAGCCATCTTCAAGGCAGTCACCATTGGTCTCCATCTGGTAGGTAGACTTCTGATGATTTTCTTTACATGATCTAATGTGGAGTATCCCTTGTCCAGAACCTTTAGCCCAGCTGTGAGGATCTGAAATCTGGAGAACATAGCTTCAACAGATTCAGAGTCTTCCATCTTGAAGGCCTCATACTTCTGGATCAGAGCCAGAGCTTTTGTTTCCTTGACTTGAGAGTTTCCCTCATGAGTCATCTTTAAGGATTCAAACATATCAAAAGCAGTTTCCCTGTTTGTAATTTTTTCATACTCAGTATGAGAAATTGCATTCAATAATATTGTTTTGGCCTTGTGATGATTTCTAAAATCTTTCTTCTGAGCATCTGTCATAGATTTTCTATCTATCTTCTTGCCATTCCCATCTGTGGGATGAACATATCCATCTATGACTAGATCCCATAAATCAGCATCATATCCAAGGAAAAAACTTTCAATTCTGTCTTTCCAGTAATCAAATTTCTCCCCATCAAACATAGGGGGTTTGGTGCTGATTCTGTCCCTTTCTTCATATTTATTGTTAATGTTGGATATTGAATTATCAGCCATAGTAACAACTAAATATATATCAAAGTATTTCTCTCTGGATCTTTACTGACACTGTTAAGTGGTAGCACACACAGAACCGGAGCTCTGATGTCAACTGAAGGTGAGATAATACTTAGAAGGGGGTTGAATAAGTATGAAAGATTAAAACTTAGAATTAAAACACAAGTATTTTTATCTTGGTTCGTTGAACTCAACTACTCCAGTCCACCCTTCCTAGAGTGATTTACCTTTCTCAAACAAGGACTTAATCCACAATTTAATCAAACAGATTACAATAGTAACACCTAAGAACAACTGTTCTTAGTCTTCTCAAGAGCTACTGATTCCAACTGAATCCTCTTAAGGAAATCCTTTACAATCAATGTAAATCTAATACAAGAGTAAGAATGCTTCTAAAAAGCTTTAATCACAACAGTGATATTTCTCTTAAGTTTAAGTACAATGAAATTAATTCTAAGAATCAATATGAAAGTATGAGAGCTTGAATGTTTTAATTCTTTTTCAGCAAAACGTCTAACTGAAGAATTTGGTGGAGTCTTGCTTTTATAGGCAGCTGATCCAAGGTGGGCTGCACATTGAGAAGAGTGTCCCAAAAGGTCTGAGCCTTTTTGTCTTCACATCAAGTGACCTTTCCTAGAAGAAGAAAGCACAGAAAAATCCTTTTTGTCTGTGTTCTTGTGTCTAGCATAAATAAGGAAAGAGATGTTTGATTTACTCCAACGGATATAATCTTTGAATATTTCTTCTTCAGTTTTCAGCAAGTTCATCAGAGTCTAATTGGATCAGAGTCTTCTGATGATGATCAGAGCTTACTGGATCAGAGTCTTCTACAGCAGGTGTGCTTTCAGCGTGTTAAATATCAGAGCATATTTGGAACAGAACTTCAGTACTGGCAGCTTTAGTACTTTCAGAAACTTCTGTAGAATCTATGCTTTGAAGAACTCTTCATACAAAATTCTTCTTTGCTTCAGATGCTTCTGACTTGCTTCAGATTCTTCTGGAGCTTTTGCTTCAGATTCTTCTGGAGCTTCTGCTTCAGATTCTTCTGGAGCTTCTGCTTCAGATTCTTCTGGAGCTTCTGCTTCAGATTCTTCTGGAGCTTCTGCTTCAGAATCTTCTGGAGGCTACGCTCAGAATCTTCTGTTGGCAGCAATCAGAATCTTCTAATGAGTGCATCTGGTGCTTCAGAGTCTAGTTAATTTCTTGCATTCAATTCTGATTTGCTTCTGGAGTATTAATTTCTTTACTATCTGCAGTAAAAACTCTCAAGCAAATTTTAGAGTATATAATTCTTAAATACAAAATTTCCTAATAGTTATCATCAAAACATAGAGATATTATTAAGAACCAATCTGTGTTCTAACAAGAAAGAGGTCAGAATAGGGGCTGCATTGGAAGACGATGTTAAGAGAAGACTGGTAGAAATGCTCCACGAGTATAGAGACGTCTTCGCTTGGTCGTATGAGGATATGCCAAGGTTGGATACAGACATAGTGGTACACCATCTACCCCTTCGAGAGGAATGTCCACCTGTAAAATAGAAATTGAGAAGAAGTAGATATGGCAGTTAAGATCAAGGAAGAGGTCCAAATGTAGTTGGACGCCAGTTTTCTTGCTATTACCAACTACCCTCCAGGGGTCGCTAACATCGTTCCTGTGCCTAAGAAGGACGGAAAGGTCAGGATGTGTGTTGATTATCGATACTTGAACAGAGCGAGCCCGAAAGGTGATTTCTCGCTCCCCCACATTGATGTCCTAGTTGATAATACTGCTTAGTATGTTGTGTTTTCCTTCATGGATGGCTTCTCCGGGTACAACCAAATCAAGATGGCCCCAGAGGACATGGAGAAAACAACCTTTATCACGCCGTGGGGGACTTTTTGCTACAAAGTTATGCCTTTTGGATTGAAAAATGCAGGGGAAACTTAACAGTGAGCGATGATGACTCTCTTTCATGATATGATTCATCATGAAATCGAGGTGTACGTTGATGACATGATCGCGAAGTCACAGCTAGAGGAAGAGCATCTGGTTAATCTTTTGAAGCTGTTTGAGAGGTTGAGGAAATTCAGATTGAGGTTGAATTCGAACAAGTGTACTTTCAGAGTAAGGTCAAGAAAGCTATTGGGATTTATCGTCAGTGAAAAAGGAATCGAGGTAGATCCTGCAAAGATAAAGGCAATACAAGAAATGCCAGCGCCGAAAACAGAAAAAGAGGTTCGTGGTTTTCTAGGGAGATTGAATTACATTGCAAGGTTCATATCTCACCTTACGGCCACCGATGAACCATTGTTCAAGCTGTTAAAGAAAGATCAGACGGTTGTTTGGAATGAAAATTGTCAAAGAGCATTTGAAAAGATAAAAGAATATTTACATGAGCCTCTGATACTGATGCCCCCAGTGGTAGGAAGACCTTTGATTATGTACTTGACGGTTCTTGAGAATTCCATGGGTTGTGTACTCGGTCAACACGAAGAGACAGGAAGAAAAGAACATGTTATCTACTACTTGAGTAAGAAGTTCACAGATTGTGAGTCCAGATACTCAATGCTAGAGAAGACATGATGTGCACTTGCTTGGGCAGCCAAACGCCTAAGGCAATACATGTTAAATCAAACAACGATGTTGATTTTAAAGATGGATTCGGTCAAATATGTGTTCAAGAAGAAGGCACTTTCTGGAAGAATTGCTAGGTGGCAGATGGTTCTGACAGAATACGATATTCAGTATGTCTTCCAAAAAGCCATTAAGGGGAGTGTTTTGTCAGAATATCTCGTAGAGCATCCAATTGAAGATTATCAACCTATGAAATTTGAGTTTTCTAATGAGGAGATAATGTTTCTGAAGATGAAGGATTGTGATGAGCCATTACCAGACGAAGGTCCTGAGATAGGCTCCCAGTGGAAGATGATTTTTGAAGGTGTTATTAACTCTTATGGCAGGGGAATTGGGGCAATCATTACAACTCCCCACGATTCCCACATACCGTTTACCGCCCGGTTAACGTTTTCCTGCACCAACAACGAAGTTGAGTATGAAGCATGCATCATGGGTATTGAAGAAGCAATTGATTTGAGAATCAAGAACCTTGATGTGTATGGTGATTCAACTTTGGTCGTTAATCAGATTAAAGGAGAACGGGAGACTCGTCAGCCCAACCTGGTACCGTACATGAATTATGCGAGAAGGTTGTTACCTTTCTGTGACAGAGTAGAATTTCATCATGTACCAAGGGCCGAGAATAAGATGGCAGATGCTTTGGCAACTTTATCCTCGATGTACAAAGTGAATTATTGGAATGAAACTCCGATGATCACTATCATGCGCCTCGATAGGCCGAAATTCATATTTGCAGTAGAGGAAACATCGGATGGGAAGCCGTGGTATTTTGATATCAGAAATTTTCTCAAGAATCAGGAGTATCCTCCTGGAGCATCGAGTCGAGATAAGAAAACTCTGAAGAGGTTGGCGAGAAACTTCTATCTGAACAAGGACGATGTGCTTTACAGAAGAAACTTCGACTTGGTATTGTTGCGATGTTTGGACGAAAATGAAGCAGGATTGCTAATGGAAGAAGTCCACGAGGGTTCCTTCGGTACACATGCGGGCGGACATGCGATGTCTTGGAGGCTGTTGAGGGCAGGCTACTACTGAATGACTATGGAATCTGATTGTTTCAAATACGCCAGAAAGTGCCATAAATGCCAGATTTATGCTGATAAGATGCATGTGCCTCCGAGTCCTCTGAATGTCACGGTGTCTCCTTAGCCCTTTGCTATGTGAGGCATTGATATAATCGGTAAGATTGAACCGACCGCTTCCAATGGACATCGCTTTATCTTGGTAGCAATTGACTATTTCACTAAGTGGGTCGAAGCAGCTTCTTTCGCCAACGTGACCAGAAAGATCGTGGCTCGATTTATCAAGAAGGATATTATCTTCCGTTATGGAGTACCCGAACGAATCATTAGTGATAACGGTTTGAATTTGAACAATAAGATGATGAAGGAACTGTGCCAGAGTTTCAAGATTGAACATCACAACTATTCTCCTTACCGCCCGAAGATGAATGGTGTTGTTGAGGCAGCCAATAAGAACATTAAGAAGATTGTGCAGAAGATGGTGGTTAACTACAAAGATTGGCACGAAATGTTTCCCTTTGCTTTACACAGTTATCGTACTTTGATACGTACGTCGACTGGGGCAACTCCTTTCTCCTTGGTATATGGTATGGAAGTTGTACTACCGTTAATAGTCGAGATTCCTTCCCTGAGGGTGTTGGTTGATGTTAAGCTTGATGAAGCAGAATGGGTGAAGACCAGATTGAATCAACTTAGCCTGATCGATGAGAAAAATTGGCAGCTATTGCTCACGGCCGGCTGTATCAGAGCAAAACGGAGAAGGTGTTCGATCAAAAGGTGCGCCCTCGACATTTTCAGGCAGGTGACTTAGTGTTAAAGAGGATCCTCCCTCCACAAACAGATCACAGGGGCAATTGGACTCCCAATTATGAAGGTCCATACGTAGTAAGGAAAGTCTTCTCAGGAGGAGCCTTATTACTGTCAACTATGGATGGTGAAGATTAAACGTCCCCTGTGAACGCAGACGTAGTTAGAAAATACTTTGCTTAAAAGAGACCCGCTGGAATAAAAAGAAAATCTAGGCAAAAATGGGGCATCCCATTGAACCATAAAAAGAATGGGTTCGGGAAAAAATTAGGGATAAAAAGAAAAATGTAAACCCACAAAGTTGAAAACCTGAAAAGACGACTGTAAGTGCTCTTGATTGGCTGCATTTTGTGGCAAAATATAAGTACATATATGAATGTCATGTTTGATGTTATTACATTCATAATATGGACTTTGCAGGGTAAGTTAACTAAGCTAACTATAAGTTAAGCTGGATGTCATACTCAATGTTATGACATAGGTCGTATGACAGGAGACAACTCAGGAAACAACTCAGAAGCTCAAGCTGGAATGCAGGAGACATTTTAGACGCCCTAGGGGAACTAATATGTACCTGATTAAAGAGGCAAACATGTAGAATACATAAGTGAGGTTTTATGATGGATAAAACCTAATGTATGCGCCCAGGCCCAAGAACTGATCTGCTGCTATAAATACCAGGAGAGGCAATCCTAGAAGGCATCTGTTGAAGATAGAGAAGCAGAGAAATCACCATAGTGGTTTAGAAGTGAAGAGATTGTTCTTCACGTTTGTGTCTTAGGAATACTTGTAACCCAAGCAACTACTGTTTTCATTGGTTAGGTAGTTTCTAGGTTGTGTATCACTCGAAGCTGTTAAGCAAGAGTGTGTGTTACTTGATCAAAGCTTTGAAGCAAGATCAATGAGCGTGTGTAGTTGAAGTGTCTCTTCAATCTACTGTTCAACTTGTTACTTTTTGATATCACTGGTGTGTGATTGTAGGGAGTGAGTGGGTATACTCAGGTCTAGAGAGTCTCTAGGTTAAATTGTCATTGGGTAGTGATTAAGTGAAGAGTGCAAACTGGAGGTTTGACTCTGAATTGATACTGCTGATAGTGAAATTTCTCCCTGGCTTGGTAGCCCCTAGATGTAAGTGTGGTGCACTGAACTAGGTCAACAACTAACTGTGTTATTTACCGCTTTGTTATTACTGCATAATAGTAGGTCTGTAGTGAATGTCACAGTGGATGTTATAACTTCTGTTAAAACATCCATCGCGGGCTGGCCAGAATTTTCAATTGGCATCAGAGCAGGCACCCTACCTATTTATTACTGGGTGAGATCTAGGGAAACAAAATTCTGGTAATATGGATAAAGATATTGGTTTCACCAATAGACCTCCAATTCTGAATGGTTCTAATTATGACTATTGGAAGCCTAGGATGATTGTCTTCCTAAGGTCCTTAGACAACAAGGCTTGGAGAGCTGCAAACTCTGGCTGGGAACATCCTATGAAGACTGACAAGGATGGAGTATCTGTGCAAATTCTTGAAGAGGAATGGACCAAAGAGCAAGAGGCATTGGCTTTTGGAAACTCTAAAGCTTTGAATGCACTCTTCAATGGTATAGACAAAAACATCTTTAGACTGGTCCACCACTGTGAACTAGCAAAGGATGTTTGGGATACTCTCAGAACCACTCATGAAGGAACTTCCAAGGTTAAAATGTCAAGACTTCAAATGCTGACCACAAAATTTAAGAGTCTAAGAATGAAGGAAGATCAGACCATTCATGACTTCTACATGAATGTTCTTGAACTAGCCAACACCTCAGGAGCTTTGGGAGAAAAGATGGCTGAAGAAAAGCTTGTAAGGAAGATACTAAGGTCACTACCTAAAAGATTTGTAATGAAGGTAACAGCCATTGAAGAAGCTCAAGATATATGCCTAATGAAAGTGGATGAACTCATTGGATCTCTTCAAACTTTTGAGATGGGGATGTGTGATCAGGTTGTGGAGAAAAAGAGCAAGAGTATAACTCTTGTCTTAAACAATGCTGAGACTTCAGAGCATGAAAGGGAGGAAGATCTATCAGGGGCAATAGCCATGCTTGGAAAACAGTTCAACAAACTGGCTAAAAGGATAGATACTAAGTTTAAGCCCTATTTCAAAATGGTGTCTGCTGACAAAGAAAAAACTGAAGATAAAGCCAACCAAAGCAGAGGAGTACAGTGCCATGAGTGTGAGGGATATGGACATGTTAGGAAGGAATGTCCCACATACCTCAAAAAGAAGGGAAAAGGTCTAACAGTCACTTGGTCTGATGAAGATTCTGACAGTGGATAAGAAGGGGAATCATCCAAACATGTAACTGTTCTCAACAGTGTGTGTGTATCTGATGGAGACTCAAGTGAAGAGGAGCTAACTTATGATTAACTAGCTGAATCATATAAGAAGTTATCCATCCAAAGCACATAACTGTACCAGCAAGGAGAGCATCTGAAGAAGCTCATCAAAGAGCTAGAAGCTGAAAAGAGAGAGCATCTAGATACTATAAACTCACTCCAAGGAGAGGTAAAGGAGTTGAAAGGAGAAAATGAGCAAATGACAAAATCCATAAGGATGCTCAACTTTGGATCTGACATGCTAGAGGAGATTCTTCAGAGTGGTTAGACTGCAGAAAATAGGTTTGCTCTAGGATTTGTTGAAAAACAAACTCCTATCTTGAAACTCAAGAGATTGCAGCCTGACATCCAAAAGTTACAAAGGATGTCACAGCCAAAGTTATAACATCCTCCCCACAGAAATTGGAATCAAGTCAAGAGACAATTCCAAAGGCATAGATGCTACCATTGTGGAAAGCTTGGTCACATTCGTATTGTGTGCTTCTGGTTGCATGGATTTCCTAGGAAAAGAAGTGATAATCAGGGTAAGTAGGGAAAAAGACAGCATCATGGACAAAGGTATCATCATGCCCACCAGAGCTGGAGACAGCATCAAGCAAAATCCAGAAAGAAGGAAGTGCCTAAGATGCAAGAAAAATGGGCTGTCAAGACTGTAGCTCTAACAGCTAACACTTCCCTAAGAATGCCAACCAATGAGGATTGGTATTTTGACAGTGGCTGCTCCAGGCATATGACTGGAATTGAGGATCTGTTGATCAACCTCAAGCCTCATTCATCTAGTCATGTAACCTTTGGGGATGGAGCTAGAGGAGAAATCACAGGTGCTGGACAACTTGACAGTCTTAAAGCTCCAGAATTGAGAGATGTCTTGTTTGTTAAAGTCAACTATGTGATCAAGGTTTAAAAGTACACTTCTCCAAAGACAAGTGTGTGGTGACCAATGAAGAGGGTAAGGAAGAATGAGGGGATCTAGATCCAAGAACAACTGTTACATATGGGAGCCCAGAAGTAACATAAATGGACTGGTAAATGAAGAAAAGAATCACATCGGACTAGAGAAAAGAACCAGGTCCAAATCATCAACAAAAGGAGTCTCAAAATATGCTTCAGAAAGAAGGGATGGGTGTAAGAAAAGTCAGGTAGGAAGGCTAGACAACAAGGGATACCCTAAGATTGGCCATCAGGTAAAGCTAGATATGCTATATTGGAACCTAATGGAGTCCATGGAGGACACTCTGCATAAAAGAAGCAATGTCATTCCCAATGTCATGACTTTGTTCTGTAACATTAAGGGCACCACTCTAACAAAATCTGATGAGGTCAAGAGAGACATGCCTGAGGGTAACGTGTGGAAAGGGCACAAAGCTTGTGCAACACCTAGTGGTCATATCCTAAATATTGCGCATGAAAAGTCAAGAAACATCAAGGAACCTCAATGTATAAAATTAAGTTCTGTAATACCCCAAATTTTGCCCTAAGATTTGTCGTCGCATTTCATTGCATTTTTATTGCATTTAATCAATTACTAACAAATTTGTGTAGTCGTTTGACTTTTTGCAGGTAAATATCATATGACATGCATTTTTTTTCTAAAAAGTAAAAATGGCATAATTGGCAAGAGGACATGTGTAAGGAGTTGTGAGTGTGAGAGGTTGAGAGTTCGAATCTCACCTTTGTCACTTTTTGTTTTTTATTATTTTTACTCTAAATTTTTCTATCTTTCATTAAAAAATAACAAAAATAGTTTTTTATTATTATTTAATTATTATTTTCGTATTTTAATTAAATCATTTTTTAAAATATTATTTTTTTTCACTATTTTCTAAATTATTCATAAAAATATCCAAAAAATCATAAAATAAAAAGTATTGGAAAAAATCTTGTTCTTTTTATAATATTTTTGATTTTAGGAATCAATAGGATTATTAGTTTTTATTTTAAGTTTATTATTTAAATTTTATTTTTTCTTAACTAATTATTTAGTTTGGGCTTTAAAATGGGCTTTAGGGACATTATTGACAATTTGGTGTTAACCCTAATTTGTTCCCTATATATACATGTGTTGCCTTGTTGAAAAGGGGTCAGAAGGTTTTTCAGAAAAGAGGAGAGAGAGGGGGAGAAACAAAGGAGATCCCCATAGAAGAAAGGCGGTCGTTCCCACAACTCGTCAGAGGGATTGGAGCTCTCCAGTGTTCCCTTATTCAAACCTTTTTCACATTTACCGAAGCAAACCTCCGCTTCGTAGGTTAAATTACTAAACCTTTTGCCTTTTCATGTTTATGTGCATATTTTGCCATGTTAATCTCCATGTGTGTTTAGGTCCGTAGATTTTAATATCAAAACCCTTTTTTAACAAAACCTTTTTTTAAAATCAAAACCCTTTTTTTTATTTATTATTAAAACCTTTTTTTTAGTATGACTTTTTTTAAAAACTGAAAAGCCTTTTTTTTCCGAAGAAAAAAAAACCTTTTTGT
This sequence comes from Lathyrus sativus, assembly GCA_963859935.3. Classification (NCBI taxonomy): domain Eukaryota; kingdom Viridiplantae; phylum Streptophyta; class Magnoliopsida; order Fabales; family Fabaceae; genus Lathyrus; species Lathyrus sativus. The sequence continues at coordinate 84,365,970 of OZ012739.1, read as the reverse complement.
TCCCAAAAAACCTTTTCTAAAAAAAAAACTGAAAAGCCTTTTCCCAAAAAAAAAAACTGAAAAGCCTTTTCCCAAAAAAACTGAAAAGCCTTTTTTTTGGGATGAAAAGCCTTTTTTGTTCTAAAAAAAACTGAAAAGACTTTTCCCCCAAAAACTTTTTTTATAATTTAAACTTAATTTTTTTTATAATTTTAACTTAAATATTTTTTATTAAAAAATTAAAACCTTTTTTTTATAATTAAAATATTAAAAAATTAAAACCTTTTCGTAAGGAACTCCTGATGTTTGATGTTTGTCGTGTCATTTTATGTACCCTTTTATTACTTTTTTTTCTTTTGGCATTTCATGTGCATGCTCGAGGTTGAGATGTGCTTGTGGTGGCCACAGCCCCACACTATTTTCCTCCCTCACTTTATTCTAAGTGTCATTACATATTTTCATATTCTTCATGTTTTCAGAAATGTTTCTTTGTTTCTTTATACCCTCTGCCTTTATTACTTTTCTTATTTCTGTACCTTAATTATTCCTCCATATAATGATTTGTCATATTTTCACATTTTTTTACAGTTTTATCCTTCCGAAGGATTAGGTCCAGCCTTTTGGCCACCGAGTCAATAGCCTTACCCCTTTAATGGATCAAACCCTGTTTAGCCTAGGTGTCCCACCGTGGGCAAAATTGCTTTTATCCTAGTGTTAGGCCAAAAGAGTCGCCGTACTCTGTTTTAAGGTTTTCCGCCGTGGAATCCCTAATTTAACCCTATTTTAATTTTAATTAACATTTTTTTAACATAGAGATTGGAGTCTCTGAACAAACCTTGGCCACAGTCAAGACGTTTCTAACCTCCCTTTTGAGGGGAACTACGATTACTCTGATTCCATTCCCGTAAGGATACGTAGGCACAAGATGCGATGTCTTGCCGAGTAAACTTAGAATTAACCCCTTAGGTCTTTTAAACCCTTAATCCTTTGTACATACCCTTAAAGCAAAAAATGAAACAAATAAAAAAATAAACAAAAGGTTCCCGTAGAGTACTACGGAAGTTTAGGGTGCTAATACCTTCCCTAAATTTAACCAACCCCCGAACCTTAGATCTCTCCCTTTTAGGTTTTTCCTTTCTTTAACCTTTCCTTCGGATAAATCAAAGACCGGTTGTAAATGAATTAAGATTCAAGTTAATCAATAGCTTGACATCCAAATTTCACCGCAACAGAAAATGGCGACTTCACTGGGGAGTCCTAACTATTGAGGGTTATCCCTATTTTGTTTATTTTTCTTTATATATTTGTTTTATTATATATTTTGCTCACTTGTATGTATATATTGGGGTACCTTACTTGGAGTTAATGTATTGTGAGATAAGTCCTACACCCGGACTTGAGCGACCTTATGATAGGATGGCTGATATATTCGACGAGGCTTATAGGGAGTGAGTCCCGACTAAGCTAAATCGAGAATCACCGCTCAGTTGAGACACTTTCGAAAATGGTTCGGTTGATCGAGTGTAGTCGTGAAAACTTTTACCGTTATCGATTGGAGTCTGTGATACTGGGAACCGTAGTACCTTTACACCATCTTGACCTTATATAGGACGTAGTGCGGGAACTATGTGGGAGTAGTCCTACAATGGTTGCTACGCGATACTACGCTCGAACGAGGTTCTCTTGAGAATATTATCGACCCTTGAGTCAGTCGAGAAGTTGATAATATCCGAAAGATGGGCTGATAACTTTGGGCACTTTTTTAGAACCCTTGTTCTGCAGGTACAACTACCCCATAATACATACCTTTGGGGAAGGGTAGACCTTAACTTCATTCATTGTTCCTCGAACCTAGGACTTTGTTGTTTGTGTGTATTTGTGCATGACATTCATAAAACATCATTCCTAGTTTCAAGGAATTCAACCGTCCTTTGCAAATTCAAGAAGTCCTACATTTTAAAGTCTAACAGCTTTTCTCGCTTTCCTAAAAGGGAATGTTTGCAATCGACTGTTGAAATTCTTGAGACCATTGCATGGCATTAGCATCACATTTTTGCATTGCATTTATCCCCCAGTTTCTCCTTCTTGGTCCTATCGTCTTCTAGTGTACCTTTGAGTCGTCAAGCTGATTCCTCGACACAGATATCAGACCAGAAACGGAACAGGAGTCACTTTGATCCTATTCTCATGACTTACATAGAGCTATATCCTAACTTAGTCCGGCAAGGACTGATTACTACAAAGGCTTTACCACCTCCTCTTAATCCTCCGGCTGGATTTAGGGCTGATCTCCATTGTGCTTCCCATGAGGGTGCCCCAGGCCATGACTTGGAGCATTGTTTTGCATTGAAGGCTAGAGTATGTGAATTGGTTAGAACTGGAATACTTGATTTTACAGACAGTCATCCGGATGTTCAGAAAAATCCCTTGCCAGTACATCAGAAATGAAGTTTTGTCACTAGGCCTTTTGTTTCTCGTTGTTTGCACTTTCCTTATTTTGTTTAAGTTGTTTGCTTTTAATTATGTTTGTACTTTCATTAATGAAATAAGCATTGCGACTTTTGATTCAATTCATTTCCGTCCATTTATTTGCATCTTTATGCTTTATTTTTCAAATGTTTACTTCTTGTCCAAAATTTTGATATGCTAAGATTGGAGGGAGGATGATGAAAACGTTATACCCATAATTGCTGTCAGTATGCTTTCAATCAAACCTTGTTGACGATGTAAGGCATTGTTTCAATTCCCAAACACTGGAGAAATAAGGAAGTTAATCCCTCGTTACCCCCTTTGAGCATAGAAGTTGGAGTTTCTTTCGTTACAAAAAACCCACAATTTTAACCTTGGGATGGGTAGTTCTCAGTTAACTTGGTTGTGTGTTCATACGATACACCTTTCATTAACAAATTTTCCTTCGCACACGTCAAACAAGTGTCGAAGATGTTTTCTAATCAAAAGGTCGATGATGGTTCACCGTAATCATTAAAATCAAACAGTCACTTTCCTTCACACAAAAAAATAATATAAAAAAAGCAAAAGAAGCCCGCTAAGTCAAAACCTATGAAGGAGACTTAGGCAAAACTGGGGCATCCCGCTGACTGTAAACTCTAAAATAAACAGTTCAGGCAAAATTTAGGGATAATACAAAGAGATTTTTAAATCCTTATCTTGAAAATCCTCAATGTCAAAACAATCAAATGTTATAGGGGAGTAGTGGCTGCCTTTTCATAGGTCCCTTTGACTTCTGAGTCATCATTGCTACGATCAATGAAATCCCTAACTTATGGGAACCTGAATGCATAGTATGAGTTAACTGAGCATAGGACTGAAGATCATCACGTAGATTGGGTGGGTACAAATAAATTTTGAGCTTTTATCTTTTGTTTCATAAACCGCGAACCAGGCCACATTACAACCCTCAAAAGACCTAATTGAAGCAAGGTTATTTTGAAAGTATACTACAGCAAGGTTGCGTAACCTGACTCCTAAAGATCTTTGTGAATCATTTATTTTGGCAGTACACCTTTGTTTAAACTTTGAGCGTCTTGAACCGTTGTGTTCTGACTAACGACTCATGTATTTTCCATCTTTCAAAAATAATTTTGATTTCAAAAATCGCATGAACTTTGCATTACCATGTTTGTATGAATATTTTTGTTTGCAAACTGGCTTTCCTCTAAGGAATTTTCAAACAATGAGAAACTTGGTCAAGTGATCTTATCAGGGGCAAGTTCCTTTTACATCCTGTCAAAGAATTAGTTCAAGATTTGTTCAAGGCAATATCTTCTCAGATTTGGTTTATCCAGAGAATTGTTCAAGACTCAGACTGGGGAAAGCCCTCCGAGGATACAGCAAAACAGTCGATTCCACGAATCAGACAGCTGAAGCAATTATCAATTCATTTGACCTGGGGCAGTTTACTTGCATAATCCCCAAGCAGTTATTCATCATTCCTACAGTGACTATCAACGTGATACAGTTTAACAGAATGACAGTGATCTCCGTGTTGAGGAATCAGTCCTCCAGTTTTGTCATCTCACCGAAAGAGTCGAGCCTTGTCGTCGACGTCCCCATTTACATTTCTAGCTTGGGTGCTTTACTCCCCATTTACATTTCTATCTTGGGTGATTTACTCCCCATTTACATTTTTATCTTGGGTGCTTTACTCCCCATTTACATTTTTATCTTGGGTGCTTTACTCCCCATTTACATTTTTATCTTGGGTGCTTTACTCCCCATTTACATTTCTATCCTGGGTGCTTTACTCCCCATTTACATGTCTATCTTGGGTGCTTTACTCCCCAGTTACCTTCTATCCTTGGGTGTTTTATCCCCCATGTACCTTTATCCCAGGTGTTTTATTCCCCGTTTACCAGATATTCCTGGGTTTACCTAACATCATGGTGTTTTACCCTCATTTGCTTTTTTTTCTCCTTGAGGTCGTGTTTTACTCGCGTCTTACCTTGCGGACAATTTCTAATTTACTTGGCACCTATCAACAATTTTGTGTCGTGTCTATCCGACGTTCTTCCAGATATGACATGTCTTCTTCCCTAGTGCAATTCCTCGATGGGTCGTCCCCTATGACGTTGTTTCGTCTGTATCCGTGCATTTGTCATTTTCATCATACGCATCATATCAGATTCACATCATATTTAGCATTATAGTTTGTTTTGTTTTGTCCATATCATTGCATAGCATTGCGTTTAAAGGCAAAATTTTCGGTTATCTGTATTTAAATCCCTCCACCATGATTTCTCGAGTCTCCGTTGCTCGAATCACCCGGTGAAGTTATTTAAATAGGGGCAACTGTAATACCCCAAATTTTGCCCTAAGATTTGTCGTCGCATTTCATTGCATTTTTATTGCATTTAATCAATTACTAACAAATTTGTGTAGTCGTTTGACTTTTTGCAGGTAAATATCATATGGCATGCATTTTTTTTCTAAAAAGTAAAAATGGCATAATTGGCAAGAGGACATGTGTAAGGAGTTGTGAGTGTGAGAGGTTGAGAGTTCGAATCTCACCTTTGTCACTTTTTGTTTTTTATTATTTTTACTCTAAATTTTTCTATCTTTCATTAAAAAATAACAAAAATAGTTTTTTATTATTATTTAATTATTATTTTCGTATTTTAATTAAATTATTTTTTAAAATATTATTTTTTTCACTTTTTTCTAAATTATTCATAAAAATATCCAAAAAATCATAAAATAAAAAGTATTGGAAAAAATCTTGTTCTTTTTATAATATTTTTGATTTTAGGAATCAATAGGATTATTAGTTTTTATTTTAAGTTTATTATTTAAATTTTATTTTTTCTTAACTAATTATTTAGTTTGGGCTTTAAAATGGGCTTTAGGGACATTATTGACAATTTGGTGTTAACCCTAATTTGTTCCCTATATATACATGTGTTGCCTTGTTGAAAAGGGGTCATAAGGTTTTTCAGAAAAGAGGAGAGAGAGAGGGAGAAACAAAGGAGATCCCCAGAGAAGAAAGGCGGTCGTTCCCACAACTCGTCAGAGGGATTGGAGCTCTCTAGTGTTCCCTTATTCAAACCTTTTTCACATTTACCGAAGCAAACCTCCGCTTCGTAGGTTAAATTACTAAACCTTTTGCCTTTTCATGTTTATGTGCATATTTTGCCATGTTAATGTGTTTAGGTCCGTTAAATTACTAAACCTTTTGCTTTTTCATATTTATGTGCATATTTTACCATGTTAATCTCCATGTGTGTTTAGGTCCGTAGATTTTAATATCAAAACCCTTTTTTAACAAAACCTTTTTTTAAAATCAAAACCTTTTTTTTAGTAAGACTTTTTTTAAAAACTGAAAAGTCTTTTTGTTTCGAAGAAAAAAAAACCTTTTTGTTCCCAAAAAACCTTTTCCCAAAAAAAAAACTGAAAAGCCTTTTCCCAAAAAAAAAACTGAAAAGCCTTTTTTTTGGGATGAAAAGCCTTTTTTGTTCTAAAAAAAACTGAAAAGACTTTTCCCCCAAAAACTTTTTTTTATAATTTAAACTTAATTTTTTTTATAATTTTAACTTAAATATTTTTTATTAAAAAATTAAAACCTTTTTTTTATAATTAAAATATTAAAAAATTAAAACCTTTTCGTAAGGAACTCCTGATGTTAGATGTTTGTCGTGTCATTTTATGTACCCTTTTATTACTTTTTTTTCTTTTGGCATTTCATGTGCATGCTTGAGGTTGAGATGTGCTTGTGGTGGCCACAGCCCCACACTATTTTCCTCCCTCACTTCATTCTAAGTGTCATTACATATTTTCATATTCTTCATGTTTTCAGAAATGTTTCTTTGTTTCTTTATACCCTCTGCCTTTATTACTTTTCTTATTTCTGTACCTTAATTATTCCTCCATATAATGATTTGTCATATTTTCACATTTTTTTACAGTTTTATCCTTCCGAAGAATTAGGTCCAGCCTTTTGGCCGCCGAGTCAATAGCCTTACCCCTTTAATGGATCAAACCCTGTTTAGCCTAGGTGTCCCACCGTGGGCAAAATTGCTTTTATCCTAGTGTTAGGCCAAAAGAGTCGCCGTACTCTGTTTTAAGGTTTTCCGCCGTGGAATCCCTAATTTAACCCTATTTTAATTTTAATTAACATTTTTTTAACATAGAGATTGGAGTCTCTGAACAAACCTTGGCCACAGTCAAGACGTTTCTAACCTCCCTTTTGAGGGGAACTACGATTACTCTGATTCCATTCCCGTAAAGATACGTAGGCACAAGATGCGATGTCTTGCCGAGTAAACTTAGAATTAACCCCTTAGGTCTTTTAAACCCTTAATCCTTTGTACATACCCTTAAAGCAAAAAATGAAACAAATAAAAAAATAAACAAAAGGTTCCCGTAGAGTACTACGGAAGTTTAGGGTGCTAATACCTTCCCTAAATTTAACCAACCCCCGAACCTTAGATCACTCCCTTTTAGGTTTTTCCTTTCTTTAACCTTTCCTTCGGATAAATCAAAGACCGGTTGTAAATGAATTAAGATTCAAGTTAATCAATAGTTTGACATCCAAATTTCACCGCAACAAGTTCCTCTAGTACTGATTTGTTATAGCAATTAAAGGAAATGGGGAATTACATTTTGATACTAAGTCATTTAATGATAAGTCAAAACGGTACGTTCCCTCCTAGTGGGCAATCCTACCTCCCTATCACGTACATAACACACTCTCTCTATTCTTGGTGCATTCACAAACGCTCCAACTTCCATACCATCTCAAACAAGAAAAAAAGGGTTCCCTCATCGTCTTCAATGACAATGACTATGGCACAACCAACCTCCAGAATGAACATCAGTCCAGATAAAGCGAACCCTAATGAGGCTCTAGAGATTGCTCCACTACGGATGATGACTCCTGAAGGAGTGCTGGTAAAGAAACCTAACAGGAAGCATGCAAAACAAGAAAAAACCCTTGGCTCAAGGCAAGATACTCCCACGACTACCTCTGGTGACCTAAATACTGAAGAAGCAAGACGAACGCACCTTGAAATTGCTGCAATGGTTGCTAGTACCCTAAACATTCCCATTAAGGGTACTGAACCTAAGCAAGGTGATCAAAGTAATGTCCCACACAATGTTAAAGCATTGGAAAACAACCCTCCAGAAGAGAAGAATGAGGATGAAGGGTCTGATAAAAGGGATGATGATTTGCATGAAGCCAAAGATGCGGAGGTAGGCAACTTAGACGAGTACTCAGACAATGACCTTATAGCAATGATCAATCCAAACATTGCCAAAAGATTGATGAAGAGGAAAGGGAAAAAGATAGTTAACCAAAGCTCACCCAAGAAAAGGGATGCTGAAAAGACTACTGAGCAAGGAGATACTACCAAGAAGATTGGAACAAAAAGTACTCAGGTTGGACCCTCCAAAGGGTGGAGCAAGGTGACCATCAAGAAGAGAAAGATTGAATCGAGATCAGAACAAGAAATAGATTTGGATGTTGATATGGATGTCACTGACCTCCCAGCAAAGAGGAAACCTGCTTCAAGCAAGCTGGCTGAAAATGTTCCTGAAGTGCCCCTTGACAACATCTCCTTCCACTATCCCTCAGGTGTCATCAGGTGGAAGTATGTATTCCAAAAGAGGTCGGCCCTAGAGAGAGAGCTTGCTCAAAATGCTCTGGATAACAAGAAGATTATGAACCTTATATGTGAAGCTGGCTTGATGAAAACTGTCACTCAGTTCTCCCAATGCTATGAAATTCTGGTCAAAGAATTCATAGTTAACTTATCTGATAAATGCGCTGATAGAAAATCGTCTGAGTTTGGGAAAGTTTTTGTTAAGGGAAATGGTGTTGTCTTCACTCCCACCATCATCAACAACTTCCTTGAGAGAATAAATGAGGTTGTGCCTGAGTCAACCATCTTTGACAAAAGAATATGTCAAGTGATAACTGGAAATCAAGTCAGGAAATGGCCATCAAAAGGGAAGCTTGCTGCCAGTAAGCTGAGCATGAAATATGCCTTGCTTCACAAGATTGGTGCTGCAAACTGGGTGCCAACCAATCACAAATCATCAGTAGCCACCATCCTGGGGAGGGTCATCTATGATGTGGGAACCAGGACCAAAATGGATTATGGCACATACATCTTTGATCAAACAATGAAGCATGCTGGCAGTTATAGCATCAAAGGGCCTATAACATTTCCTTCCCTCATCTGTGGAATAATGTTAGCACAATTTCCAAACATCCTCAAGACCAGTGATGTAGCAAGCAAAAGAGAAACTCCCTTAGCCTTTCATCACAAACTGTTTCAAGGAACCCATGTTTCAGACATTGCCATGACATCCACTGAGACATCAAAAAGGGGTTCCAAAGCCAAAAAGGTTGAAGTGATAACCATCATTAAAGAAACATGCAAGGAACTAGATGCAAGAAAGCAAACACTTGAAAAACTGCTGCAATCCCTTGAGCTAGATGAGGATACTGACAACTCAGAGGATGCAACAAGGGAAGAAGGTGCCACAAAGGACGATGATGATACTAGGGAAGTGGAAAGTCAGGAAGTAGACTCGGAAGATGCTGCTGAGGAAGACACTGATGTTGAGGAAGAAGGCTCTGGAGAGACTGAGGAAGACAAGTCCAACTCAGTTACAGAAGAAGACTAATGCCTTATTGCTCAAGCCACTGTTGGCTGAGGTGGTGCAGGAAGCAGGATTGCTGATGTGTTGGTATGATTTGTTTTGTTAGTCTGGTGTGAGAACTGTTAAGACAATCTATTTTGTTATGCTCTATCTGAGCAGTTTTTATGTAACCCCAAACACATGTATTGGTACAATTTATGATCTATGCTAGATGTTAGTTAGATCTAAATTTGTGGCTAAATAGGGGAGAGAGTGTTAGATATAAACATGAGCAGGTACAATAGATGGAAGAATTGGTGGATAACCAATATGAGTACCACAGGTTATGAGGTAGTAACAGATGCAGGTGGAAGAATAAGACTGCCATGAAAAGTAATTGTGATTGAGCATATGCACCATAGTGCTTATGATATTAGTGTGCAGGTGATGCTGATGAGATTTGTGTGTGATAACAGCTGTTTGGGCTGTTATAGATATGATATGTATGCCATGTATGTTAGAACTAGGACTGACATGTTGTAGGTACTAACATGGGTGATCATAACACGATGCTTAGGAATTCTATGCAAGGAACAGAATGCATCCCTGCAGGGGGAGTAGCACAATGTGTGACAACAGAAGGTCATGCTGAATGTTATAGCATCTAGTTCAGACTGGGTATTGCCCAGCTGATAAGTGCATCAGTTGAGGGGGAGTAACTCTGTTACTCAAACAAGCCAAGAGTGACATCTGTAGTAGAAGTCTACAGAGGGTAACAAAGTGAGTACTAACAGAGCTGAAAGCCAAATGTGAGGATTTTGAGAGCTTGAGCAGCAAGTGACTTACCTGCATGACAGGAGCATTGTTAAGTCTTCTACTGTGTAGGAAATCTCTGATGTAAGTACAGAGTGTTTTAGCCAAAAATTTGCCAAATGGGGAGTTTGTAAGTGCTCTTGATTGGCTGCATTTTGTGGCAAAATATAAGTACATATATGAATGTCATGTTTGATGTTATTACATTCATAATATGTACTAAGCAGGGTAAGTTAACTAAGCTAACTATAAGTTAAGTTGGATGTCATACTCAATGTTATGACATAGGTCGTATGACATCAAGCGGAAGTTTATTTTTCTGGTAGCTATAACTCAGGAAACAACTCAGAAGCTCAAGCTGGAATGCAGGAGACATTATAGACGCCCTAGGAGAACTAATATGTACCTGATTAAAGAGGCAAACGTGCAGAATACATAAGTGAGGTTTTATGATGGATAAAACCTAATGTATGCGCCCAGGCCCAAGAACTGATCTGCTGCTACAAATACCAGGAGAGGCAATCCTAGAAGGCAGCTGTTGAAGATAGAGAAGCAGAGAAATCACCATAGTGGTTTAGAAGTGAAGAGATTTTTCTTCATGTTTGTGTCTTAGGAATACTTGTAACCCAAGCAACTGATGTTTTCATTGGTTAGGTAGTTTCTAGGTTGTGTATCACTCGAAGTTGTTATGCAAGCGTGCGTGTCACTTAATCAAAGCTTTGATGCAAGATCAAGGAGTGTGTGTAGTTGAAGTGTCTCTTCAATCTACTGTTTAACTTGTTACTGTTTGATATCACTGGTGTGTGATTATAGGGAGTGAGTGGGTATACTTAGGTCTAGAGAGTCTCTAGGTTAAATTGTCATTGGGTAGTGATTAAGTGAAGAGTGCAAATTGGAGGTTTGACTCTGAATTGATACTGCTGATAGTGAAATTTCTCCCTGGCTTGGTAGCCCCCAGATGTTAGTGTGGTGCACTGAACTGGGTCAACAACTAACTGTGTTATTTACTGCTTTGTTATTACTGCATAATAGTAGGTCTGTAGTGAATGTCACAGTGGATGTTATAACTTCTGTTAAAACATCCATCGTGGGCTGGCCAGAACTTTTAATGACTTTGGCAAAAATGGGTATCCGGTGACTTAAAAACCTGAAAGGGCGATTCAGGCAAAAGTTAGGGATTTAAAAGCAAACGATTGCGGTCTGCGTCTGATCCTATAAGCACAGTTGGATTCTGGGAGGACCCGAGGTTTGATCAGTCAGTCTCTTCAGAAGACGAAACAATGGAGAAGCATCGAAGTCATGCGAGTCATAGTCGAATCGACACGTGGTAGTTGTCTGTAACACATTGCCGACATTTGTATATCTTGTGCATTTATACTTTTTGCACAACTTTCTCTTTTCAGGAGTTGCATCTGATGTAATCTGCCTATTTACAGGCCACTTTCAATCAATGAAATATATTTTTCCACAAAAAGCTTTCTATTCTTATTTAAGCTTTTACTGTTTTGTTTGCAAAAGACACCTGACGTTCTTGATAAAACTTTGCATACATAAACTTTTGAGGCTTTACTAATCATAATCGAAACAATGGTTTATTTGAAAAAATGTCATGGGCGATGATCGAAATAACCTTTATTGTATACAGGACACATTGTTTGTTTGCCATTTCTAGGGCTTTCGTCGCTAAGAGTTATTTCGGAGGTGTTTCCTCAGTGAAGTTGTCATGTCTCTATCCCCACAACATGATGATCAGAAGTACCTCGCCAGTGATAATGTACGTTCATCCCTAGTAGATTGAAATTGCATTTATCCCCTAGCAGGTTGAGATCAATGTTATCCTCAGCGCGTCGAGATTGAAATTCCCCGACAGTGGTGTGCACCTATCCCTAGTAGGTTGAGATTGAAGTTCTTCCCAGCAGGTAGACACGGGATTGCTCCCCCAGCAGTGGGACGAGGTTCAGTTTTGTTTTCCCCACGGAGTATAGGTCGTTGACTCAATTCCCCAAGCAGTGATTGATGTCGTTGAGTTTTATTCTCGTTTTCCCAAGCAGAGGTTGATGCTGATTCCCTCGATGAGTATTGGTGGACGTCCGCAGCAGAATCCAGTGGTTATCGGTTTTCTTCAGAGCGAGATTTTGGGTTAATTCCCCAGAGAATTTTATTTTCAATCCTTAGCAGAGAGTTTAGGATAATTTCCCAGTAAATCTTATTCTTACCCTTGGCAGATCGGAATTAATCTCCAGTGGAGTGGAATCCCCGGTAGAGTGGAGTTATTCCTAGCAGTTTGTTGTGTTCCCCAGAAGAGTTTTATTCTGGAAGGCCGTTCAGGGTGTTTTCCCCAGTAGAGTGGATTTATTCTCAGCAGAGAGCATTTTTATCCCTGGGAGAGTTCTTTTCCAGGAGGCCACCCATGGCTTGTTTTCCCCAGCAAAAGTCCAATCATACTTGGCACACCTAGTCATCCACGACGGATTTGGCTTTGTCTCTTCATAATTTATTTTGTTGGAGTGGTTCCTTTGCATTTGCGTTTTTGCATAGCATCCTCCCAAATGCGTAGCATTTCCATTTAGTATGGAGCACTACGCCATATTCAAACATATGCATTCGAAGTATAAGCCAGGTTGTTACCTTTTGTTGCCTATTATCTCTCCAGCAGACAACGGTGTATTTCACGAGCCTGTGTGGCATCCAGACCCCAGCAAAAATCATTGATGGATGTGTTCATCTTATCATTTTCTCCCCAACAGAGTTTACTTGTTTAAGTTCATTCTTCCCCGGCGGAATTCTTCTTTCAGATTATGAATCGACCGATCCTACTACCAGCCGAGTGTTATGCCTGCTTGGATTAGCAGATGTTTGTACCAGCCGAGTGTTGTGCCTGCTTGTTAGCAGATGTCTCTACCGACTTAGTGTCGTTGCTTGCTTGTTAGCAGATGTCCTTACCGACTTAGTGTCGTTGCCTGCTTGTTTAGCTGATGTTTTACCGATGGATATCGAGCCTGTTTTGTTTAACAGATGCCTGCGTGTTAGCAGATATTCTTACCAACCAAGTGTCGTGCCTGCTTCTTAGCAGATGCCCTTACCAGCCGAGTGATGTGCCTGCTTGTTAGCAGATGTCTCTACCAACTTAGTGTCGTTGCCTTCTTTGGATAGAAGATGTTTTTACCGACTTAGTATCAAGCCGACTTAGCGATGTTCCCTGTTTGTTCAACAGATGCCTGCGTGTTAGCAGATGTTCTTCCGAATGCGTGTCGATGCTTTCTAACTTGTGGTGAGTTAGCTCATATTTCCTACAAATTTCAGATACATTTCTCAGGTGATCCTAATTCCACTCTGATGGACAATTCTACAGTTTACTATCTTGCGGTTGGTAAATTTCTGGGTTCTTTTGTATTTAAAAACTTTTTACCTTGAATGTTTGAAAGCATCGCTTTTCATCCCTATAGGTCCAAGTCATTTGAATAGGGGCATCTGTTGTACCCCAAAATTTGACCAACCTTTTCTTCCTAACTTGGCTTACATTTCATTTCATTTAGCATTTGCATTTGCATGGCATTGGTTCTAGACAGGGGATCAAGAATTTGTATTTGTCATTCAAGAAGAGGAGAGCTTCATATTCAAGCTCAAGAGGGTATCATTTGCAAGTCATCAAGGTTTCATCATCATCAGATAGGGTCTCAAATCTCCTTGAGGGGAGAAGTTTGTGTAAGGGTGTCATCTCTTATCTTGAGGATCATAAGAGGTTCATGAGGTTGCCTATTTGGATAAGGCATGGTTCAAGGGTTCAATAAACATCTTGAGGGTTCTTTATGGAGCTTGTATGGTCATTCAATTCATTTGCAAGAGCCTCAGTCAATGGATATGGTGTTAAGGTTTCATCTGGTCAACCAAAAGTCAATTGTGGACTTGAGAGGACTCAAGACTTGGTTCTTGACCATTGAAGGCATGAGAAGTAATCATGAAGCATCTAGGACTTCATTTTGAGATTAAATAAAGGAGATTCAAGATTTCAAGAAGTTACTAAATTAGGGTTTCAGTTGATTTCAGTTTAAAATCCCCTTCTTTGGTGCTTAACTTCAAGGATACTTTTCATTATGATGCAAGTTCAATCTCATTTTCCAACAAACACGAGACTTGTTCATCACCTTTAAATATTTCTTTTGAGTACAAGAACTCATCCATTGAGTTTGTACATCTCAATTTATGAGGTCAACAAGTTGGTGTCACCAGATGAAGAGAATTTTGAGGTACTCAAAGTCAACTCACTTCCAAGGAATTTTCACATGGAATCAAACTTCTCCTCACTCTCAAGTGAACATGAAAGTTGTTCCTCATTGTCTTAGATTTCCAAAAAGTGCTAGAAGTCCTCATTCTCATGTGTGGAGCTCAAGTTATGGTCTTCACAAGGTAAGGGTATTTTTGGAAACATCATTATAGGTCATTCTTCTCAATGGGCAATTTCATGAACTTCAAGGACTCTAATCCAATTTTGTGCCACATGAAAGTTGTGTCACATTGCCTTAACTTCATCAAAAACTCAAAATTCATGATGTTTGATGATTTATGTGATCATTTGAACCATAGTAAGCTTGAAAAGGTTAAGTTTTCGACATGGTTTGGTTTTCTTCCATTACAAGTCATAAAATGGATTAATCTTTGAATTTTTTGGCATCATTCCAATACCATTACATGACCATGATGTATCTTACCCAATTTGTGCCAACATTTGACAACATTACATGCCATTTTTCAAGTTTCCATACCTTAAAAAATAATGAACCAAACTTTGCACAAGCTCATTCTCAATGACCACAATCAATATCATTCATTTCTACACACCTCAAATATCTATTTGCTAACTCAAGAGGAGTGGATTTCATGTTGTACCCGTGTATGCTCCATGGATTGCATTTTTTGGCCAAACTTGAAATCACTTGAATAAGGCAACATGGGCCTGCAAGAATGCCTTAAACCCATCATATTTAAGTTCAAAATGAAACCCTAGTGATCATAAGAAGCTTGTTGCGTTAGAGAAGAGAGAATCACTCAAAAACTTCACAAATTTTCTCTTGTTCGAATTGGCCATTTTCTGGAGATTTCTTTCAAGCATTTGCTCAAATCATCATCACAAAGGATGAATGAGAAGGTTTGCAGCTTGAAACTGAAGTTGGCAAGGAGTTTAAAGTGCCAATGGAGCAGCATTGTTTGGTAATTTTCTCAATCTTTAAAACTTCATTTTAGGCATTCATTAGGTTGCATTACTGGTGCATCTGAAGCCCTACATCTTGTAGGCAATGTTTGCATTGTTTTTATGCATGTTCATGTGATTTTCAGTTTGAACTTCAAAAATCCGTGGCCTCTTTTCACCCACTTCCATGAACCTTTTTTAAAATTGGATGCCATATTTGAGTTCTACGTGAAAAATGCTTCAGAAATGTGTAAGATGTTTTGATTTTTATGTTGATTTTGGATTTACTCCGGTGGAGCCTTCCCGGAGAAGACGATCGAAGCCCTAGCTCCGGCGTCTGGTTCAGTCTCAGGTGAAAGCTGATGTGGCTTAGGTAGACTTGTTGACTGAGTGAGGTGTCGCGCGCGTGTTGGTTTGACCTTGCCAGCGTGTTTTATTGAATCCTAGTTGGATTAATGAAACTCTGCGTTTCATTTGAGAACTGATGGCATTTGGGTTTTGGGCTTAGTCCAATCTGCTAACCATGCCCCCTTGTGGGAGGCCCATGCGCGTTTTACACTGGATTTAGTTCATCCTGACTTTACTGGTCACACCCCCTCCCACTTGTTCTTTTCATTTTATTTTATTTTATTTGCAATTTAAGTTTTAATCTTTTAAAAATTGTTCCATATTTTATAAAAATACAAAAAAAAATTGTTTTCTATTATTTCAACATGTTGACTTAATTTTCAAGATTTTTATTTTATTTTTCCATTTTTGTTAATATTTTTAATGAAATTAATTATTAAAGTGGTTTATGGTGCACACCTTGAATTGAATTGATCATTTGACCCTCAATTAAATATCCCCTAGGACCAAATTTTCTCTCCCACTTAGGTGATAGACTGATTTATTTTTTAGGGTTGATTTGAGGTATTATTGATCATTTTTCAATTGTTTTCCATTGCCTTTTTATGGACCCTCGATGAACACTCGATAAGTGGAACACCTTGCCTTCTTGGATTTAATTGGTTGTGCTTTGAGTTGACTCTTTCCATGAGATTTTGCTTGTTTTTTTTATTGATCAATATCACTTTGAGTATTTTATTTGGCATTTATTGGATTTGTCTTCTATTTTTAATGGATATTGCAAATTTAAGTTGATTTCATCATGTTTACACATACTAGTCTTGACCTAATCTTTGGGATATGATCATGAGTGATTTTTTGACAAACATATAGCAGAAGTATTATCACAAAAGATAAAAATATTACTCTCATAGATTTGATAATCTTCTAATTGACTCTTCATCCAGAGCATCTGAGTACAACATCCAGCAGCAGCAATGTATTCTGCCTCTGTAGTTGATAGTGTTATGGTAGGTTGCTTCTTGCTGTACCATGAGATCAGATGACTTCCAAGAAACTGACAGCTTCCAGAAGTGCTTTTACGTTCAACTCTGTCTCCAGCATAGTCAGCATCACAGAATCCAACTAATGAAAATTCATCAGATCTTCTGTAACACAAACCCATGTTAGCAGTACCTTTCAGATACCTTAGAATCCTCTTAACAGCTGTTAAGTGTGATTCTCTAGGATCTGATTGGAATCTAGCACATAAGCAGACACTGAACAAAATATCTGGTCTAGAAGCAGTCAAGTATAGAAGAGATCCTATCATACCTCTGTAGAGTTTTTGATCTACCTTCTTACTTACCTCTTCCTTACCTAGAGTGCTTGTAGGATGCATTGGAGTCTTTGCCATTTTGCTATCAACCATGTTAAACTTCTTTAGAAGCTCTTTAACATACTTGGTTTGATGTATGTAGGTGCATTCTGGAGTCTGATTGACTTGGATTCCCAAGAAGAATCTCAATTCTCTCATCATGCTCATTTCAAATTCTTCCTGCATACATTTAGCAAACTCCTTTCCAAGCGTAATATTTGTTGATCCAAAAATAATGTCATCTACATAAATTTGACAAATCAACAGACCTTTCTTAACAGTTTTACAGAATAAAGATGTATCCACTTTTCCTCTGATAAAATTTTTCTTCAGAAGGAAGTTGCTCAACCTCTCATACCAAGCTCTGGGAGCTTGTTTTAATCCATAGAGAGATTTCTTTAATTTGAAAACATGATCTGGAAAGTTTTCACTTTCAAAACCAGGAGGTTGGTGGACATATACTTCTTCTTCTATAATTCCATTAAGAAAAGCACTTTTAACATCCATCTGATACAGAGTGATGTTATTCTGTGCAGCAAAAGAAATAAGAAGACGTATAGATTCTAACCTTGCCACTGGAGCATATGTCTCATTGTAATCAATACCTTCTTGCTGACTGTATCCTTGAGCAACCAACCTTGCCTTATTCCTTTCTACTTCTCCCTTTTCATTCAGCTTATTTCTGAAGACCCATTTTGTTCCAATAATATTGAATCCTTTAGGTCTAGGAACCAGATCCCACACTTCATTTATGGTGAATTGATTCAGCTCTTCTTGCATAGCTATAATCCATTCATTATCTTCCAGAGCCTCATCTACAGATGTTGGTTCTATTATTGACACTAAGCCAAATAAAGAAGATTCAGAAGTTCTGAGAAATGATCTTGTCCTTATTGGATCATCTTTCTTTCCAATTATCACATCTTCTGGATGAGAAGATTTGATTCTGGAAGAAGATCCTCTGACAGTTGGTCTATCAGAAATATGCAAGTTGTTTAGTTGGGAAGTCAAAGGTGTAGCATCTGGGGTTGCTTCAGATTCTTTGATTTTTGCCTTTTCTGCCTCTGATCCTTCAGAGTCTGTGAGAATCACTTCTCTATCTGCAGAACTTTCAAACTGCTTTGGCTTTTCAGAGCCAAGCTTATCATCAAATCTAACATGAATAGATTCTTCAACAATCTGTGTTTCAGTATTGAATACTCTGTAGCCTTTAGAGCGTTCAGAATAACCAAGCATGAAACACTTCTGTGCTTTGGAATCAAACTTGTTCAAATTATCTTTAGTATTAAGCATATAACAAATACATCCAAAGGGATGGAAATAAGAAATGTTAGGCTTTCTGTTTCTCCATAATTCATAGGGAGTCTTTTCCAGAAGAGGTCTTACAGACACTCTGTTCTGAATATAACAAGCTGTGTTAATTGCTTCTGCCCAAAAATGTTTTGCCAGATTTGTCTCATTGATCATGGTTCTGGCCATCTCTTGCAATGTTCTATTTTTTCTCTCTACAACTCCATTTTGTTGTGGAGTTCTAGGACAGGAGAAATCATGTGCAATGCCTTTTTCAGAAAAATATTTTTCAAAATGTTTATTTTCAAATTCCCCACCATGATCACTTCTGACTTTAATAATTTTGGAATCTTTTTCAATCTGAACTTGATTGCAGAAGTCAAAGAACACAGAATGAGACTCATCCTTGTGTTTTAGAAACTTTACCCATGTCCATCTGCTGTAGTCATCTACAATGACTAACCCATACTTCTTGCCTCTGATGGATGCAGTTTTCACTGGTCCAAACAGATTAATGTGAAGTAATTCCAATGGTCTGGAGGTAGACACAACATTTTTTGATTTAAAATGAGATTTTGAAAATTTACCTCTTTGACATGCTTCACACAGAGCATCTGAGTTGAACTTCAATTTAGGAAGTCCTCTGACCAGATTGAGTTTATTAATCTGAGATATACGTCTCATATTAATATGCCCCAATCTTCTATGCCAGACCCATTGCTCATCATTCACAGATAAGAGGCATTTTACATTTTGAACTTTAAGTTCTGAAAGGTTAATTTTATAAATGTTGTGTTTCCTCTTTCCACTGAATAGGATAGAGCCATCCTTTTGACATACAGCTTTGCAACATTTTTGATTAAAGATTATATCATAACCATTGTCACTTAATTGACTTATGGACAATAGATTATGTTTCAATCCTTCAACTAACAGAACATTAGTAATAGAGGGAAGCTTACCATTTCCAATAGTGCCAGATCCAATGATCTTGCCCTTCTGGTTCCCTCCAAACTTCACGTCCCCTCCAGATCTAAGTTCCAGGCTTTGGAACATAGACCTTTCTCCTGTCATGTGTCGTGAGCATCCAGAGTCCAGGTACCATGATTGGTGTCCTGACTTTGCTGCTAAGAACATCTACAACAGGAATTATTTTGTCTTTAGGTACCCAGATCTTCTTGGGTCCTTTGGGGTTAGTTGGTTTGCAGGTTTGTCTAAACTTCTGTTTTGCAACATAATGTTTATTCTGACTTGCCTTTGGTTTAAACACATAAGTACTCTTCTCAGAGCTTGTGTGTTTAATGTCATTCAGATGACCAAATTTGAATTGAGAATACAGAGGTGTCTTCCTGATGAAAAGTTTGTCAACAGGTTTTGGATTGCTTCCAGATGAAGACTCATATCCAATGCCTCTTCTGTTGTTTCCACTAACACCATAGATCATGGAATCCATCTTGCTTCTGTCTATGCTCTTAGTGAGAAACCTCTGAAAACTAGAGTCATATTTTTCTAAAATATTTTCACAAGACTTAGTTTCAGAATCAGATTCTTGTTGAGTTCTATCAAAGTCATTTTTGATTTTTAAATTTATTTCTTTCTGCTCAACAAGTTCTGTTTTCAGAAGATCAATCTCAGATTCAAGATTGCTTTTCAGCTTCTTGTATTTGAGTTTGATGTTGTTGTAACTTTTAAGAACTTCTGTTAAAACTTTAATGAGTTCTTCTTTGGTAAGTTTAGCCATTACCTCTTCTGCATCATCATCAGATTCAGATTCTGATTCATATCCAGAGGTACCTTCCTCTTGATCCTCTGTCCTGGCCATCAGTGCAACGTTTGCACATTCTTCTTCTGATTCAGAAGATGACTCACACTCATCTGAGTCATCCCATGTTGCCATCAGAACCTTCTTCTTCTTGTTGAACTTCTTCTTAGGTTTTTCTTTCAGAAGTTTAGGGCAGTCATTCTTGTAGTGCCCAGGTTCTTTGCACTCATAGCACACCACTTCTTTCTTGGCAGATCTTCTGTGACTAGAAGATTCCTTTCTATTGTCAGATCTTCTGAAGTTGTTAAACTTCTTTCCCTTGTGCTTCCAGAGTTTGTTAATCCTTCTGGACAGCATGGACAACTCATCTTCTTCTTCAGAAGAAGATTCTTCAGAGCTTTCTTGAATGACTTGCAAAGCTTTAGCAGTTTTGTTAGATTTTAAAGCTATGGATTTATCTTTATCTTTCTTCTGGGGTTCATCTTCCTCCAGCTCAATTTCATGGCTTCTCAAAGAACTGATAAGTTCTTCTAAGGAGATCTTGTTCAGATCTTTTGCCATCTTCAATGCAGTCACCATTGGTCTCCATCTGGTGGGAAGACTTCTGATGATTTTCTTGACATGATCTGACGTTGAGTAGCCCTTGTCCAGAACTTTCAGACCAGCTGTAAGAATCTGAAATCTAGAAAACATAGTTTCTACATTTTCAGAATCTTCCATTTTAAATGCCTCATACTTCTATATGAGCGCCAGAGCCTTTGTCTCTTTAACCTGAGAGTTTCCCTCATGATTCATTTTGAGTGATTCAAACATGTCATGAGCAGTATCTCTGTTATTAATCTTCTCATACTCAGTATGAGAGATTGCATTAAGCAATATAGTTCTGGCTTTGTGGTGATTCTTGAAGTCTCTTTTTTGCACTTCAGTCATTGATTTTCTATCAATCTTTTTGCCATCCTCACCAGTAGGATGTTCATATCCATCAATGACCAAATCCCAAAGATCAGCATCATACCCAAGAAAAAAACTTTCTATTCTATCTTTCCAATAGTCAATTTTTTCTCCATCAAACATTGAAGGTTTGGTACTGATCATATCCCTCTCTTCATATTTATTGTTAATATTTGACATTGAATTATCAGCCATGATAACAAATAAATATAATGATCAAAGTATATCTCCTCTGGATCTTTACTGATACTGTTAAGTGATAGCACACTTAGAACCGGAGCTCTGATGCCAACTGAAGGTGAGATAATACTTAGAAGGGGGGGTTGAATAAGTATGGAAAATTAATACTTAAAAAATAATCACACAAATATTTTTATCCTGGTTCGTTAAACAACTACTCCAGTCCACCCTTCCAGAGTGATTTGCCTTTCTCAACAAGGACTTAATCCACTATTAAATCAAACTGATTACAATAGTATCACCTAAGAACTACAGTTCTTAGTCTTCTCAAGAGCTACTGATTCACACTGAATCCTCTTAAGGAATATCCTTTACAAACAATGTAAATTTAATACAAGAGTTTTTAATGCTTCTATAAAGCTATAATCACAACAGTGATTTTTCTCTTAAGTTAAGTACAATGAGATTCTATGAAGAATAAGAATGAGAGCTTATTAGAATATGTGATTTCTTTTCAGCAAGTGTGTAGCACTAAAGAATGAAGTGAGAAACTCCTTTTATAGGCAGCTGATTCATGCACGTTGAAAAGAGAGTCCAAAAGGTCTGAGCCTTTTTGTCTTCACATGCACTGACCTTTCCTTGAAATAGATGGCACAGATAAATCCTTTTTGTCTGTGTAAGTGTGTCTAGCACAAATAAGGAAAGAGACGTTGAATGGTTACAACGGATACATTCTTGAAAACACTTCTTCAGTTTCAGCAAGTTCTTCAGAGTTTGAATGGATCAGAGTTTTCTGATGAGATTCAGAACTATGCTGTATCAGAGTCTTCTGCAGCGCGTGTACTTCTAGCGTGTTGATCATCAGAGCATCTTGACACAGAACTTCAGTACTTGGCAGCATAAGTACTTTCAGAAACTTCTGTAGACTAAGTGCTTTGAGAAACTCTTCAATCAATATTCTTCTATACTTCTGATGCTTCAGCTTTAGATGCTTCTGATTATCTTCAGATGCTTCTGATTATCTTCAGATGCTTCTGACTCAGAATGTTCTGGAGCTTCTTTCTTCAGATCCTTCTGGAGACTACGCTCAGGATCTTCTGTAAGGAGCAAGCAGATTCTTCTGTGAGGTGCATCTGGCGCTTCAGAGTCAGGATAGCTTCTTGTATTCAATGGCAGATTTGCTTCTAGAGAGTCAATATAATTTTAATCTGCAGTAAAACTCTCAAACAAATTTTAGAGTATATAATTCTTAAATATAAATTTCCTAACAGTTATCATCAAAACAAAGAGTAATTATTAAGAACCAATCTGTGTTCTAACAGATTATCTCTTTTTATCCCCATTCGATAAGTTTTTAAGACATTACGAGTACCGGTTGAGAAAAATCCACAAGCCAACCAGTGTCAAACACTTGTCTGTACGCTTTTGTATTTTAGAATTATCGTTGCCATTGTCTAAAAATCTTTCTCATTATAATCGTTAAGGTATTCCTATAATCATTTATATCAAAATGTCATAGATCCTAAGGTTTGTGTCCATGGGAAGACGCTTAAGCGCTCCCAGCGTGATGAGTGATGAGTGCATATTTATGCACTTTCTCCTATATTTTTACTTAGGCATTTCTTTACTTTATCTTGATTATTTTTATGTTTTATTTTGTTTTTATATTTTATTTTATTTTTGGCTTAATTTGATTTCCGCACTTATTTTCCAGCTTTAGCAGTCTGCACGGAAACGATCATAACTGGAGTTCCGGAAATCCGTTTGAGGCGTTCTAAAAATCGCCGGAAAGCTAAGAGAGAGAGCTACGACTTTCGTGTTGGAGTCGAAGTCAGATTCGGAGCCCAAAATTCCAGAATTCCGTTTGAAGTTACTGCATTTGAATTTTATTTTAGTGTTGGGTCATGTATTGGGCCTGGGTTATGTTTTCGACCCATTTGGGTTATGACCCGAATTTGCTTTCTTTTTAAAGGAAAAATACTCGTGTTACTGTTCACCTAGTTACATTTTCACGAAAAATACATTCGGAGCTTTGAGAGAACCATGGAGAGCTAATTCCTTAGAGTCATTCTGCTGTAATCGCGTTCCAACGCTTTGAGATTTTTACTTTATCAATCTAATTCGTTTCTCTTTAAACACTATTCTATGAATTGCTTTTGCTTAATCTGTTAGTTTATAGAATTGATTTGATTAAATTCGTATGATTGCATCGTTAGCTTTTATTCGTCGTTACGTCGCTTTGTCGTTAATTCGCGTTTATAATTCGTGTTTGCTTAATTCACGAAAACTTAATCCGTTTGCTTAATTTGGAATATAGGATTGTTAATCTAGTTTATGTCTTTTGCGCTTGTTAATTGACATAGGAATCGAATATAGATCGAAATAGCTTAGGAAATTGGTTAGGTAGAAACCCGTGATAAGCCGGAACCGAAAACAGTAGATTGACTTATTTTGATAATCACTTATTTTAACTACTTAATTGCATTTTCTTTATTTATCCGATCAGAAACCAAACCAACTCCCCCTCCATTTCGAATTTGGTAGATTAATCACATAAAAGAATCCTTGAGACGATATCCGAGTTGAATTGTCGTTGTATTACGTTTTCATCAAAAACACTCGTTTTGATCCGCGAGCGACAACTGATCAATGAGCTAGGCCCTCCACGACGGAGAGATGGATTGGGCCGACCCCGTGTGATGAGCGGGACAGAGCAATATATATATATATATATATATATATATATATATATATATATATATATATATATATATATATATATATATATATATATATATATATATATATATATATATATATATATATATATATATATATATATATATATATATATATATATATATATATATATATATATATATATATATATATATATATATATATATATATATATATATATATATATATATATATATATATATATATATATATATATATATATATATATATATATATATATATATATATATATATATATATATATATATATATATATATATATATATATATATATATATATATATATATATATATATATATATATATATATATATATAAGAATCTTAATCGGTTGAGTAAGTAAATAAAATAATTAATTATATTTAATAATTAATTATTTAATTGAATATGTGCTTAAATATAAGTGGATGTCAAGATAATCCATTTCGAAATAATAGGACTTCTAAATGATTATAATTCTATATATATAGGCTATGATCTCAAATATATCGTCCTATAAGAAGATTATCTCTTTTTATCCCCATTCGAAGTGTTTTCAAGACATTACGAGTAACGGTTGAGAAAAATCCACAAGCCAACCAGTGTCAAACACTTGTCTTTACACTTTTGTATTTTAGAATTATCGTTGTCATTGTCTAAAAATCTTTCTCATTATATTCGTTAAGGTATTCCTATAATCATTAATATCAAAATTTCATAGATCCTAAGGTTTGTGTCAATGGGGAGACGCTTAAGCGCTCCCAGCGTGATGAGTGATCAGTGCATATTTATGCACTTTCTCCTATATTTTTACTTAGGCATTTCTTTACTTTATCTTGATTATTTTTATGTTTTATTTTCTTTTTATATTTTATTTTGGTTTTGGCTTAATTTGATTTCCGCACTTATTTTTCAGCTTTAGCAGTCTACACGGAAACGATCATAACTGGAGTTCCGGAAATCCGTTTGAGGCATTCTAAAAATCGCCGGAAAGCTAAGAAAGAGAGCTACGACTTTCGTGTTGGAGTCGAAGTCAGATTCGGAGCCCAAAATTCCAGAATTCTGTTTGAAGTTACTGCATTAGAATTTTATTTTAGTGTTGGGTCATGTATTAGGCATGGGTTATGTTTTCGACCCAGTTGGGTTATGACCCGAATTTGGTTTCTTTTTAAAGGAAAAATACTCGTGTTACTGTTCACCTAGTTACATTTTCACGAAAAATACATTCGGAGCTTTGAGAGAAGCATGGAGAGCTAATTCCTTAGAGTCATTCTGCTTTAATCGCGTTCCAACGCTTTGAGGTTTTTACTTTATCAATCTAATTCGATTCTCTTTAAACACTATTCTATGAATTGCTTTTGCTTAATCTGTTAGTTTATAGAATTGTTTTGATTAAATTCGTATGATTGCATCCTTAGCTTTTATTCGTCGTTACGTCGCTTTGTCGTTAATTCGCGTTTATAATTCGTGTTTGCTTAATTCACGAAAACTTAATCCGTTTGCTTAATTTGGAATATAGGATTGTTAATCTAGTTTATGTCTTTTGCACTTGTTAATTGACATAGGAATCAAATAGAGATCGAAATCGCTTAGGAAATTGGTAAGGTAGAAACTCGTGATAAGCCGGATCCGAAAACAGTAGATTGACTTATTTTGATAATCACTTATTTTAACCGCTTAATTGCATTTTCTTTATTTATCCGATCAGAAACCAAACCAACTCCCCCTCCATTTCGAATTTGGTAGATTAATCACATAAAAGAACCCTTGAGACGATATCCGAGTTGAATTGTCGCTGTATTACGTTTTCATCAAAAACACTCGTTTTGATCTGCGAGCGACAACTGATCAATGAGCTAGGCCCTACACGACGGAGAGATGGATTGGGCCGACCCCGTGTGATGAGCGGGACAGAGCAATATATATATATATATATATATATATATATATATATATATATATATATATATATATATATATATATATATATATATATATATATATATATATATATATATATATATATATATATATATATATATATATATATATATATATATATATATATATATATATATATATATATATATATATATATATATATATATATATATATATATATATATATATATATATATATATATATATATATATATATATATATATTATATATATATATATATATATATATATATATATATATATATATATATATATATATATATATATTATATATATATATATATATATATTATATATATATATATATATATATATATATATATATATATATATATATATATATATATATATATATATATATAAAATATATATATATATATATATATATATATATATATATATATATATATATATATATATATATATATATATATATATATATATATATATATATATATATATATATATATATATATATATATATATATATATATATATATATATATATATATATATATATATATATATATATATATATATAAGAATCTTAATCGGTTGAGTAAGTAAATAAAATAATTAATTATTTAATTGAATATGTGCTTAAATATAAGTGGATGTCAAGATAATCCATTTCGAAATAATGTGAATTCTAAATGATTATCATTCTATATATAGGCTATGATCTCAAATATATCCTCCTATAAGAAGATTATCTCTTTTTATCCCCATTCGAAGAGTTTTCAAGACATTACGAGTACCGGTTGAGAAAAATCCACAAGCCAACCAGTGTCAAACACTTGTCTGTACACTTTTGTATTTTAGAATTATCGTTGCCGTTGTCTAAAAATCTTTCTGATTATATTCGTTAAGGTATTCCTATAATCATTAATATCAAAATGTCATAGATCCTAAGGTTTGTGTCCATGGGGAGACGCTTAAGCGCTCCCAGCGTGATGAGTGATCAGTGCATATTTTTGCACTTTCTCCTATATTTTTACTTAGGCATTTCTTTACTTTATCTTGATTATTTTTATGTTTTATTTTGTTTTTATATTTTATTTTATTTTTGGCCTAATTTGATTTCCGCACTTATTTTTCAGCTTTAGCAGTCTGCACGGAAACGATCATAACTGGAGTTCCGGAAATCCGTTTGAGGCGTTCTAAAATTCGCCGGAAAGCTAAGAGAGAGAGCTACGACTTTCGTGTTGGAGTCGAAGTCAGATTCGGAGCCCAAAATTCCAGAATTCCGTTTGAAGTTACTGCATTAGAATTTTATTTTAGTGTTGGGTCATGAATTAGGCCTGGGTTATGTTTTCGACCCAGTTGGGTTATGACCCGAATTTGCTTTCTTTTTAAAGGAAAAATACTCGTGTTACTGTTCACCTAGTTACATTTTCACGAAAAATACATTCGGAGCTTTGAGAGAACCATGGAGAGCTAATTCCTTAGAGTCATTCTGCTGTAATCGCGTTCCAACGCTTTGAGGTTTTTACTTTATCAATCTAATTCGTTTCTCTTTAAACACTATTCTATGAATTGCTTTTGCTTAATCTGTTAGTTTATAGAATTGTTTTGATTAAATTCGTATGATTGCATCCTTAGCTTTTATTCGTCGTTACGTCGCTTTGTCGTTAATTCGCGTTTATAATTCGTGTTTGCTTAATTCACGAAAACTTAATCCGTTTGCTTAATTTGGAATATAGGATTG